>VDFB02358134.1:65119495-65350297 GCA_007258455.2 Sequoia sempervirens
TATATCAGTCCTTACCTATACCAGAGAGGCCATGGGAGGATATAAGTATGGAATTTGTTCTTGGTTTACCAAGGACACAATGAGGGAATGATTAAGTCTTTGTGGTGGTTGATAGGTTTTCAAAGATGGCACATTTCATCCCATGTCAAAAGACCCATGATGCAGTCCACATTGCTGACTTGTTCTTCAAAGAGGTGGTGAGGCTACATGGTCTGCCAAAAAGTATTGTTTCAGATCGTGACACCAAATTTGTGGGGTACTTTGGAGGACCTTGTGGAAGAAGCTAAAAGCAGTTGAAGTTTAGTTTTGCACACTCCACAAATAGATGGGTAGACATAAGGTTGCTGTGAGGAGTTTGGGTAACCTGCGAGATGTTTGGTAGGAGATAAGCCTAAGGGATGGGACTTGATCTTACCCCAGGCAAAATTTTCTTACAACAATTCTGTCAACAGAAGCACTAGTAGATCACCATTCCAGATTGTGTAAGGAGGTAGCCCCATAACAGCTCCAGAATTGAGGAAGATGGACCAAGAGAAGAAAATAAGTGTTGAAGCCAAAGATTTTGCAAAGAACATCAAGAATATACATGAGAAGGTATGAGAACACATTAATAAGATGAATATGCAATATAAGGCTAAGGCAGATTAGAAAAGGAGGAATAAGGAGTTTCAGACTGGTGATGGAGTAATGGTCCACTTGAGGAAAGAAAGGTTTCCTATGGGAACCTATAACAAATTGAAGATGAAATTTGGTCCCTGTAAGATTTTGAAGAAGCATGACTCAGGGAATGCATATGAGGTACAGTTGCCTGATAGAATCAACATTTCCCCTGTGTTAAACATTTTAGATTTGACAGAGTATCATGAAGGTGGAACAGAGGAAGCACCAGCAATAGGGCAGTATGGCATTCCAGCACCTACTTCAAAAAGGGAGGAGATTGAAGCAATCTTGGATAGTCATGTGGGAAGGAGTACCAAAAATAGGTAGTATGAAGAATATCTGGTGAAATGGAGAGGAAGGCCTATGGAAGATTCATCCTAGCTATCTAAGGCAGCAGTTGACTATTTGGGTTTTCCTCAACCATCTGAGACATGACGGGTCACTTCTCAAATTACCCTGGGTGTCTGATGCAGGAGCATCCAGTGGTGTAAGGGCAATCTTGCATCACCCAAAAATAGTTAAATTTCAAGTTTCTCAGTTTTTAGATTTTTTTACATTTTTGGATACCCTTTTCGTCATAATGAATTCCCAATTTATGGTTTTTATTTTCTATTATTGGGTTGAAAGATATTGCAGTTTTAGTTTCCCAGATTTGCACCTGAAAATCTTCTGAGTTAGACTTGAGGCACTTAGAGTTCCTAGATCAGCCCCAAAACTTGCTGAAATTGGCATAGTGATTTTGAGCATGTTCTTGACTTCGATACCTTTCCAACGGTTCAAATGGTTCGCGAATAGGAGTCCTGGATCAAAAGTTATGGCCATAGGAAGTTGGCACACTTTCTAGAAGATACAACTGCAAATGTTCTTTTGAAATTTGAACTTCAATTTGTATTTTTTCGGCACCAAACCGCCTAAACTCAAATTTGAATGTTGTTTTGGCTCCAAACTAAAGAGGAGCTCTATTTATGGGCGAGTTTCTAATTTTTGGGTAACTTTTTGGGGACAAGCTCGCATATTGCGAAAGGGTGATTCTGTAGCTTTCTGTAACTTGCATGTGTTGTAGAACTTGGGGATTTCAGATCCTCTACATGTAAGAAGCTCCATTTTCTGAATAATAAAATTATTCTTTTGTTTGTGGGTTATTTTCTATGTCTTGGGCTGTGCCCTCATCAAATATCTTAGGAAGCTTAATGAATGACTTGAAATGTGAAAACCCTAGCTTGTTTGAGAAGATGGATGATGAAGAAGAATGGATGAATGAATTGATTAGAGATGGAGAGGAATGAAAAAATGAGGTGAAAAACACATATTTATACAATTCTTGTGCCTTAGTATTCATTCATATGTCATCATAGGCCGACATCAAGTGATTTTGAATAAAATCCCAAAAGGAAATTTGAAATATTTTGAATTTGAGGCCAAGGGGGACTCATTTGCCACCCATGGTGAATGGGTCCCACCTAGGACCTAAAAACATGTGTCGGGAATATTTTTGTATTTAATGTTATTTTTTGGGATAAAATTAAAAAATACACTTAATTACAACTTATGAGGGCATAAAGAGACCAAATAAAGCATGAGAAGGGTGTAAATAGTGAAAATATGCCTAGAAGAGTGTGAAATCTTGCTACAAGACTTTACAACTCTTCAAAATAGGGCTTGTTGGTGATTGAAAAGGTGGTTTTTAGGTAAATTGCATTAAATAGAGTCTAGAAGAATGTAGAAATGTCTTACAACACTTCACAACATCTTCACAAGACAACATTAAATGTATTGTATTTAGTTTTGCAAAGGTCCAAGACCTAGTGTGGATGCATAAAATGCCTCACATCACCTAGATCAAGACTTCATTAAGTCCATTTAATCATGAATTATTCCCATATCAAGAAAAGGGTACTTTTTTCTATGAAACATTTAGCCCCCACTTTAGTGAGAGGATGAACCAGTTTCAAACTCACACTAAAGTAGCCATTCAAGAGAGATCCGCATATAGGTCAAGCCCCCAAGATACAAAATCATGCGGAGACTAGATCCAAAGGTAAGATGGAAGATAAGATGGTGCACTCACTCTAGGTTGATGGTTATCCGCCAGGTGAGAAAGGCCAAAAGGTATACTCACTCTAGGGCCACAAAACTAGCTATCCGCGGGGTGACAAAGCCCAAAAAGGTAAGATACATATGCTAGTTGGTATGCACTCACAAACACAAAAGTGGCTATGGGGGAAATTCATGCCGCTAGGTGGGATTCCCGCTCAACCATATTATAGTTATACCCATTGATAACTTTAACAAGGTGCCACAAAATAAAATGAAATGATTTGAAACTTACAAGTATTGTTAAATGAAAAATAATGTAATTTTTGTTCGAAGGGATTTTGTTCATACACTGTCTCACCTTAGGGAGCACTATGTTCAATGTCTCCAAGAGAGGATAAATTAAAATGATCTCATCTTGTTTCTAAGAGAGGATAAGTGCAAAGTCTCATCTTGAACACCATTGTACCTAATGCATCCAAGAGAGCATATCACAAGAAAATCACACAATGAAATGTGTGTGGTGATGTATGCCCCCAATTTAAAGTAGTTGCGAGCACCCGTATTGTGATCAATTGCTTTAAAGTAGAAGAGAAGAAGACAGGAGAGCTTATTCAAAAATCCCTATGCCAAGTCATATGTTTCTAATAAGCTATGTCATGAAAGAAAGAAGTATGTCAAATGTGAGCCAACTTAATGCATGTCATCCACATCCCAAGCTTGCTCTTATGTATTCATGAAAGGTCAATGACTAGCCAAAAGGAGGCAACTACAAGTGACATACAAGGACAAGGCTATCAAAAACCTTGCCCCCACTTAGTGCAGGACAAAGGTGAGCCAAAAGGATTGATGAAATGTAAGCTAGAGTGAAAATCAATAGAAATTAGAGGAATTAGATGCCCCCACATTGGGAAGCATACAAAACTCCTGAAAATTTTGGATTTTATGATTCAAAGCATTACATTCATTAGTGGAGTGACCTTAAATTCTATGATAGGCACAAAATAAATTCTTGTCATAACATTTCTTTTGAGTTCCCAGAGGGAGGGTGATTAAATTATTTTGGAGAAGGCTGGATAAAATACTCTCTTGATCAATGGTAGAAGGTTGTTTGATGATGGATATAAAGGATTCATCCTACATAGTAGTGGGTGTCATACTTATGCAAGACTCTTTAGATTCTGAGATGTTGTAGGTACCTTGCATTGTAAGAGGGTACAAAATATAACAAAGTCAAATTAGGAGCATGTTGCGAGATGACAGGTTCAATGTTGTGAGAAGGATGAAATTCAAAGCCATTAGGTAGGAGGGGTTATTGAGAAGTTTGTGGTGTGATATTGAATGAAGATGGGTATAGGATGGAAGGTTTGTTAAGATGTCCTACATGATATGTATGAGGTTCATTGATCAAAGGGGATCGAATAAACACTAGTGCATTCATATCCTCAGTAGACTTGTCATGATATATCACTATGTAAGGACAATCAAGAACAACTTTTTTGCCATATTCCAAGGCCATGATATTCTCCCTAGGAGGAGAGTTCTGAGGAGAACAACAATTCATATGTGGTTGAAAAAGAGGGCTTGGTTCTTGCACAATAACTTCTTTTCCAATGGGGGAATGAGCAAGGATGGCATTAGGATGAGAGGATGTTATTTGAATGTCCATTTTCATTAAGGTCTCATTCTCTTGTTTCATATTATCTAACCTACAAGGAGAGCTTGTAATATGTTCATCCAATTTTGAGGTTTGGGAAGTAGCTTCATCACAAGTGGAGGAGACATCAAGAGAAGGACCACTATGATTTTCAAAGAGATCTTCCCATAAGATAGGGACATGAGGGAAGGGAATATCAAGGGTGTCATGATGCTAAATAGGAGTGTCTTCTAGTACCAACCTATCCTCTAGACATTGAGGAAGGATAGTAGGAGAAAAACAAAATTGATTGTCATTACTATGAATATTTGGTAAGGTGATGTTGAGGAATGTGTTTATGATCTCATGTTCTTCTTGAGTAAAGTGATCCAAAGGGGAATAAGGAGATGGCCAATCAAGAATTTCAAGGCTTGTAACTTCCTTCACCAAGATACCTTCATCACTAATAGGAGAGGTATTAGAAGAAGAAAAAGTATGTGTGTGATGATTGTCTACATTTCCATTCTCACCAATGGGTAATGTAAGTAAAAATTGAATTAATGGATTGTTTCTTAAAGTCTCTATTATGGTAGTCAAAAGAAAACTCATAAAAGAGAATATTATGCTTATAAAATCCATGTTTAATCAAATCAACAGTACATCTTGTGAAATAAAACATATTGAAAGAAAGTACAATGCAATGTAATTTTTAGTTTATGAGTATGTTAAGTTTTTGTTACAACAAGCTGAAAATGAAATGTGGTGAGCGCAATAAAGTGAAATTAAACAATGCATTAAATGAGCTAATTGAAGAAAAAAATAATAAAATGAATGCTATAGAAATGCAAGTGATTGATATATATATATATAGGTTAAGGCACCAAAAAAGTGTCTAAAAACAAATTTATGAGTTCTGTAAAGTGTTGTTTTAGGGGTCAGAAGGGACTAATTAGCCCAAGGTGGTGAATGAGTCCTAGTATGGACCTTTTTCAAAATTTTCAGGAATTTATAACTAATTTTAATGTGTTTTGAGTGCCAAGGTGCAGGTCTAAATGAAAAATGCAGAATTTACGAGTTGTTCAATGATGAAAGATGCAAAAATGCAACCTATTATACACTTTTACCCATGCAAAAATGAAATCCTAGAATGCAAGCTAACTAATGCAAAATTCAATGAAATAAAATCTAGGAAGATTAGTGGACTCCAAAATCAGAAAAGATGGAATTCAAACAGCAAGTTCACCAAAATGAAACAGGATTTTGGGTACCCTATTGGAAGCTTACCCTTCTAGGATTTTTCACCTTAAAGAGAAGGAATAGGGTTCAAAATGCACAAATGTTTCATTTAATAGTAATGTATGAGGATGGATGTGAAGTGTGTGTGGATGTGTTACAAATTCAAATAAGTGAATTTAAACTAATCAAATGCAAGATGTTGGAAAACACAATGTTGATTGCAAATATGAACTGGAAACTTAAGCGATTGATGACATAAATTGATGAGACTGAACAAAGTGCACCTGGAGATAGATTGATCTTACTAGAAGCTTTTGGAATTTATCATAAAACACTATTGATGGCTACTAGGGCTGATTTGCAATGCATGGTGAATTAGACCTCCTTCTAATAAAAACTTTTGAGAACAAGTTTTTGACTGCCAAAAGATGAAATCTGACAAAATCAACTTTTTAGGCCTATATGTGGGACTCATTCACCATAGGTGGAAACTCAGTCCACCTATAGGAATTTGCAAATTCAAGAGTAGATTTTGTGGAGCTAGATTTGCACTTCTACTTCCTACAGATGTCTGCTTCAAAAACTATTGTATTTAGGTCTGAAAGTGACTTTTTGTTGATGCTTTCACTTTTTCAATGAAGAGAGAGCTTTAACAACCTTGCAATTTGATCTTCAGTGATTCCCAAGCTTCCAAGAGACCTAAATTTGCAAACATACAAGACAAGAGAGAGAGATGTTAAATTTTAGGGCATGGGGGTTTTCCTTTCTCAAACCCTGTTTAGGTAATTAAACCAAAATGATGAAAGAAAGGAATGAAACATGCAACAATGGAATGGATTACCTTGTCATGATGATTGATCTTGAAAGTCTACAACATAACATGTAGAATCCGCCCTTGAATGTCTTAGGAAGCTTAATGAATGACTTGCAGTGTGAAAACCCTAGCTTGTTTGAGAAGATGGATGATGATGAAGAATGGATGAATGAATTGATTAGAGATGGAGAGGGATGTGAAAATGAGGTAAAAAACACATATTTATACAATTCTTGTGCCTTATTATCCATTCATACCTCATCAAAGCCCGACATCAATTGATTTTGAATAGAATCCTGAAAGGAAATTTGAAATATTTTGAATTTGGTGCCAAGGGGGACTCATTCGCCACCCATGGCAAATGGGTTCCACCTAGGACCTAAAAATGTGTGTGAGGAAAAATGTTGTATTTAATGCTATTTGTCAAGATAACATTAAAAAATACACTTAATTAGAACTTATGAGGGCATAAAGAGACCAAATAAAGCATGAGAAGGGTGTAAATAGTGAAAATATGCCTAGAAGAGCATGAAAGCTTGTTACAAGAATTACAACACTTCAAAATAGGGCTTGTTGATGAGTGAAAAGGTGTTTTTTAGGTAAATTGCATTAAATAGAGTCTAGAAGAATGTAGAAATGTCTTACAGCACTTCACAACATCTTCACAAGACATCATTAAATGTATTTTATTTAGTTTACAAAGGTCCAAGACCTAGTGCGGATGCATAAAATACCTCACATCACCTAGATAGGGACTTCATTAAGTCCATTTAATCATGAATTATTCCCATATCAAGCAAAGGGTACTTTTTTCTACGACACATTTGTAAATGGAACCTTTAAATGTTGAATTATGAGATAATGTTTAGCTTCAAATGGTAGCATTTAGAGGAGAGATTTTAATTAAAAATATGTTAACTTTCTTCGAATGTTTATAGAAAGTGAAAGTGTCAAGAAGGTGAGAAACTATATGATTAAACACCTCAATGAAATGAAATCTAGTAGTTTTAATTATGTAAAACAAAAAATAAATACATATGTGATGCAGGAGCATCCAGTGGTGTAAGGGCAATCTTGCATCACCCAAAAATAGTTAAATTTCAAGTTTCTCAGTTTTTAGATATTTTTACATTTTTGGATACCCTTTTCATCATAATGAAATTATTTATTTACAATTTTTATTTTCTATTCTGGGTTGAAAGATATTGCAGTTTTAGTTTCCCAGATTTGTACCTGAAAATCTTCTGAGTTAGATTTGAGGCACTTAGATTTCTCGGATTGGCCCTGAAACTTGCCAAAATTGGTGTAGCAGATTTCAAGAATGTTATTGACTTCGAGACCTTTCCAACGGTTCAAACGGTTCATGAATTGGAGTCCCGAATCAAAAGTTATGGCCCTGGGAAGTTGGCACACTTTCTAGAAGATACAATTGCAAATGTTCATTTGAAATTTGAACTTCAAGTTATAATTTTTCAGCACCAAACTGCCTAAACTCAAATTTGAATGTTGTTTTCACTCCAAACTAAAGAGGAGCTCTATTTATGGGTGGGTTTCTAATTTTTGGGTAACTTTTTGGGGACAAGCTCACATATTGCGAAAGGGTGATTCTGTAGCTTTCTATAACTTGCATGTGTTGTAGAACTTGGGGATTTGAAATCCTCTGCATGTAAGAAGCTTCATTTTATGAATAATAAAATTATTCTCTTGTTTGTGGGTTATTTTCTAAGTCTCAGGCTGCACCCTCATCAAGGGGTATCAAAGCAGGTTTTCTTGAGCATGTGGACAGATCACCGATCATGAGGCAGTTCACACCAGGAATGTGGTTGTGGGTTGAGGTCAAGAAAGATGCCTCCAAGAGTGATTCTTGGTAGGAATGATGGTGCCAGAGGTGGTTGAGGCAACAAAAATGCTGGTGGAAGAGATGCACTGGTAGCCCTCCAAAGATAGATTGATGCGTTACAAGAGCAGTTGAGAAGAGGGTTAAACCCGAGGGAGGAAAGTGAGGATGAAGGAGAGGAAGAAGGTTCAAATGTAGAAGATGAAGAAGAAGTAATTGATCAAGACCAAATGTAGCTAATAAGGGCCATTTCAAAGATCAGGAAAAGACCCAGAGCAGAAGTCCCTAGTTATTCTGAAGTCTGAACCCATAAGAGTTGATCGATTGGATCAACGAGCTAGAAGAATATTTAGAGTATGAGGAAATAGAGGACCCAGATTGGGTTAAGTTTGCAAAAATGAAGCTGAAGGGCCATGCCACTATTTGGTGGAAAGAAGTCCAGTTGGAAAGAAATCGAAGAGGAAAAGGAAATATCACCAGATGGGATCGGATGGTAGAGAAACTGAAGAAGTAGTTCATACCAGTGGAATACGAGTTAGATCTATTGAAGAAATTTCAAGGGTTGAAGCAAGGAAGTAGATCTGTGAAAGAATATACTAAATATTTTCACAAGATAATCATCAGAACGGGCCACATAGAGGCCAATAAGGAGAAGGTAGCCTGATATCTTAATGGGTTACGACCGAGTATCCAGAAGGAGTTAAGCCTAGTTAGAATGACCACCATTGAGGATGTGTATTAGTTTGATCTAAAGGTGGAAGAGAAGCTAAACAAAAGATTTGATGGCAAGCAAAAAGGAAGAGGAGGTCAAATTGGAAGGGGCAGTGGAAGACCATCAGGAAGCCAAAATGATGATGAAAAGAAAAGTGAAGATGTGGGTACCAGCCGAAGCCAAAGGAATGACAACTTCTATCGCCCTTGTGGTCAAAACAGTGGTGATCAAAGAGGTAGAGGACGAGGGAGATATGGACAAGGATCTAGAAGAGGTGGTTTCAAAGGAATGTGTTTCTAGTGTGGTGAAGAAGGGAATTGAGCCTATGAATGTCCACAACACCAAGGGCAGACAAAAGGCTAGAAGGTTGTGGAAGGGTTGCACATGCATATGAGGAGGCCCAATATGAACATTCAAATGATGCTGAAAGAGCAGAAGCCCTAGTGATTAGGAGAGCCTTGGTGATTGAGGAAAAGGAACCAGAACAGAGGAAGAATTTGTTTCGCATAAGGTGCAAGTGTGAAGGAAAATGTTGTGATGTCATTATTGACAGTGGTAGCACCGATAATCTGGTGTCAGAAGAGATGGTCACAAATTTGAAGCTAAAGAGGGAAAGGCACCCGCATCCATATTAGATTGCCTAGTTGCAAAAAGGCCATAGAGTTTTGGTCAATGAGTAGTGCCTAGTAAAGTTCAAGATTGGGAGCTACCATGATGAGGTACTCTGTGATATCATCCCCATGGATGCATGTCACATGTTGTTGGGGAGGTCGTGGCAGTTCGATAGGAAAGCTATACATGATGGCCATGCAAACACTTATTCTTTGACAAATGATGGGGTTCGTCACAAGTTGAAACCCCTGAAGGAGACCAAAGAAAAGGTATGCATTAGTGCTAAAATTTGTTATGTAGATGGAAGAAAATTTTTAGAAGGTATGAAGCATGAGTGTGTGTGTTATGCATTGATTCCTAGAGTGAGTAAGGAGGATAGTGAGAAGGTTCCAGAGGAAGTTTCTGGGATGTTGGATTAGTTTTAGGATATTGTTTCTGATAATGTACCTAATGGTTTACCACCAATAAGGAAGATCAGTCATCAGATTGACTTGATTCCTGGAGCCAGTTTTCCAAATAAGGCAGCTCATAGAATGACTCCAACAAAAAATGAGGAGTTGAACAAACAAGTTCAAGAGTTGTTGAGAAAGGGTTTGATACGGGAGAGTTTGAGTCCATGTGCAGTACTTGCAGTACTAGCACCAAAGAAGGATGGGGAGTGGAGGATGTGTATAGATTCCTGAGCCATAAACAAGATAACAATCAAGTACAGATTTTCTCTACCAAGGATGGATGACCTAATGGACTATTTGAGTGGAGCTCAGTACTTCAAAAAGATTGATCTGAAGAGTGGATATCACCAGATCTGGATTCGAGAGGGAGATGAATGGAAGACTGCCTTCAACACCAAAGAGGGTCTGTACGAGTGGTTAGTCATGAATTTTGGGCTAACCAATGCACCGAGCACATTCATGCGGCTCATGAACGAGGTACTAAAAAATTTATGGGAAGTTTTGTTATTGTGTATTTAGATGATATTTTAATTTTCAGTAAGACATTGGATGAGCATCTGATGCATATTTAGAGAGCCTTTGAGAAGTTAAAAGAAGAGAAATTGTTGATTAATCTGAAGAAGTGCGGTTTTGTGAAGGAGTTAGTGTACTTGGGGTTTGTTATCTCAGCAGAAGGTCTCAAGATGGACCCAGAGAAGGTGAAGGCTATTCTAGAATGGCCTACCCCAAGAGCTACTACCGAGGTGAGATCTTTCCATGGTTTGGCTAGTTTTTATAGAAAGTTCATTAGAAACTTTAGTAGTATTTGTGGACCCCTGACTGAAACAATGAGAGGGGATAGAAAAGAATTCAAGTGGAGCACTGGAGCGGAAAATAGTTTTGAACTATTGAAGCAGAAGGTGACAGAGCAACCTGTTATAGCCCTCCCAGATTTCAACAAGGTGTTTTAGGTGGATTGTGATGCCAGTGGTTGTGCCATTGGAGCAGTGTTGAGCCAAGAAGGTAAGCCCATTGCCTATTTCAGTAAAAAGTTAAATGATGCCAAGAGAAAGTATTTTGTATATGATCAAGAATTTTATGCAATAGTTCAAGCATCAAAGAAATGGAGACATTATTTGTTTCGAAGGAATTTGTTCTATATACGATCATCAGGCCTTGCAATACCTAAATAGTCAGGGAAAATTAAATGAGGCATATGAAATGGGTAGAGTTTTTGCGAGTTATACCTTTGTTTTGAAACATAGGAGTGGGAAGTCAAATAGGGTTGCAAATGCCTTAAGTAGGAGGCATACATTGATGACAAAGATGCAGATTGAAGTGGTTGGGTTCAATGAACTTAAGACACTGTACGCAGAAGATCCCAATTTTGTAGAGGCTTGGAAAGCTTGCAAGGAACCTGTTACAGTGGACAGGACAAGGTGGCTGGATTTCATAATCCAAGATGGCATGTTATTTAAGGGAAGTCAATTGTGTATCCCGAGGAGTTCCATGAGATAGAACTTGGTAAAGGAGAAGCATAGTGGAGGAATGGTAGAACATTTTGGTCGGGATAAGACCATTGCCATTATCAGTGAGCATTATTATTGGCCTCAGTTGTCACAGGATGTGAATAATTTTGTACAAAGCTATAGGGTATGTCCGATGGCTAAAGGAGTGAGTCAGAATATAGGCTTATATTAGCCCTTACCTGTACTAGAGAGGCCGTGGAAGGATATAAGTATGGACTTTCTTCTTGGTTTGCTAAGGACACAACACGGGAATGATTCAGTCTTTGTGGTGGTTGATAGGTTTTCGAAGATGGCACATTTCATTCCATGTCAAAAGACCCATGATGCAGTCCACATTGTTGACTTGTTCTTCAAAGAGGTGGTGAGGCTACATGGTCTACCAAAGAGTATTGTTTCAGATCGTGACACCAAATTTGTGGGGTACTTTTGGAGGACCTTGTGGAAGAAGCTAAAGACAGAGTTGAAGTTTAGTTCTGCACACCATCCACAAACAGATGGGTAGACATAGGTTGTTAACAGGAGTCTAGGTAACCTACTGAGATGTTTGGTAGGAGATAAACCCAAGGGATGGGACTTGATCTTACCCTAGGCAAAATTTTCTTACAACAATTCTATCAACAGAAGCACTGGTAGATCACCTTTCTAGATTATGTATGGAGGTAGGCCCAGAACAGCTCCAGAATTGAGGAAGATGGACCAAGAGAAGAAAATAAGTGTTGAAGTCGAAGATTTTGTAGAACACATCAAGGATATACATGAGAGGGTAAGAGACCATATTAACAAGATGAATATGCAATATAAGGCTAAGGCAGATCAGAAGATGAGGTATAAGGAGTTTCAGATTGGTGATGAAGTGATGGTCCACTTGAGGAAAGAAAGGTTTCTAGTGGGAACATATAACAAATTGAAGATGAAGAAGTTCAGTCCCTGTAAAATTTTGAATAGGCATGATTCAGGGAATGCATTTGAGGTAGAGTTGCCAAATGGATTCAATATTTCCCCTGTGTTCAACATTTGAGATTTGACAAAGTATCATGAAGGTGGCGCAGAGGAAGTACCAACAATGGAACAGTGTGGGATTCCAGCACCTACTTCAGAAAAGGAGGAGATTGAAGAAATCCTAGATAGTCATGTGGGAAGGAGTACCAGGAATAGGCAGTATGAAGAATATCTGGTAAAATGGAAAGGAAGGCCTGTTGAAGATTCATCCTAGTTGTCTAAGGTAGAGGTCGACCGTTTGGGTTTTCCTCCACCATCTGAAACGTGACGGGGTCACTTCTCAAATTACCCTAGGTGTTTGATGCAGGAGCATCTAGTGGTGTAAGGGCAATCTTGCATCACCCAAAAATAGTTAAATTTCAATTTTCTCAATTTTTAGATATTTTTACATTTTTTGATACCCTTTTCGTCATAATAAAATTCCTAATTTATGGTTTTATTTTCTATTCCTAGGTTGAAAGATATTGTAGTTTTAGTTTCCCAAATTTGCACCTGAAAATCTTCCGAGTTAGATTTGAGGCACTTAGAGTTCCCAGATCAGCCCCGAAACTTACCAAAATTGGTGTGGAAAATTTCAAACGCGTTATTGACTTCGAGACCTTTCCAACGGTTCAAACGGTTCGTGAATCAGAGTCCCGGATCAAAAGTTATGGCCCCGGGAAGTTGGTGCACTTTCTAGAAGATACAATTGCAAATGTTCATTTGAAATTTGAACTTCAAGTTGTAATTTTTTGGTGCCAAACTGCCTAAACTCAAATTTGAATGTTGTTTTGGCTCCAAACTAAAGAGGAGCTCTATTTATGGGTGGGTTTCTAAGTTTTGGGTAACCTTTTTGGGACAAGCTCACATATTGTGAAAAGGTGATTCTATAGCTTTCTGTAACTTGCATGTGTTGTAGAACTTGGGGATTTGAGATCCTCTGCATGTAAGAAGCTCCATTTTCTTAATAATAAAATTATTCTCTTGTTTGTGGGTTATTTTCTAAGTCTTGGGCTATGCCCTCATCAATATGAAAAGTGTAATGCCAATTTATACAACCCATACCAACCTTCCCTTTCGCTATGCTTTCAAAGCCATTCTTTTATCCTTGCATGCAATACTCAAAAGCATTAAGAAGGTACTTAAATTTAATGATAAAATTCCTTCAATAAATGTAGCCTCACAAATATGTATGTAAATGTGAAAGTATAAAAAATGGATACGAAGTGCTTGATAGAAAGCCTTAGAGAAATGTAGTCTTGTTGAGCCATATGATAGAAAGATATGCATAAAATAGATTTTTTGAAAATTTTAAGAAAATATTCTTTGTAAGTGGGAAGCCAAAGATGAATAACCTATGCTAGTATCTTCCATCCTATGCCAAAATTACAGTGCTAGAGCATTGTATGAGAATATATCATTGAAGAATAATTTAAAATGTATTCTCATCAAATATTTTTGATGAAAATTCCTTAGTATGGAATTATAAAAAAGGTAGAAGAACCTAGAAGAACGTAAACTATTTGAAAAAAATATTGATGTAAGTATAATAGATATACCTACTACAAAAGAGTTTAGTTTTTTCGCAACATATGATTAGTCTTCGGTATATCATGATGTACAATATCAAAAAAACATATGTTTAGTTGGTATTATTGCATAGGAATATATTATGAGATAAGTGTATAGGATAATGAAAATTTGATCAATTTCTTGTGTATAGTTGCAAAAGGGGCTCATGATATTATTATTATGATGGAAAAGCCTGATCAAGACTTAAAAATTATATATTTTTTTAAGGTTTTTATTTAAAATTATCTTTTTGTAAGCATGAATTGTGTCACTTATTGTAATAAAAATTAGAAAAAATAACTTATTTCTAGAAAAGTGATGAAAAACAAAATTAACAAGGTTTATTATTTTCAAAACCATTATGTTTTAGAAAGGTAGTTAGGAAGTAGTTATTAGGTAGTTATAAGAAGTAATCCTATAAATATAATTTTTTTCTATTGTAAAGGGAGACTCTTATGAGGCAAAATAATTGAGGGGAAAATTTTAAGAAATTTTTGAACAATTTTTTTGAAGACTCTTGGTTTGATACTTTGTACCTTTAAGGATATTTTAGAGTTTTAAAATTTAAATCAAATAATAAATAAAGAATATATATTGTAGGTTAGAATGTCATTTTTTGTTATTATTATTAATTTATCATATGTTAAACTTGGAAATCCCTCTGTAGTTGCGGAAATCATTAGTAATCTACTTAAAATATCTATGCAATTTATGAAACTCAATCATATCTCAATATTTTGGTTTTAATGTTCTAATATAATTTATCTCTTCATATGTTCAGATTCATTATGATCCTTCTTTCATTTTTTCTAGATATCAAAACATACTTTCAACTGAAACCCCCTTGTAGCTTTCTATAAACTATAAAATACTAGTTCGTATTCCTTGGTCTTGTAAGTGAGGGGGACCAACCACACCTAGGCTCTAGGTCATGGAGAGCCAAGAGCGGAGGGCTTCCCTAACTTACCTCAAGCTAATAGATGTTTTGGAATGAAAATCAAGAATGAAAAGCACACTCAAGTGCTTCTGTCACTCTATAGATCTGAAAGTTTGTTTGGGGCTAGGTGAGCTCGTTTATGGAGTTCAAACTATACCTCAAACAACTCTCTATATGAGGATGATAGTGTAGGTCTAGGATGAAAATGTGGAACTTTGGAGTCTCTTTGGCATGCTAGCGTATGTACGGCTAGAAAACATAAAATGTAGTAAAAAACACTAGAAACTTACTAAAATTCCTAGCTAACTAAATGTAACAAAAATAATAGAATTATGAAGTACAAAAAGTAAGTGAGAAAATGATAAAATAAGTAGATAAAGACAAGGGTGATGAATATAAACTCACTAAAGTACTAGTTCACCAGCACGAGCTCCACGTGCATGTTCACCTACAAACAAGAAAGAGGGGACAATGTTGGTGTTGTATAGGGGTTTACCTTAGTCAAACCCCCGCTTTGGTATTTTCACCTCCATGGACAGCTAAAAAATCCATGAAGTAGAAAGTACGTTAAAGGAAAGAAGAAGGAGAGATTGTTGAACACTATAAAAGAATTCTACACTACTCTATCAAACTAAAAAACAAAAAAGTGAAGCGTTACCACCTCCACCCAAAGGCTCTCAAGGTCAATGAAGGGAGAATGCAAGCAAAAAAGTTGGAAAACTTACCACACTTGTAACAGTGATAAAGGGAGGCCTCACAAGACTCCAAGCTCGTAACTTCTATGGTAGCATCACACTGCAAAGATGGAATGAATAAAGTAACAAGATTCTGTGCAATGATGCTCAATGAAGTTGTGAAAGCTGCTAGAATTGTGAATAGAATGCTCAAGAGAATGTTTAAGATCAAGAAGTGCTAAAGACATGAAGTGATTGTGAAATGAACACCTATAAAGGCCAAAATGAGAGGGAAAAAATCCATTTTTAGGTTAGTTCGTCGCATAGAGGCATTACAATTCATCCCCAATGAAGAGTGTAATGTCCCTGCAGACTCCAAAGATAAGAATTTGTTAGGAACCATAGCATGCCACACAAACATCTGCATGTTATGCTTGCATCCCTGATGAAAATTCCCCCACTAACGCACAAAACACATGCCAATTGGATGCATTTTGGATGGGTGACGTGGAATTTCACTTTCGGGTTTGATTTTCTAAGGTGAGGGTATGCAAAAGGGGAATTTACACAAGGGGTACAAATTTACTCCTATACAGGTCTATGCTAGGATTTATATGAATCATTTTCTCTAGCTTTTCCCTTTTTATTTATGTACCTTCAAGTAAACAATACACAAAAGACCCAAAATCACCATCATATGAGTGAGCTACCCCTCTAAAACATAGAGTATTTTTTTATTTCCTTAATAATGTATCCAACTGTTGGAATTTTTTTCTTGTTGGTTAACTAACAATAAAATCTGTAGTAAAAAATATATTTCCCAGCATGTATATGTTTTCTTCTAGCTTCCATGTTGGGGCATACCTTTTTTATCTATTCTATATTCTACTAATATGAAATTTTTATTATATTTACATGGCATTTCATAAATTTTTATCCCTATTTCTCCTTTTAGCATAATGAAATATTTCTAGCATCTTAGGATAGTTAAAATTTTTATGATATATAAACTAAATTTGCACAATAGCATACACAAATGAACCAAACATTTAAAGACAATAGGATAATGTAAATAGAACCCAAAAATTTAATTATCTATGTTTAACTTCATCTCTATCACATAGAGTATGGTTGGCATAAAATACAAAGCACACTAATTTTCCTTCTAACCTAAACAATACAAAAATTTATAGTAATGGCCATACTAAGTCTTCATCCTATCACAAATAGATAAGAATGATAATATTTTTATATTTTTAGGAACATGTTAGCCAATATAAGTAATATTTAAACAAATATATAAATGATTTGTATATTTATGAATCCTAGCATAATTTTTTTTTAAATTAAAAATTCTACAAATAACTTGGTCTAAAATGATTTACGAGGTTTATATTCTAGATTTAATTATATCAACTTTATCTTTTTCAAAAAATTTAAAATTATATTGAATAATAAGGAAATGGGGATGTTTTATGGCCTAAGTCATAGAACACCACTATTCTCCAATTATCATTCAAATATTCCTTAATATTCCAAATTTGATTTACTATCAACACAAACGATGAGTCAATTCTCAACAAGGAAGACCTAGGTGGGGGTTCCTTAAGATTTGAGGGGTTCACCACCAAGTAAAAGCTTGGAAAAGACAACTTGAAATTCAACCCACAAAACCTAGTAATGCAAGCAAAATAATGAGTACAAATGATGAAATTAAGAAACAAGAAGTTAGGGTGTATGTACCTAGGAAGTCTGGAAATGTGATGAGGATTCTAGAAATGCAAAAATTCTATCAAAATGTGCTAGGGAGGACTAAGACACCCTTACTTTTGTCTTAGTCCCTCTGATATTTTTCAAGGGAAATGTGAAATCTTTGGATGTCGGAACAAAATATGAAAGAATCTTTGAAAAAATACCCTTGGGAGGACTAAGATGCCCTTGCTGCTGACTTAGTCTCATCTTGAATTTGTTAAATATATGAAAGTGATCCTAAGGCTTAATGTTTGCACTTCCTTCTTCTCGGATCTTAGGTCCTAAAACTTCCATATCTTGCATATAGGTGAGTTTTTGTGAAGGTGAAAAATTTGCAATGCAACTTTGCACTTCAAATGATCTCTAAGTCTTCAACCTAAATCTATAAACACAAACATGCACAAGAGGGAAAAGCTTGTTGACTGTTATTAAATGGGGGTTTTCCTTGGTCAAACCCCTTGTTGGTAATTAAACCTTGGAATGAAATAGAATAATGAAGGGAAATAGTGAATGAACAATATCCTATGTTGCAACTCACCAAACCCTTGTTATGAAATCTACAAACTTGTGTGAAATGGCTAGCTTGAATGTAGATCTTGAAATGAAGTAGTGCTTGATAGATCTTGACTTGAATTGCTTGCTTGAATCAAAACCCTACATCATAAATGTTAGCTTAAAAACACACATTATGCAAGAGTATCCTTGATATGATGCTTGAATCTTGATTATGGCTCCAAATGCTTGATAAACTACTCTTGAATGCTCTTAAGAACTCAATTATGATATTAGGAATGCTCTCACAAAAGTATTATATCAAAATGAGTAAAAGAACCTTGTATTTATACTTATCCATGCTTAATATCCCAAAATTACACCACAACAAGCTAACATATGAAATCATTAATTAAAGGAGGCTAAATCCCACCAACATTAGAAATTAAATCCCAAAATAACCTAATGGGGACTAAGATGCCCTAGGTGGCATCTTAGTCTTGAGGCATGAAAATCAGGGCACATACTCTAAAAAGGGGCCCATTTAAGGTGCCTTTAAAAAGAGGGTCCTAAGACCTTTGGAGGACAAAGACACCTAGGTGGCATTTTAGTCCCAGTCCAAAAATTAGGGACACATGGCCAGAATCATTAAATTATCATTTCCCCTTTAATGTTTTTTAGGACTAGCAATAAAAAGATACAACTCATTAGTCTTGTGGATGAAAAATAGGACCAATTAAGACATAAAGGATGATAAAAAAAGCAAGGCAGTCCCAAACAAGTGTGAAAATGTAAGGGTGTGCATTTTCCTACACTACATTTATCTCCCACTTTAGTGAGAGGATGAACTTTCTTCAAACTCACACTAAAGTAGCCAACCACACAATCAAGAGGGGTTCAAATGTACAAATTATAATAAGATGTGATGTAAATAATCAAGAGGGTGTCCAAGCCCCCAAGATCAAGATCCTATGAAAAACCAACATAGGTAGAAAGGAACACACTTGAGAATGATATATGAAGCCATAACTAGATTGCAAACATACACCACATACACCATCAAAGATAGAAAAAGGAAAATTGAAGAAAATAAAAATAAAAATGCAATGGATAAAGATTTGACTAGTCATCTAATGTATTGTGGACCAGGTCTAGGATGTTTTTCCAAAAGAGGTTTACAAGTGGAACACATTGTCCACTATGAAAACAAAATGCATGCTCACAAGGGCTAGTGAAGCTAGTTGTCCACTAGGTGAGCCCCAAGAGATCAATATCAAAGTAATACCCCCATGACTATGATAAGGAAAAAAATGCATGCTCACAAGGGCTAGTGAAGCTGGTTGTCCACTAGTTGAGCCCCAAGGAACAATGTCAAAGCCATACCTCCATGAATTTAACAGGGTACAAAAATGCAATGCAACAGGAGAGAGGGATGTTCAAAGGGATATTGCTTAGTGCATGCAGTCTCATCTTAGGTAACATTGTTCTTAATGTCTCCAAGAGAGGATAAATGCAAGGTCTCATCTTAGGGAACATTTTACTTAATGTTTCCAAGAGAGGAAAAGTGCAAGGAAACATCATACTCTCAATGGAAATAAAACCCAACGCCACCACCAAGAAAGGAACACATCGCAAGAAGAAATAAAATTGCACAATGAAACATGAGTATCAATGTATTCCCCCACTTTAAAGTGGTTGCTAACACCATTTTTGTGAAAAAATTATTTAAAGTAGAAGAAGACATGAGAGATTACTCAGAAATCTCTATTCCAAGTCATATGTTTCCAATAAGCTACATCATGAGAAGCAAAGTGGTTGCCCCTAGAATGCATAACTCAATACGTCACATGTGAGCCAACTTAAGGCATGTCATCCACATCCCAAGATTTCTCTTATATAAGCATGAAAGGTGGTCAACTAGCCAAAAGAGACAACAAGTGACATATGAGGACAAGGCTATCTAACCCCTTGCCCCCACTTAGTGCATGACAAGGATGAGCCAAAATCTAAAGAGGAACTAGGTGCTTCAACCCCAGGGAGAGCACAACAGTCCTTAAGATATTGAATTTTGTTTGTCAAAGCCTTACATTCATCAATAGAATGACCATGAAGTCTATGATATACACAAAATGAACTCTTGTAGTAAAATTTCTTTCATTTTCTTGGAGGGAGAGATATCAAATGATCTTGGAGGAGTCTCAACAAGATAATATCTTGATCAATGGTATATATTACTTTATTTGTTGAAGATGTCATACACACACAATTGATAAGGTTTTAGATGAAAAAGGAGATAAGGGAGGTGAACCTAGATATTTTTTGAAAGAGTATGGTATGTCTATTTTCTTTGTGTGTTCATTGTATGCATTTTTATGAGGGAGTTTGTATCCAATACCATAACAATCTTTTGGTTCAGATGAAGGAGGTTTATGCTTCTAAGAAGGATTGTTTTCCTCATGAGAACACAAATAATTTTTAGGTTTGTTAGACTTATGCCTTGTCTTCCCATGAGGAATGGGAGTTGAATAGCCCCCATCACCACCATGGGGTAGTGTTGTTGACATAGGAACAAGTTGAAAAAATGAAACACAAGGTATTTTTTTTTAGATTATGAGGTTTTAAGTTCTACCATAAAGGAAGGTGTAAAATCTAATGAACCCCAGTCATCACTAGAACTTGTGTTTGAAAATGAATCATTTGTATATGAATATTTGGACTCTGAGGGTGAGATTTTGGATTGTGTATTGAAATGAGGCATAAAATCTAATGATCCCCACTTATAACTAAATAGTGTCATTGTAGGTGAAAGGAAATTAGGATAAACTTTTCTAGGTTCAACTTTTGATTTTAGAATGAAAGGATTAGTAGGGTTAGGGGTGTTCTGGTCATGTGATTTATAGATTCTTTCATTTTCTTCAACTATGTATATCTTGTTGTTGTATTCAAATTTCATCACATGATGAAGGGTATATGGGACTCCTTTCATAGCATGAATCAATGGTCACCCTAGAAGAAGGTTGTACAAAAGAGGTCCTAGCATGATATGGATAGGGGTAGGAAACATTGCAAGTTCAACATCAATAGGTAATGTGATCATTCCTAAAGGTTTCCTATTAATATTGTCAAAGCCACAATTATGAACATCATTAACTATTTTTGTAATTTTTTTGATTTTATTGTAAAGGGGGTTGCCGGGAGCATAATTATCAAAACCCACCTTGGGTTCAGCATGAGTCCCCTCCAAATTGATGTAGAAATTAGGGGAATTTTAAAGGATAGGGTTAATAATAGGGGGTATTGCATCATGAACCTCTGCATGAACATGGCAGTGCATGGGGGAATTGGTATGGGTGGGATTCCATGACTCATTGTTCAAGTTATCCAACTGATCAGACCCAAAAGTAGAAATAGAAGTGGACTTAGATAGGGGAACATATTTAATGGGGTCAAGAGGGGTTGCCTCATTAGAATTATTTTTACCATGGGCATGGGTAAAATGACAAGAAGTGTGAGGCATTTTGTCTTGGGTAATAGAGGGACTAGGGTCTACAAGGGGTTCAATGGGGTCATGAATGGGCATGATTTTATTTTTCACAGTGGTAGGGGAGGGTAACACAATGGCCTGGTATTAACAAAGATGGAAGATAAGGCCCTGGTGAATGGGTAAATTCTTGCTTTTACCCTAAACATTTTTAAAAAATTGTTCAAGAGAGGAAAAAATCCAAAAGGAAAAGTTCATCTTTATAATATAACAACGATGGTTAAGCATTAGAAACAAATGAGCATGAAAGTGATGAAACTATCCCTAGAGCATAGCATACCTCATCAAGACTTCCAGAACCTTACTCCAAACACCAGGGAGGTTAGCCCAATTGAAGCCATTTTGGAGTCTGTTCACTTTTCCACCCTCTTTCAAAAAGTGAAATCTTATATTAAAATGATAAATTATTTATTATTTTTTTATTTTGTACATTATTTTAATTGAAAGGAATGAATATTTACATTTTTATTAACAAATTTTATTGAGAAATAAATTACTGATACATGTTGGAAATTCTTTATTTTCTCTTAATTCATTTCACTTGATTAATAAATTTAGTGATAGGTCTTAGATATAAGTTATTAGAAGTTTAAAATTATATATAATCACTTTTATTTTTCTTTCAAATATTTCTTATAAATAACCACATATAAAGGGTTTCAAAAAAATGGTCTATGTTACAATAGAAAATACATCAAATTTGTGCCCAACATTTGGACTAGAGGATTATAGACCATAAACTATTAAGAAGTCACTCAAGAAATGGGATAAGAAAGTAGAGATATATACTATAGGTTAAATAGTTATGGCTTGTAAACTATCACAAAAATTAAACTTATAGGTCATTGGTTACAATGGAAGAATATTTGTTTGATTCTCCAAATCGAACTAGGTGTAGAAGAAGAGCATAAGTTGATTCTAAATTTCTTAAACATTCTAAGTGTGTATATCTAAATGAATTTGATAAGTCCTTATTTATATATAAAAAATTACCTAGATATCTAGTAACAATGAAATTGATACCTAATAATAAGTAAATTAATAATAATTAAAAGGAGGAATATTGTGCCAAAAGGTCAATAATGTGTTTCCTTTTATTTAATACAAATACTATTTATCATGAATGGATATTATTATTATCCTCATTATAAGGTAATAATAATCTATGAATTTTAGTCTAGCATGACTCCTCATGTTCCAAGGATAAGTCATCTTCAATTATTAGTCATATTATCAATATCGAAGGAAAAATATCATTGAATGAAATATTGGTGACATTAATATGTTAATGAGAAATAATATATTAGAAAATTTAACTATTTAGCTAAATGTTAGAATTGTGAAAAAATGAAAAACAACAAGCCACAAGATAAAACAATGAACAAAGACACCTTACACACAATATATTTGGAAAAAATATGTGCAATATTCCTCTACAAGAAAAAGATACAAAATGAACCTCAAGAATGTTCAAGGAAAGAAAAGTGCTCAAAGGTAGGGAGTTTAAGAGTAGATCTCTGAAGTCAATAATTACAATGAGCGTTGAGTTCTATATAGGAGCAACCCTATATGGTAAATGGATTACGTCAGAATAAGTGTAAACATCACATGTGATGAGACGTAATGATCTAATATTTGCTCACTTTAGTTAACATAGAAAAGCACTTAGTTAACTTAATGAAGAACTCTAACTTAGTTAATAATGTTTAGTTGAAGTGCATGAGAATAAATTAGAATAATAATCAATTAGATATTAACTAATAATTAGTTAATGCATGATTACCCTAACACCCCCTTAAGATGAACTTAGGGAGTAGCTAAAACCCCTAAAAAATAGAATGTGTGATGGGTCTCGACAAACAAGGCCTAGTGAGGTACCCATGTATAATCAAAAGGATCTCTCACAACTAGAGAAAAGGAGAAAAACATAGTGGGAGAAAAATTCTCTCTAAAAGAGAGAAAGGAAAATCAAGGACTAAAAAAGCATCCAAATCAAGGTGTGAAGAACTAAAAGGCCAACAACCAAACAATGTCCCAAAAAGAGGAATATGTAGAACATCACTAAAGGAAAAAGAAGCTATAGAATTTTATCTAATGATAACTAATTTATAGTTCTGAAATGAAGAACCTCCAATAGAAAAAATGATGATTATGATCAAGATAACAAGAATATGCATGAGTTCCTACTACGACACTACTGGAGTCAAACAAAAAATAAAGGAAAACATTTGTAAATTGAAGATACAAATTCCAAGATCAAGGAGACAGTAATCTACATGAGTTTCCCCAATGACACTACTTGAATCAAAAGGAAACCATCTAAAATTTGAAGATATAGATGGTACATGAATATGCATGAGTGACCCCAGTGACACTACTCAACATGCAAGTCAAAAATGTAGGTACAAAATAGTCTATAGAACACTAATCATGAGAGATATAATAATCTTCATAAGTGTCCCCAATGAAACTACTCAAGCTAGATGGTAAATAAAGGAAAACATTGGGAATTCAAAGATACAAACAAAATAGGTGCCAATAGTCTCTAATCAAATGAAAAATAAAGTTTAATTCCAAAATTTAGAATACAAGAGTGTACATAAGGTAAATTCTCTAACTCACTGAAATGCATGTAACTAGCCACTAATGTACACTGCATCTGAAATACATAGATCACTCAAATTATGAAACCAAGGAAGCATTAGCACCAACAATAGAAACCCCCCCCCATAATGTTGAAAAGGGAGAGCCATGATAGATACATTGAAACTATGTGAAACCAAGAATTTCATGTAGGAAAAACACCCTAAAATAAAAAGGTGTAAAAACTAAGGCACACACACATGAGGTAAGAATCACTAGGAATGACTATTGTTGTGGAAGGGACACTCACTTGACAATGGTGTGATGTAAAATCAAAGTAAAACATGAACCCCCTATGACACTTTATATCATGGTGTAAATACAAAAGGCACAACATGATGTGCAAAATCCACAAAAAGTATACACCAGAATGGTATTTTATCTTAGTGTGTCTACGAAATGGAATGTGCATGAAAAAAATGTCTATAATGCCCAAATAGGAAAGTATACATGAAATATATATAGAACAACGAAAATGAGTCATCCCACACAAATGAAAATTTTCCACGAGCTAATACATTCAAGTAATTTACTAGAGTGTGAAAACAAAAACCCTAAATAAAATGAACCTAGAGATAAATCTAGAAAATGTGCATAGATGGCTATGATGAGCACTAAAATATGGTTCCAACATTGTTAGAATTTTGAAAAATGAAGAAAATGGTTAAAAGTTATGAGCCCAGGATTGAAAGTAGCACCTATGACTTCAACAGACTATAGAATGCACTTGCAAAAAAAAAAGGTGATGAGACCCACACCACTGAAAAATTTTGTGGAACTAGATTTCCTATGAAATCTTGTTTGACCAATTCTGATACTTGACCAAAAAGTTATTCCCATTTTCCCGATTCTTCCTATTTTTGTAAAAGTAACAAAAAAAATAAATTTAGCCTCCCTAGGGGTTGGGCACTAATTGCCTATATGACCCTGGGGTGGCAGATTTTTCTATTTTAATTTTTTTTGCTCAAAAAAAGAAAAAAACAAAAAAAGAAATAAAAAAGAAAAAATCAAATAGGATTTCAAATTTCCTCCTATAACCCTAGTTGAATAAAAAACCACATAAATCAAGAATGGGTTTGATGAATCCACACTCTAATACCATGTTAGAATTGTGAAAAACACAAGCCATAGGATCAAGCAACAAACAAAGAAACCTTCCATGCAAGAGATCTGCAAAAAATAGTGCAATATTCCTCAACAAGAAAAAGCTACAAAATAAGCCTCAAGAATCTTCAAGGAAAACAAAAGTCCTCAAAGGTTGAGAGTTTGGGAGTAAATCTCTAGAGTCAATAATTACAATGAGGGTTGACTACTATATGGAGCAACCCTATATGGTAAAGTGATTAGATCAGGACAAATGTCAACATCACATGTGATGAGACATAATGATCTAATAATAGATCACTTCAATTAACATATAAAAACACTTAGTTAAAACTTAATAAATAAATCATAAGTTTAGATTAAGTTCATGAGAAGAAATTAGACTAATAATTAATTAAAAATTATTTAATTATTAGCTACTGCATGATTACTCTATGATCCTACTGATTGTTCACTTTAGTTAACATAGAAAGGCACTTATTTAACTAAATAAAGAACTCCTAAGTTTAGCTTAAGTGCATGAGAATAAATTAGACTAATAATTAATTAAATATTAATTATTTATTAGCTAATGCATGATTGCTCTAACACTAAATACATAGTAGGATGGAAAGTGTTATTGTAGATTAGTTAACTAGATGTATTCCATCATACAATATGTGGCAACCAAGCTATTAAAATAATCCTTATGGTTTTTTTTTTCAATGTGATTAATTTGTATTTTAGTAATGGGTATGTGCAAGATCATGATGGGCCAAAAAGTGGTGATATGATGGGTATGTGTAGGGTATGTGGCTAACGACATTTTTTTACCCAAAATTGATGAAATGAAAAGGGTTTCTAAAGGAGATTCATAGCTTTCCACCAATATATATTATGCTTTAATTTGAATTTAATAAATAATTATTATTCATTTTCTATTTGAATTATGACTAAAGTCCTAATTGATACGCTGGTTGAAAAAAATCTATAGCTTTGAAACTGTATCACATTTTTTGAATCTGAAACATGCTTCACATTCTATGTTTCACATACTATAGGATTAAAAAAATATATTGAATTTCATGAACTTTTGACCAAGTTAAGGTGCTCAGACATGAGTTTTTATATTTTTTAAAAGTTGTAATAAAATATTCATAATTAATTATTTACTTGGAAAAAAATTACAAAAAAATATGCATCATATCGGGACGTGAGTCCTCTACTTATATATAAAATATTATAAAAAATAATTATCATTTTAATGTGGTTAGGGTGGTCAGACAGACAACTACTTATTTTCTCCTTGAAATTTGAGTGCTACTGTATTGAAATTTCAAATTTTCACCAAATAGATTTAAAAAAAATAAAAATAAACCTAGTAGTTTAGAAACTACATTCAATTTTCTACATATTCTATTCTTAAATATTTTTGAAATAATATAGATAACTTATTCAAATTTTTACGTCAAGTTGCCTAACGCTGATTTTTATAAATTTTTCACCACTTAAGGGCATGTTTTTTCCATGATGATCCTGCACATACCCTAATATCAAAATTCCACTCAAATAAAAAATTCTACAACTCAAAACTATTTTTAGATACATATAATTATTATGCTAAGAATAAATTATCTTTAAGTATTTTAATACTTCCAAACTAAATTTTCCTATTTAGAATGATTGATATGATTAGAAGACACAAAATTAAGTGGAAACTACATTGTTGTACCAATAATTCTAAACAAATTTACTAATATATTAGAAATAATGATGTTAATAAATATTTGAATAGATAGCATCATTTATAGCTCAAAGCATTATGGGAATCAATAAGTGAATTTTACTTATTTTGAGAACATGAGTAAGTGTTGTGGACCAAAAGTCATAGAAAATGATTGCATTCTAGTGAAGATAGTAATAGTACTTGGTAATAGTAAATAATGTTTGTATGAAACAAAAGGATACACTATTTACAATTTTACATGATATTCCTTCTTTTTTATTAATATTTTACTTTTGGTAGAGGTCATATTCACTATTATTGGACCTTTTGGTAATTTTAAATCTATAAATAAGGTTTTTCTATCATTATTTAAATACTAATCCTTAGATAGTCTAATAAATCTAAAATATTTGTATGCTTGTATTCTACACCTAGTGTGATATAAATAATAAATAAATTTTCTTTTATTATAATAGAAACCCTAAAATTTGCTTCTATAATAATATTCATTATCAATAAAATTTTTGCCTTGTTAATCTATATATATTTTCCTATTCAATTAGTTATGCAACCTTCAAAAAATATACAATATCAAAGAAAATTTGTCACTAAGTTAATAATCTTGGTATATATTGATTAAAAATGATTGAAAAACTAATTTCTATAGGAATTCTTAGAGCAGATATTGCTAGCTTTCTTTTATCCATTTGTTTGTCAATATATTCCATCTTTGTCACATAATCCTCTTAATGAATTACCAGATACACATATGATAGGATTATAGAATATGGGTTACCCCAAAAATGGAATCAATATAATCAACCAAGCTTCACCCAAGGACTATTATAAGGGGCCAATAGAAGAACTAATAGAAACTAAAATCATTTGAGAAGAAGTTCAAGATATCCAGGTTACAAAAGAAGTCATTTTAGGTATTGTTAAAACATGTAAACCTCCTACTTTTAATGCTTAATATGTTTTTAGAAAGACCTATTTAAATGTTATATTTATTTAAAAAAGTCATTTATTAATATAATTTTAACAATTTTGAAAAAGATAAAGTTGATAGTGTGTACCTTGGAATTTTTCCCTATTCTAATATGCAAAATAACTAAAAATGCAAATGGAAAAATACTAAGAACACTTCAATGATTAGCCTAAAGAGTGATAAAACAAGGAAAATATATGAAATAAAAATGTGAATCGATTATACCTTCCTTGTTGTTGAAGACTCCTTGGTTGGGCCTTGATTTAGATGAATTTGTATGCTCTTTAGATGGCTTTTGATGATACTAGATGCAAGATTGATAATGGAAAATGACTAAATGGATAGCTAAATGATAGCAAATGCTTGAGAATGCAAATTGGCAGCATAAGGTTGCTCAAAATGAAAAGTCTTTTTTCTTGCCTTAGAGGAAGGGATATTTATAGAGAAACTTGAATTCTCTAGAGAATTCAATGGTTGGGATTTATCCAACAAGGCTAAGATGAAGGGCTAAGGTGAGTTGAGGACTCACAAGCCCTCACATCTTGAAATGTGGATTGTGAGATGGCTAAGGGTGAGATGATGTGTAGGTGATGTGGAAGAGAGGTACATGATGTGGAGGAAGGACAAGTACCTTCCAAGTACTTTGATGTGACCTTTCAATGATCACATGGGAAGAGGGGAAGCTTTGGGAGAATAAAAGTGAATTAAAAATTCACAATGATTGGAAGAATCTAGTGACTAAGACAAGGTCTCCAAAAAGGTGGGAATTTGTCACATGTGACTTGATGTGACAAGTCAAAGGTTCTAGAAGATACATGGGAAAAGGAGAAGAATAAAAGTGAATTAAAAATTCACATGGGGAAGAGGGGAACCTAGGGTGAATAAAAAGGAATCAAAAATTCCTTGGGAGATGGGGAGAGTTGACCAAGGTACTAATTAGGTTTAACTAATTAGTAATTAGAGGATAATTAGGGGTTAATGAGGATTAGAAGCCAACTTGCAAAAGTTGGAGGATGTGACACATCCTAATCAAGGATTAGGCATGTGCATCCTTAATGAAAGAGGAGATGATTAGAATTAGATGAAAAGATGTGAAGAATTAAATAAATAAATATTTTATAAAGAGGATGAGTAGGTATTTAATTAATAATTAAATACCTTAGGGATTTGGCAGAATTAAGGATATTAATTAAATAATAGTAATATTATTTAATTAACTCGGATAAGAGGATGTTTAGATGAAAAGTGATAAATTTGGATAAATTAAGTGTCCAAATTTGGATGTCTACATTTTGCGCCTCTTTGAGATGGTGTTATGAAGTAGCATCATTTTAAAGAATATTAAAATATAGAACCCATAAGGAGATGGTTAGATTGGAAAAGATACCTCAGTCATTCAAAGGAGTGACTAGGAAGGAAAAAAAAAGATGGGGGTGAAGATGAAGATTAGGGATAAGGATGCCCCCTCGAGAGGACATGTGGGTTCAAGAGAACACGGATGTGCTCTCAAAATGGATGAGATGATGAAATGGGAGATGATGAAGAGGATGCAAAGGGATGGATATGAAAAGATGAAAAGGTGGCAGGAGGTTGGGAAGCACAAATGGATGCAGAGACAAAGATGATGTTGCCCTAGTCAAGGTACAAGCCAAAAGGGGTTGAGGATGGATGGAATGTTGTCAATGAGGATAGGGAAGGATAGATCCCAATGAGTGGTATTAATGAGGGAAGGATACATCTAAAAACACCACTAAAGAATAGGGAAGAGTACCTCCTGATGATGATGATGAAAGTGTTGTTGACAAGGGAAGGATACATACCAAAACAACATCGAAGGGATATGGAAGCATAAAATGGGATGATGATGATGATGATGATGATGATGATGAGGATGATTGGATCCATGCTTGTAACAAGACTGAGAACAAGACCAAGGATATGATTAGATGATTCAGGCTAATTGGAATGGATGGGGATTGGATAGAGATGTGAGATGAGGATGAAGGAGGAATGGATGGGGGGATTTTGATAGATGAGAGGATGGGGGATACATGCAAGACGATAGAATGGAAAATGAAATGCAATCCTAATGCAATTTTCCATCTTCGGAGCACTGAATTTTGCTATAGCATAAGACACCAAGTGCCAGGGTATGTGGAACCAAGGCATATTAGTGTCTAATGCATGAAACAAACACAACAAACAAGAAGGCTATCCCAACACCCCAAAGTCACAAAGACCTTGGTTGGGCCAAGTATTGAGATAACCACAAGCACAAAAGGATGCCCCAGCATAACACAAGACCTCAGGGATCTTGGTGGGTACTATGTGGGACAACCAAGAAGACAAAAATAGACATAGAAAGATTAAGATATGTCCCTATGCTGACCAATCAAAACACACCATAATATGATGGATCATGGCAGCCTTGACAAGTGATGATAGGGAGCTCAAATGATAAAAAAAATCCAAACGTATCAAAATATCACAATTGAGTTCAAATGTCCTTTGCCATAGGATCAAAAGGGATGGATGGGGTTGATGAGGTCTATTAGGAAGGATGCATCCTGTTGAGACCAAAGATGATGGATACTAAACTAAAAGATCGTTATGACGTGGGATGCTCGAAATCGATTAGATCTCATGATACAAGTGGATCTCGTTTGTGAAGAACTGGCTAGATAAGGTCATAGATTGATGACACGACACAAGGACATGAGACTGACACACCCTAAAGACCTAGGGGCTTGGGGGATGATCAAAGATTAGCCTTTCCTACGTGAAAGCACAAAGCCCTCGTAGTTCGATAAAAGGAAAATGACTGACCATGGACAAAAGCGGAAAGAGAATGGTGAAGCAAAGACTGATGATAGACGATAAAGGAGTGGATGGACAGTGCAGAAAGACCGATGCTAGACGATAGAAGAGCCCTGAGAGCGGATCAAGTGATCGACCTTGCCTATGTGAAAGCATAGGGGCAACGTAGTTCGACCAATGACCAATGAAAAAGGATGGATAAAGGATGATAAGATGAGAGGATAAGTGGATAAAAAGATGGGACCGATACTACAAGATAGGATAGACTTGTTGGATTGGATAGGATGATGACGATCACATAAAGCTCAGGGATGGGGTAGTTATCATTGAAATGACTTGGGGGGATGATATGATAGATAGATGAGTGATGAAAAGTGATAGGGGATTGGAAATATGTGCAAGAGAAGCAGGAGGGATGACGATTAGATAAATGGCATTCAGTTGCATGGAGGGAGGCCTATAGCTAGATACCAATGACAAGGGATTGTGAGATGGGATGAGATGGGATGAGGATAAAGAGGGAAGAATGGATAGAGATATAGGGATGGGGGATGGGAGGGATTTTTTGGATGGATAGGAATATAAGGATTGGGAGATGAAAGTGATGCTAGGATAGATAGATATGAAGATAAGGATGGGGAGATGGAAGGAATGCTGTGATAGATGGATAGGGATATAAGGATTGGGAGATGAAAGGGATGCTAGGATAGATGGATATGAATATAAGGATGGGGAGATGGAAGGGATGCTGTGATAGATGGATAGGGATATAAGGATTGGGAGATGAAAGGGATGCTAGGATAGATGGATACGAAGATAAGGATGGGGAGATGGATGGGATGTTGTGATAGATGGATAGGGAGATGAAGGGATGCTATGATAGATGATGTCTCCAAGGACTATGTCACAAAGGAAGCAAATTCCCGCACTCTAGATATGCCATATATGATGAGGCATGAGGGATGGAAGACAAGTGGATGGGAAAAGGAGATAACTAGAGGAGGATAGGATGGGTGACCAAGGAATACAATAGAGCATGGATGAAGGGAATGTATACCAAGAGGTGGCCAAAGCATGTATAGATAGGTGCCCCTATTTTGATCAAGATCACAAGAAGGATGGAGGGATGGGAGATAAATGGGATATGATGGTAGGATGTGGAAGATAGGTGGGATGGAGGGGATTACAGGTGCATAGTTGGAAGCATAGTGGATGGAGGGAATGCAGATCAGGAAGTTGCCCCCAAGTGCAGGTGGGGATTTACGCATGATGCCTGTTTGCCAGGTTTTCATCATGGTACTTATCCAAGGCACTTGTTTGCCAAGTTTTCACCATTGGACGAATTATTTCTCTTTACCATTTTATTTTTTTTTTTTTTTTGTTTTTTTTTGGCTTTTTGGATTTTTGGAATTTTGGATATCATGCAAAATGAGATGGATAAGGATAGGGAGGAAAATAAGTGGATTTAGAAGACATGCAATAAGGATATGGATGAAGGACTTAAGCTTCAAGTTCTATATGACGCATTAATAGCCCTTGTTCGAACCGACTGTTGGATGTTGGTACAACCTTATGAGGATAAATGGATTATGTAAGAGGATGAATTACAGGGATTTGAGAGGGGAGATACATGGGATAATGGATGGGATGCTGCAAAGGGTATGGATGGAATGATGGGGTGGATATGTGATGGGGAGATGTGTTCAGGACCAACATTGGCACATGTGGTGGTGGATGTGAAAAGATAATAGGATTAAGGGATGGAGAATGTGGGGATAATGGAGGAGATGGAATGGTGAATTTCGGGACATAGGGACCCAAAATAGACTTAGGAGATGAAAGGGGTGTATGATTACCTTTGGATTAGCAACTTTGGATGTTCTTACAGATTTTTCATGTGATGGCATTGCATCTTTTTTCTTTGGGATCCACATGGTTTTGATCTTTGCTTTGGTGGGCCTTTGTGGCCTACGCATTTGATGTATATTTAGATTTTTCTTGTCTTCGCCATGTCTTTTGGAGGGGACATCAGAAGCTTTAGATTCATGTGGATCTTTAGATTGATACACTCTTGTTTTAATACCCCAAGTGCTTTTGGTAGCAATGGGACGGGTACGAGGAGATGGATGATGTGGAGTGACAAAGGTAGGATTATAGGAATTGTGTGTAGATGGAGGATGTGCGGGTATGTGCCTTTGTTGATCCTGATTAGGGGACATGTGAGAGGGATGTTTATGATGGATGACATGGATAGGTGTTGGATGGATGAAAGGATGAGATGAAGGAGGTGAGCTTGGGATATACGGACCCAAGATGTATGGAGTAAATGAAGGATGGGATATAGTGGATGGAGGGATGTAAGGACCCAAAATGGATGGAGTAGATGAAGGGGGAATATGGAAAGTTGTTTTGAGGCAATACAAGAGAGGAGGAGGGATGGCAGCATATGATCTAGTGGGGCGATGGGAAGAGCCGACATTTCTTTTGGAAAAGGCTCATTGAGGATGTCCAGAGGTTGTACCAACATCTTTAGATTGTGAGTCTTGGGAAATAGGTTAAAGACCTTGCATGCAAATTTGTTCTTTGACTTGGATGGGCTCTAAAATACCTTGCTCATGAAGGCCTAGACCTTTTCCTTGATAGTTCATTTTCTTGAGCATGCAATCCATGATAGGATTTGTGTTATTCTAAAAACATGATGCAAGTCCATTATTAGGTGGAGGATGATGGGTGGTACATACACTATGTTTTTGTTCTGCGAGGAGGGCACCAAGAAAGAATGTGAGTGTACCAAGGGGATATGCAAGTGGTGTGGGGATAGCAATTTTAGGCGATGATGGGAGATCATGAGAGGGAGATGATGGGATAGCAACATTTGGATGGGTGATATCAGGAGAGGGATTATGGGATATGATAGGATCTGGAGTTGTGGTAGTGGGCTCATGCAATGGAGATGGAGATGGAGCTGTGGAAGCTTGAATGACAAGGGGATCATGGGATGGAATGGATGGGGGACTGTGATCTTGAGGTGGACTAGATGGGATGGTAGGATCTTGATCTGGAGAAGGGGATATGTTGGCATGCTTTGGAATAAACTCTTGGCATGACTCATTTTGTGTGAATGGCAGGATGATAGAGTGTTCTTCAAGCTAGGGAGATGGAAGGATGGAGGATTCAATGCAGTCATTGGAATGGATTTTAGTGGATTGGATTTGGGCATTGTCGATGGGCTCGACAACTCTTGGAGTAGGAAGTGGGTGTTCAATGGATTCGGTAGATGTGATGGTAGGAGATGGGGGCTTAGTGGATTTAGAGGATGTGATGGTTTCAATAGTTTGAGTGGTGCTAGGGGTGGTATCATCAATGATAGGTGTTGGGTGAAGAAGAGTCTCATCTCTAATGACCGTGGATGATGGGTTGGGATGGCATGATTCCATAACTTCAAGGTGTGGAGTGGGAGATGTCTTCTTTGTTATAAGTCCTTGGAGAACTTCTGGAGTGAAGAAATTGAATGCTCTAGGTTGAGATGGTGTGGTAGGAGTGGATGAAGGATTATGGATTGGTGGACTAGGATTAGATGGGGGAATGAGATTGGATGCAAGACCTGGAATAAATGGGTGAATGGGATTGGATGCAAGACTTGGAATAGATCGGGGATTAAGATTAGATGAAGGGTTAAGAAATGGTGAATTAGGACATGAGGATGCGGGTGGTGGATGGAGATATTGAATTGCGGATGTCAGATTAGGATAAGTTGATGTGGATGTTGGATTACGATACGAAGGTACGAATGTAGGATTAGAGTGAGCAGATTGGCATGGAAGATTAGGGTAGTGGGTATATGCGGATGAAGGATTTAGATAGGAGGATGTGGATGGGGGATTACGATAGGGGTATTGAGATGGTAGACTAGGATAAGAGGATGCAGGTGTTGGATAAGAGGATGATGTAGATGAAGGGTATGATGTATATCCCTTGTCAAAGGTAGCATAAGCAACATGATTAGGTGTGGATGAAGACATAATGAGATAACTCAAAAGGGTGATTGGATTTTGGAAAGTGGGTGGAGAGAGCTTACTAGCAATGATAGTGTCAAGGGAATCTATGTCATATTCCTCTTGATCGACAAGACTTTCATTATCATTGTCAATGTAATTAGGGTTTCCCTTGACCACTATTGATGGAGGATAAGGATTCATGATGGTGAAAGGATAAAGAGGATGGGTCAACGATTTAGGATGGAAATGGACTAAAGATCAAATCAGGATTTAGGTTAAGCTCAGATTTGGATTGGATTAAAGCTTAGATTAGGATGATTGGATGATGTGATGGGATTGATTCTGACAATCGACACCAAATCTGCTTCGAGATGGAAGTAGATTGATTAGGTTGTAGGTGATGTGATTGGATTGGATGGATCGATGATTGATAAGATCGACTGATGGATAGGATAAGATGACAAAAGATGCTACAAATCCCATTTAGAGATTATCTTAGATGACTTAGGATACTAATTGATCGAATAAAAGGATAAATGGATGATTGTAGCACCGAATCCACCTTGAGATTGAAGGTGAATTGATTGGGCCAACGATGATGATTAACTTGGGATGGATGACAATCCTAAGAAAATGTTGATGAGGATGATCAGATCAGACACTTAGGTCAATTTGGATAATAACCCAAGATGAAGTTCAAGGAATTTGGATGGGGGAAATGATGATTCGATTGGAGAAATGGATGAAAGAAAGTGGATGAACAAATACTCAAAATGAGTAAATGATTGATCAGGATGGATGAATGATTATTTGGAATGAGTAAATGTCTGCTAAGAATAGATGAATGGTTCTCAGAATGAGAAGATGGAAGCTCAAAATGAATGATAGATTACTTGGAGCGAGTAGACGATTGATCAGGATTGTAGAATGAGAGTTCAAAATGATTGAAGGTGGTGTGAAATGGATGAATGTTTGCTCAGAACAAGTAAACGTATGATCGAAACAATATAACGAGAGTTAAAAATGATGAAAGGTGTGAAATGGATGAATGTTTACTCAGAACAAGTAAATGAATGATTGGAACGATAGAATGATTGTTTAGAATGATGAAAGGATGTGTGAAATGGATGAACGTTTACTTAGAATGAGTAAACGGATGATCGAAAGGATACAACGAGAGTTTAGAATGATGAAAGGATGTGTGAAATGGATGAACATTTACTCTGAATGAGTAAACAGATGATTAGAATGATAGAACGAGAGTTCTAAATGATGAAAGGATGTGTGAAATGGATGAACATTTACTCAGAATGAGTAAATGGATGATCGAAAGGATAGAACGAGAGTTTGGAATGATGAAATGTGGTGTAAAATGGATGAATGTTTACTCAAAATGAGTGAATGAGTGCTCAAAATTAGGAATGGATTGAAAGATATGATGGAATTGGTGTCACTGGTCGGATTTGGGAACTAGATATGCTTGTTTTTCAAATTTTTCATAGAGGGGCGTATGTGCCCTCCTAGGGCATTTATGCCCACTTAGGGTGTCTGTGCCCCCTTCTGGGGAGTCTCTACCCTCTTGGGGTGTCTCTTCCCCCTTCTGGGGCATCTCTGCCCTCTTGGGGCATCTTTGCCCCCTTTTGGGGCATCTCTGCCCTCTTGGGGCATCTTTGCCCCCTTCTGGGGCATCTCTGCCCTCTTGGGGCATCTTTACCCCCTTTTGGGGTGTCTCTGCCCTCTTGGGGCATCTTTGCCCCCTTTTGGGGTGTCTCTACCCTCCTAGGGCATCTCTACCCCCTTTTGGGGCATTTGTGCCCTCCTGGAGGGGCAGATTCGCCCCTTTTCAAGGCAGATTCACCCCATAGTGGGGTGGACTCTTTAAATGGGTAAACGGGCTGTTAAAACGAAGAGACAGGTGATTAGAATGGGGTGTTGGATAATTGGATTAAGGAAATAGATGATCGGATTTGGGAAAATGATTAGAATGGATGAATGATCAGGCACTCGAAACTAATGATTGCTTAGAATGGATGAATGATTGAAAGTTTGAAATGAGTAAACAATTGATTGGAAAGGATGAACAATTCTCAGAATGAGGAGATGAATGTTTGGAATGGATGAAAGATTACTCGAAACGAGTGAGCGGAGGATTTGAAAGGGATGAAAGACTACTTGGTTAGATGAAGGTTTGGAATGGTAAAAATGGGGTTTAAAATGATTAAATGGAGGTTTGGCATGATGATACAAAGGTTTGGAATGATTAGATGATGGTTTGCGATGATGATACAAAGGTTTGGAATAATTAGACGATGGTTTAGAGGCTAAACAGATCCAAATGGGGCGATTTTAGGTGTTCAGGAGGATAAATTTTCCCCTCTATAGTAAATCAGGGGCGTAATCACCTCACTACAAAAAATTAGGGGCGTAATCGCCTCACTGCGATAAATCAGGGGCGTAATCACCTCACTGTGGTAAATCAGGGGCGCAGTCACCTCACTGTGGTAAATCAAGGGTGTAATCACCTCATTGTGATAAATCAAGGGTGCAATCACCTCACTGCGGTAAATTAGCAGTGTAATCACCTCACTGCGGTAAATCAGGGGCATAATCACCTCACTACGGTAAATCAAGGGCGTAATCACCTCACTGCGGAATATCTGGGACTTGGTTTGATGAAAATGACTATGGCAAGGACTTAAAATGACAATGATAAGGCTAATTTGTCAAAAATTTCACTGGTATCTCATAAGAAAACACTCTCAAGCAAACACAATCCTATGATTAGTGTTAAGGGTATGGCCAAAGAGGTCTTAATCTAGGATGCACAAGGTGTCTAGGGAGTCCTCGATATACTCTTGGTACGTGAGGTACAACCGTGAACACCAGCCCATCACAAGCGTGAGTTGGGAACCCCAGCGAGATACTGAAGGGCTCAGACCAACTCTTCACATCTATCTAGGTATCACCCTAGCTTCAACGCTCCGCCAATTACAACGTGACTGGATTGGGGTACAACTTTTGCTCTCCCCCCTTTATATACCCTGCTGGTACACATGGTTGGAATTGTCCCTTGGGGTGATGAAATCCTCAAGCAGGTCCCACTAGAAAGAAAGCACTAATTATTTCCCACTACTCCCCAGGCTCACACGAAGTGTAAGGGGAAAGCGAAAACAAGCTAATTCTCTCTTTGGGTAATGGAAAAGATAGACACAACAAGCACTGAATATTACTCCCCCTAATTAAACTATGTTCTTAGATTAAGCCAAACAACAAGGATATTTTAAAAAGTTTGAGCAAATAGATAGCCCTACAAGTAAATGTTAGATGTTTTATCCCGCTTTCTTCATCAACTTCACAAAAATATGCTACAAAAAGTTAGCAAAAAAACCAATATCCTTGCAAGAACAATGTTAGGGGGTTAATACTTGAAAATAGTAAAAAATTGAATCCAAAATGATAGTTTTACCTTTCAAAATGTGTTGCTTCGTGATGACAAGGGGGCGTAGTCACCCTTCTGCAGTAAATCAAGGGCGTAATCGCCTCACTACGGTAAATTAGGGGCGTAATCGACTCACTGTGGAAAATCAAGGGCGCAATCACCTCACTACAGAAAATCAGGGGCGTAGTCGCCCCACTATGGAAAATTAGGGGCGTAATCGCCTCACTGCTATAAATTAGGGGCGTAATCGCCTTACTGTAGAAAAAGTGTTAGCCAAAAATAATTTTCAGCCCAGGGGGCGTAGTTGCCTCATTGCAAAAAAAGTGTTAGCCAAAAATAATTTTCAGCCTAGGGGGGTAGTCTCCTCACTGTAAAAAAAATGTTAGCCATAAATAATTTTCAGCCTAGGGGAGGCATAGTTGCCTCACTATAGAAAAAGTGTTAGCCAAAAATAATTTTCAGCCCAGGGGCATAGTCGCCTCACTATAGAAAAAGTGTTAGCCAAAAATAATTTTCAGCCCAGGGGGGGCGTAGTCGCCTCACTACAGAAAAAAGTGTTAGCCAAAAATAATTTTCAGCCCAGGGGGCGTAGTCACCTCACTACAAAAAAAGTGTTAGCCAAAAATAATTTTGATCCCAGGGCAGGCGTAGTCGCCTCACTACAGTAAAAGTGTTAGCCAAAAATAATTTTCAGCCCAGAGGGGGCGTAGTCGCCTCACTACAGTAAAAGTGTTAGCCAAAAATAATTTTTAGCCTAGGGGGCGTAGTCGCCTCACTGTAGTAAATCAAGGGCATAATCACCTCACTGTAGTAAATCAAGGGTGTAATTGCCCCACTATAGAAAATCAGGGGCGTAGTCGTCCCACTACGGAAAAACCAGGGGCCTAGTCGCCCCACTGCATCATATTCCTTCAAAAAACTCAACAACAATGAACGTTAAATATAGGAACCCCTTTGTGGGTCCCACCAAGCATGCCAGAAATGTGTACCTTAGAATTTTAACCTATTTTAATGTGCAAAATAACTAAAAATGCAAATGGAAAATTACTAAGAACACTTCAATGATTATCCTAAAGAGTGATAAAACAAGGAAAATAGATGAAATACAAATGTGAATCGATTATACCTTCCTTGTTGTTGAAGAATCCTTGGTTGGCTCTTTATTTAGATGAATTTGTATGCTCTTTAGATGGCTTTTGATGATACTAGATGCAAGATTGATAATGGAAAATGGCTAAATGGATAGCTAAATGATAGCAAATGCTTGAGAATGCAAATTGGTAGCATAAGGTTGCTCAAAATGAAAAGTATTTTTTTTGCCTTACAGGAAGGGGTATTTATAGAGAAACTTGAATTCTCTAGAGAATTCAATGCTTGGGATTTATCCAACAAGGCCAAGATGAAGGGCTAAGGTGAGTTGAGGACTCACAAGCCCTCACATCTTGACATGTGGATTGTGAGATGGCTAAGGGTGAGATGATGTGTAGGTGATGTGGAAGAGAGGTACATGATGTGGAGGAAGGACAAGTACCTTCCAAGTACTTTGATGTGACCTTTCAATGATCACATGGGAAAAGGGAAAGCTTTGGGAGAATAAAAGTGAATTAAAAATTCACAATGATTGGAAGAATCTAGTGGATAAGACAAGGTCTCCAAAAAGGTGAGAATTTGTCACATGTGACTTGATGTGACAAGTCAAAGGTTCTAGAAGATGCATGGGAAAAGGGGAAGAATAAAAGTGAATTAAAAATTCACATGAGGAAGAGGGAAACCTAGGGTGAATAAAAAGGAATTAAAAATTCCTTGGGAGATGGGGAGAGTTGACCAAGGTACTAATTAGGTTTAACTAATTAGTAATTAGATGATAATTAGGGGTTAATGAGGATTAGAAGCCAACTTGTAAAAGTTGGAGGATGTGACACATCCTAATCAAGGATTAGGCATGTGCACGTCCTTAATGAAGAGATTAAGAGATGGATTAGGATTAGATGAAAAAGACATGTGAAGAATTAAATAAATGTAATATTTATTTAATTCATTTGATGAAAAGGGGATTAAGGAGAGTAAGGTATTTAATTCATAATTAAATACTTTAGGGATTTGGCAGAATTAAGGATATTATTTAAATAATAGTAATATTACTTAATTAACTCAGATAAGAGGATGTTTAGATGAAAAGTGATAAATTTGGATAAATTAAGTGTCCAAATTTGGATGTCTACAGATATAATTAAATCTATAATATAAACCTTTTAAATCATTTTAGATCAAGTTATTTCAAGCATTTTTAGTTGTTTTTTTAAATTATGTTAGGATTCATAAATATGCAAGTTATTTATATAATTATTTAAATATTTTTTACATAGGCTTATGTGTTCCTAAAAATATAAAAATATTATCATTTTTATCTATTTGTGATAGGAGGAAGACATAGTATGGCCATGACTAATTTTTTGTATTATCTAGGTTAGAAGAAAAATGAGTGTACTTTGCATTTTATGCCAGCCATACTCTGTGTGATAAAGATGAAGGTAAATATAGATAAATAAATTTTTGGGGTCTATTTACATTATACTATATTGTCTTCAAATGTTTGGTTCTATTGTGTATTCTATTGTTCAAATTTAGGTTATATATTTGTAATGAAGAAAATCATACTCCCTTCTTGGAGATGGTACAATTTCTCATTTAATCTAGACCTATTAGTACTCTTGCATTTATTACCCTTTAAATCATCATTAATAGGCCCCTAAGACCCTTTATTTTGGATCTTGAGGCTTATTTCAACTAAAATCCTGACAAAATCAATAAAAGCATTAATTTTTCTAACAACCCATCATTGCCCCACCCCGAAAATCTAGGGTGGGACTCATATGCCAACTTGAGTGTATGATTCACCCTAGGTAGGACCCATACACCACAAGTGGCGTATGAGTCATATGTGGCCTATTATTAGGGTTTCATAGGGAAATTCAAGTTTTTAATTCAAAATTTTGGTTGGTGTAAGCTTTTGAGATCTAAATAATGGTAAATTAGGTGTAATGCCTATATAAACAAGCTCTTAAGTCATTATTTTCATCTAGGGAAGGTAATTTAAGGTCTAAGCATCCATAAGAACTCAAGTATTCTTTCACAAGAGCATTCAAATTTTCAAGAGAAAGCAAGGTTGACATCTTTGAGCAGCATTATAGTGTATTTTTAGGTCTTCAAGCTCACTTTTATTCAATATCTAGCATTTTCAAGGATTCATTATGGTTTCCTATGGTGAATCATGATGGATTCTAGGTTGTGGAGATGCAAATAGGCATCAATCCAAATCTAATGACTTGCTTCCTAGGTGATTCCATCCTCCATTATCACTCTAATTTTAGCCTAAGGAAGGAAGATGCATCATTATGGATTATTAGGCTGAATAGACATCTCCCAAAGTGAGTCATTCATCTTCATGTTTCATTCATGCATCTTGTTCTAGCACATTAGAATAGGGTTGCATTGCATTTCAAATTTCCTAATCTTAGAGGCACATAAGATTAGGGTTTGTATACACATTTAATTCCAAGATTCATTGTTTCTATCAAGGTTTGATTACCAACTAGGGGTTTGACTAGGGGTTTGTATCTAGAAATCAGGTTGAGAATATAGAGCAAAGATTGAAGAGTAGATTCAAATCCTGATCCTGCAAAAAATCCAAATAGGATTGATACACACTTTTGGTGTATGAGTCCCAGTACAGTGAAATTTGTAGTTTTCAAGAGTTCTAGACTTGTTGAACTGCCAAATTTTTGCTCCTTCCCAAAAACAATAATCTAGGAAAAAATCAACCATACAAGTGTATGAGTCTTGATAGACATTAAATTCAATTTTTTTTGCATTTCAGGTCTTTAATCAAGATGCTACAATTTTTTAGGTGCTCTTCTTTTCTTCTTCTTTCTATTATGTTTTGTATCCATTTCTAGGTCATTTAGTGAAGTCTTGCATATCATTAGGTCTTGTCATTAAATATTGCATGTCATTAGTATTTCCAAGCCCTAGCTTGGTGGTGAACCCCTATTTATTCATTTATCATACCCTAGAACATCCCTATTGTAGATATCTTTCCTTCATCTCATCCATAGCTTGAGATTTCGAGGGGTTTCCTCGAATGTTATGTTAGAAAAGTAGGAGGGTCTCATCTCCCTTGTTCCATCTCCCAAAAAGGTGGAACCCTATTTCCAACATTAAATTTTGGTGAACTTGCATTTAGAGCATCTTAATTCTGATTTGGAGTGCATCATAATCCTAGATCTATCATGCATTGACATTGCATTAGGTTTTGCATTAGTTGATTTGCATCTAGGGTTTTGAAATATTGCATTAGTGGAAGTGCATATTGGTTGCATTTTTGTATCTTCCATCATTGAATCTAATTTGAAATCTACATTTGCACCTAGTTTAGACATTGTACAAACCATAAATTAGCATAAATTTCACTCATAATTTTTGGAAATCTTTGTAAAAACTCTAATCTGCAGCTCATAAATTGCTCTAGGTGATTTAGTCCCAATACAGGTGGCTTTGCATAATTTTTGGGTATTCTGTGGTGACTGTTATTCAACATTTAGAACCCTAAAATACCCATACTGGGACTCATATACCCCTCTAGGAAATTTAGTCCCATTTTGGATTTTAAACTACATTTTACAACATTACACTCTCTATTTATGTGTTTTAGTTTGCTGATGTTAGTTATGTATTTCAATTTGCGGAGTTTCTATTACATTCATTTCATTACATCTAGCTTATTCTACATTCATTTCAATTTTGGATAGAACTAGATCGCTATACATTTTATTTTAAACATTAGTTCATAGTTCAATTAGATTAGATTACATTTGTCATTCATTAGAAAACACAGACACCTATAAACTGATGAACCACTTGGAGAAAGTATAGTTATTTGAATATGTCAAATATATTTTTCCAAGTTTACTAACCCTCAAGCCTTTTAGTAGTGATAACTTTGACATGTTATATGAAGCTCTTGAGGATTTCATCTCACAAGGTTCATCCATTAAGGTTGTGTCATACAAAAATGCCCCCTTGTCATTTTCATGGCCTTTTAGGTCTTGTTTCATGGTGTTGGAACTACGTTGCTATGATTTTATGTTGTGACATGGCTTGAACATGCTTATTTAGGTACTAAAATTCAAAGAACAACATCTTGTGAAGGTGTTGTGAAGTGTTGTAAGAAATTTCTACACTCTTCTAGAATCTATTTAATGCAATTCACCTAAAAACCACCTTTTTACTCATCAGCAAGTCCTATTTTGAAGTGTTGTAAATTCTTGTAACAAGCTTTCATGCTTTTGTAGGCATATTTTCACTATTCTCATGCTTTATTTGGTCTCTTTATGCCCTCATAAGTTGTAATTAAGTGTATTTTTAAATATTACCGCAACAAATAACATTAAATACACTTTTCCTAACACATGTTTTTAGGTCCTAGGTGGGACCAATTCGCCATGGGTGGCGAATGAGTCCCCCTTGGCCCTAAATTCAAAATATTTCAAATTTTCTTTTAGGATTTTATTCAAAATCACTTGATGTCGGCATGTGATGATATATGAATGGATACTAAGGCACAAAAATTGTATAAATAAGTGTTTTTCACCTCATTTTACCCTCTCCAACATTCACATATCATATTCAAGCAATCTCAAGCATTCAAGCACTTTACATCATCAATTCAAGCACTATTCAAGCACTTTGAAGCAACCATTGACATTACTTCAGATTTGCAACATCAAGGGTTAGCTCTTTGTATGTTGATTTGAAAATATTTTAGGTGTTGAAGATTGATTCTCAAGTCAACTAGGTGCTTCAAGTCAACTTAAGTCAATTTCAAGCTTGGAGAGAGTTATTTGTCTATTTTCTGTAGACCTGACTAGGACAACCCGACAAGCAGACATTTCCAGATCTGGTGTTGTAGAGTTGTCTCTTGATTTTTTAGAAATTTGGGAGAGGATTAATTTTCCACCTATGGAAAATGAGTCCCACCTTAGGATTGAAAATATTAATTTTGTTAGATCCTAGATCTTGATAGACAAAAGCCAGCTCCTGACACTTTTTCACCAGGAGGAGTACTAATTAGCCACCGTGGGTGAATGAGTCCCATTGTAAAAAATTAGTGAATTCATCCATCATCCAATATATTATAGAATCATCACTCTTTTCCTAGGCGCACTTTTATTTGAGCCATATCTTTTTGTTCTACATATTTCATTCACTTTCTTCATTGTTTGCATATCACAATCTGTTTTCAAACATATTTGTAATTGTACTTTTACATTCATTTTCATTCATCTAGATTAGTCTATTGCATTTAATCATCTTTATTTAAATTAAACAACACTGTATACATCCTTGTTTGAGTGAATCATTAGCATTTTTGGCCCTATCTCTCTCCTTTTAGGTGAAAATCCATAGAAGTGCAAGAGTATCAATAGGGTCCCAAAAACCTATGTTTCATTTTTGTGAACCTGAATTTTGAACACTTTGGCTTTTTGATTGCATTCACATATTGCATATTAGTTTCCATTTGCATTAGCATTCAATTAGGACATTGGTTTGTTATTTCATTCTAGGAATTTTCATTTTGTATTAGTGAAAACTTCATTTAGATTTCATTTTTGCATTACATCTCATTGAAAAAAGTAAAAATCTGCATTCTGCACCTTTGATTGCATACTATAGAGCATTTAAATAATCTTTAATTTTCTAAAAAACACTAAAAAACTTCATACTAGGACTCATTTGCCACCCAGGGCGAATAAGTCCCTTTGCACTTTTTTATCAGCATTTCTAAAATTCTTCTGGCATTTTTCTGCATTACTGTTTCTTGTTCTTGCATTCAATTTTCATTTAAATCTTTTTTTTTCATCAATTCTTGCATCTTTGTTTATTTACATCATGGAATTTTCTTTCAATAAGTTTTGGAATTCATTAAAATAATTGGTAGACATGTCCAACTGTGCGTTTGGTTGTGACCCTAATGACCTTGAACTTCAACATGCTCCTCCAACTCCTAATGATTGTGCTCCTCATGAAGTAGACATCATTGGAGAAGATGATGATATCATGCACAAGTTCTACAATTATTTCCTTGATAACCTTGAAGAAAATGCAGCCTTTTATCCATCCGTGAAATCACAAGACCTTCCCACTATTGCACCTCTGGATCACTTTGCATAGTTACATCCTGAAGTCAATATAGGACCTAAGGTTCCTCCCTCAAGTGGACCTAGTTCCTCTAAACCACCACAATCCCAACCATTCTATGAGTACAAAGTCACAAACACTCCCATCAACCTTGAGGAAACATATGGTAAAGGATTCAAAATCTTAAGTAAACAAGGTTGTGAGACAAAACATGAAGATGACATACATCAACTTCTTGAACAACAATCAATTGAAGCAAACACAATAGGACTAGGATATCAGAGACATCCTCTTCAACCCAAGAGACTTCTGGATGCTAGAACAGTGATCTTGAATGCTCCTCCCAACTTAAATATTCTTCTTCCACGTGAGCAACCACTATCTCCTTCTAAGGATAAGGATGTTAGGCCCCCCATGGGTCCTTCTCTTCCTTCTATTCACGAACAAGGAGAATCTAGCAAATGAAAACAAACTTAAAAATTGAAGAAAATCAAGTTTCTTACACATCCTCCACCCAAATGTGAAAGGACACTTCAACTACTTCTAAACAAAGTTCTTATACTTTTACCACCTATGAATATGTTGGTTTTTCATCCTAAAGACTCAAACATACCATTTTGCAAATATCATCATATTTTTGGCCATCAAATAGAAGAATTTCAGACATTGAAGGGCATACTAGATAAGTATCACTTCACTTATACTGAATATTTCCCCATCATACCTTAAAGCAATCACATTCCCTTCATCATTCCATAGTTGTGGAATTCCCTATTCTCACTATTTCATGATTCTTTCTCATCACCCACCTCAGCTCATTCTTGTCTTTACCCTTTGTGGGGGAGCAAGACATTGTTAGCCTTGTCCTTGTAATGCATTTTCCTTTGTCTCTTAACTATGTTATTCATTTTCCGCTTATCTATTCAAGATTGAGAAACCAATAACTTAGTTAATGGTTGACTTACATTTGCATTACTTGTCTCTTTTTCCTTTCTCTTTTTATGTGCATATCGTGTTCCCCCATATCGTGTGTTTGAGCTTTCCTCTCTTTGTACACTTCTTCAATTCATACCTATATTCTTCTATTTGTCATGCATTGTCATTTTCTCTTTTTGTTTTGTGTTTTCCTTTTGCAAATGGCGCAAAGCATTGAGATGCCCTATGTCCCTTCCATGTTGACCCAAATGGTCCTCATCTTTTTCTCTTTTGTTCTATTGTTTCCTTTTGGGGATGATGCAAAGTGTTGAGATGCCCTATGTCTCTTCCATGTTGACCCAAACAGTCCTTTCCTTTTTTTCTTTTGTTTTGTGTTTTCCTTTTGGGGATGATGCAAGGCATTGAGACCGAAATGTCTCCTTCATGTTGACCCAAAATATTTTTCACTTTTCTTTCTTTTTTATTGTGTTTTCCTTTTGGGGATGATGCAAAGTGTTGAGACCACAATGTCTCTTCCATGTTGACCCAAAATGGACTTTCTTTCTTCTTTTTTTCACTCTCTTTGTGTCATTCTTCCAGTTCTATGTGCTTTGGGGAATGTTGACAGTTTTGAACTATTTCATAAAAATATTGCAGCAACAAACATACTGACCCCAAATCCATAGATCCCTTATGTTTCTGGTGTGCTTTCTTTTCTGGGGGCAACTCCCTTTCTTTTCTTTTCATTTTCCTTGACATGACGCAACCTAAATTTGAAACATATGACTTGACATAGGGCTTTTCGAGTTGGCTCTCATGTCTCGTTTTATTTTTTTGCTTTTTCTTCCCTTTGCTACTTTAAAGTAATTGCTCATAGAAGGATGTGTAGCAATTTCTTTAAAGTGGGGGGAATACATTACCATAATTCATTTACATTATTGGTTCCTAGTGCAACCTTGTCATTTATGTATTGAATTTATCACTTTGTGGATGACATTGGGTGTGATGTCCCTCATAAGTGTGATATTTTTAAGCATATTACATTCCTCTTGGTTGCCTGATGCGACACACTGCATCCCCAAAGTTGTGAATATACTATTCTTTGATTGGTCCTCTCTTGGAGACATTAGACACAATGTTCCCTAAGTGACTGACCTTGCATAAACTAAACAAGACTCCTTTGAACATCTTTTCACATTTTACACTTTCACATTTTTTCATTTTTACATTTTACATTTTTTCCACCTTGCATAACACAACTTGCATGACTGTGGTACCCTTTGTTTTTGTTCATGAGAATTTTTCCTTATGGCACCTTGTTAAAGTTATTAGGTAGTATAACTTTGACATGGTTGAGCGGGAAGGCCACCTAGCAACATGACTTTTCCCCATAGCCACTTTTGTGTTTGTGAGTGTATACCAACTAGCGTATGTATCTTACTTTTTGGGCTTTCTCATCTCATGGACAACTAGTTCTGTGGCCCCAGAGTGAGTACACATTCTCTTTTTCAATCAATCAACCTAGATCTCTTTCCACAACTAGTTGGATTGACGATCTAAATTTCATCCAATTATTTTCAACACTTGTGTGTTCTTTTATTCTTATGCTTTGTTTGCCATGGGATCTTCATCATAGGGGCTTGATCATCCCTCTTGATCGTTGTATTCTATCTTGCTAACGTAAGTACATTTGAACCCTCCCCTTGATGTTCATGGCTATTTTAGTGTGAGTTTGAAACATTTTCATTCTCTCACTAAAGTGGGGGCTAAATGTGTTGTAGAAAAAAGTCCCCTTATCATTTTCATGGCCTTTTAGGTCTTGTTTCATGGTGTTGGAACTATTTTGCTATGATTTTATGTTGTAACATGGCTTGAACATGCTTATTTAGGTACCAGAATTCAAAGAACGACATCTTGTGAAGGTGTTGTGAAGTGTTGTAAGACATTTCTACACTCTTCTAGACTTTATTTAGTACAATTCACCTAAAAACCACCCTTTTACTCATCAACAAGTCCTATTTTGAAGTGTTGTAAAGTCTTGTAACAAGCTTTCATGCTTTTCTAGGATATTTTCACTATTTACACCTTTCTCATGCTTTATTTGGTCTCTTTATGTCCTCATAAGTTGTAATTAAGTGTATTTTTGAATATTACCTCGACAAATAACATTAATTACAACATTTTTTTTGACACATGTTTTTAGGTCCTAGGTGGGATCCATTCACCATGGGTGGTGAATGAGTCCCCCTTGGCTCCAAATTTGAAATATTTCAAATTTTCTTTCAAGATTTTATTCAAAATCACTTGATGTCGGCCTGTGGTGAGGTATGAATGGACACTAAGGCACAATAATTTTATAAATAAGTGTTTTTCACCTCTTTTTACCCTCTCCAACATTCACATATTATATTCAAGCAATCTCAAGCATTTAAGTACTTTACATCATCAATTCAAGCACTATTCAAGCACTTTGAAGCAACCATTGACATTACTTCAGATTTACAACATCAAGGGTTAGCTCTTTGTATGTAGATTTGACAAGATTTTAGGTGTTGAAGATTGATTCTCAAGTCAACTAGGTGCTTCAAGTCAACTTAAGTAAATTTCAAGCTTGGAGAGAGTTATTTGTCTATTTTCTATAGATCTAACTTTGACAACCCGACAAGCAGACATTTCCAAATCTGGTGTTCTAGAGTTGTCTCCTAATTTTTCAAAAATTTGGGAGAGGACTGATTTTCCACCTATGGCGAATGAGTCCCACCTTAGGACTGAAAATCTAAATTTTGTCAGATCCTGGATCCTGACAGATAGAAACCAACTCCCGACACTTTTTCACCAAGAGGACTAATTCACCACCCTAGGTGAATGAGTCCCATTGTGAAAAATTAGTGAATTTATCTAGCATCCAAGACATTCCAGAATCATCACTCTTTGCCTAGGTGCACTCTGATTTGACCCATATCTTTTTATTCTGCATATTTCATTCATTTTCTTCATTGTTTGCATATCACAATGTGTTTTCAAACATAGTTGTAATTGTACTTTTACATTCATTTTCATTCACCTAGATTAGTCAATTGCATTTAATCATCTTCATTTACATTAAACAACATTGCATACATCCTGATTTGAGTGAATCATTAGCATTTTTTTCCCTATCTCTCTCCTTTTAGGTGAAAATCCCTAGAAGTGCAAGAGTAGCAATAGGGTCCCAAAAAGCTATGTTTCAAAGGCTTGTCATGAAAAACCAAAACAAAGAGAAGTTACCATAATTCAACCTTAAATTATCCTTTACCCACCTTTATGCAAACCTCAAACTTAGAACAAACCCATATTTACCCTTGAACCACCTAAGAACAATTTTTTGCAGTAATAAAGTTATAATACCATTGCTCATACATACACAACTAGGAGTAATCCATAAATAAGACAAAAAACTATGACATCCTTACCTTTTCCTAGCACCATCTCTCCTAGTGCCTAGGCTCATTTACCTTCAAATAGTGGAAAGGAGTATGATCTTGTTGAACAACTTAAGAATAGTCTAAAAAAATATTCCTATTGGATATGCTTCAAAGTTCACCTAGTTATCACACTATGCTTCAAGCTGCCTTGCAACAAGTTTCTAGTACAAATGCAAATGATGTAGCAGCTCTAATTCAAGGAATGAATATGGTTAACATGGAAATTACCTTTAATCAACATGAGTTACCTCCTTTGGAAGTGAGAAAAAAAAAATGCATTCATGATAATAGCCCCCTATGATGGGTGGGGAATAAAAGGAACCCCTGTTGACAATGGCTCTACCCTTAATGTGTGTAGTGTGACCCTTTTGGATAAACTAGGTGTGGGTAAGTCAAAAAATCAACTTGATTCTTTATTGATTCAAGGATTTGATAATGTCGGAAAGAAACCACTTGGTGTGATTACTTTTCCTATTACAGTTGGAAAGGCTACCTTGCAAACACCTATTAATTTCATGCCTATTAATCCTTCATACGATCTTCTTTTAGTGTTACCTTGGATTCATGAGATGTATGTAGTTCCTTCAACTCTTCACCATATAATGAATTATGTCTATAACAATAACATATACCAAGTTGAAATAGACCTCGAGCCTGAAAGTTTCTTACAAGTTGAAAAAGGAATGACAAGTCCTCTGAACACATTAATTCCAACATCAAAAATAGAACCTATGCAAGAAGAAAAATAAGAGATGGAAAATGTGTCAAAGTTATTGGATGATGATTGGGGTTCTTTATAGTTCACACCTTCGTTTATGGGAGAATACATAATCACAACAAAGGAAACAAAAAAACAAAAGCAACCAATGGTAATGTCAATGAAAAATTTGGAATAAAACTCACAAGCATCTACCTCATCCACTCTTAAAGATGACATAAGGTATACAATAAATTTTGACAAAATAGACTATCAACAACCACCAAACCTAAAAGAAATATAGATATTTTATAGGAAAGGTTGTGAGTTCATGAAACAAATTGGTTATAGTGGAAAAGGATGTGGGAAGAAAGAACAAGGTATTTGTGTTCCTATAGAGCCTAGCACACAAGAAGCGAAAAGGGGTTTGGGATATTTCCCTTCTAAGATAATGCAAACAACAAAAAGACCCTCATTAAACATCAAAACTATTATGTGTAACCCTAAAACAAATCTCACCTTGAAGTATCTAGAATTGATTGACACAACTTGTGAAGCATCATTGGAGTATTTTGAAGATGATGAAGCCTTGAAATAAATTCTAGGATTTTATGAAAAACCATTTACTCCTAAAAATAAATGGGTTACATGTGCTATTATTAGTACTAAGAAAGAATATGGAGAAAATAAAAGTAATGAGATTGATAAGGACAATGAAGAATACAACCTTGAATTCCTAAAACAAAATGCATTTCCTTTAGGAGATACCATTGACATACCAATGGTCATTAACAATGAAGAAAAATGGATTAAGATAGGAAAGTTCCTTGATGATGAGGAAAAAGAAGACCATCTAACTTTACTTAATGACTTTCCTAAAAAACATTCTTGGACTTATTGGCATATGCCATAAATTGATTCTAAGATCATAACACACAATATAGTCCTTGTCAAGAATGCTAAACCCATTCAACAAAAGATATGAAAGATGAATCCTAAGATAGCTTTACTAGTTAAGCCCAAGATTGAAAAACTCCTCAAAGCTAGCTTTAAATTCCCTCTATATTATTCTCCTTGGATCTTAAACATTGTCACAGTTGCGAAACCTGATACTCATATTAGGATTTGTACAGACTTTCATGATTTACATAAAGCATCTTTAAAAGTTGACTTTCTCCTTCCTAATATTGACATGATAGTAGACTCGACTGCAATGCATGATTTGTTTTTGTTCATGGATGGATTCTCTAGATACAATCAAATCTTTATCAACCCTCAAGATCAATACAAAATAGTATTTACCATAGCTTGGTGAACATTTTGTTGAGTAATGATTCCTTTTGGATTAAATAATATGAGCACAACATATCAATGAGCTATGACATTGATATTTTATGATTACATGCACAATATTTTGGAAGACTATGTTGATGACATTCTAGCCAAATATCTAACTTGACAAGACAATGTGAATATTCTTCAAAAGATCTTTGAGTGAATGAAAAAATACAACATGAGATTGAATCCAAAAAAGTGTCTTTGGTGTAGATAGTGGAATTTTTTTAAGTTTTATCATATCCCACAAAGGCATTGAGGTGGAAAAAAAGAAAATTGATGTTATAGTTAACATGCCTCCTCCTAGGAATATTTCCCAATTACATACTTTATAAGGAAGAATTTAGGCTATCCGTCATTTTGTAGCCTCTTTGGTAGATCAAACATTTTCTTTCATACATATCCTTAAGAAAGAGGTTTAGTTTAGTTGGAATGAGGATTGTAAATAGGCTTTCGAGAGTTTGAAATACTATCTTGCTACTCCACCTATTTTAAAACCTACTATACAGGACAAACTGTTTATCCTTCATATAGTGACATTGGGTCATGCTCTTGTAGCATTGTTGGATCAACAAGACAAAAATGGTAAAGAACATCTTGTTTATTACATTATCCAAACTCTAATTGATTACAAGACATGATACATGTGACAATAGAGAAACAATTTTTATCCCTTGTATTCACTACTAGTGAATTGTGACATTACTTACTAAATGCTAAAGTACATGTGATGACAAAATTTGATCCTTTGAAGCATCTCTTTGCTAAAATAGATTTATCTAGACGTTTAGCTAATTGGGTTACGTTGTTGACCAATTTTGACCTTAAGTTATTTTCAAAAAAAGAAATTAAAGGACAAGCCTTGACCGACCACTTAGTTGATGCACCTTTTCTCCTAGGATTACTACATATAGAAGCATTTCCTAATGAGAATGTGTTGACTATTTAGAAAGAAGAAGAGACATGTGAATTATACTTTGACCAATCTAAGTGTAGAACTAGCTCCATTGTGGGGGTTATAAGAACCCTTACCAAAGGTAGTCCTATTCCCTTATCCTATCTCTTAAACTTCCTATGCACAAATGACATAATGGAGTATGAAGCGTTAATTGTTGGATTATGTGTAGCTTTAACTCTGGGAGCTAAGAATGTTAAATTTTTTGGTGATTCGCAATTAGTCATTAAATTAATAAATGGAACATATCAATAAAAACATGACAAATTATCAAAATATAAAGATCTCACAATGACCATGTTAAAAATATTTGATTCATTCACCATTGATAACATCCCACATAAAGATAATTAGCATGCAAATGCAATGGAAAGTGTGGCTTCTCTAATATCTCCTCAATATCCTTCAAAAGATTTCACATTTATCATGAATACAATCATGAAACCATCAATAGAATATAATGGAGAAGTATTATCAACTACCATATAAATCTCTAGCAAATGGTGTGTCGATACTTAATTATTTGAAAAATGGTGTGTTTCTCAATCCAACAACTAAGAATACTCAATTTCACCTTCAAAAACTTGCATCTAAATATATAATTCTTGCTGACATGTTGTATTGAAGGACATTTTATGGTCTCTTTTTTAGGTGTCTTAAACAATCTAAAATCCCTATAGCACTTGAGGAAGCCCATATAGATGCTTGTGGGGGACATTTTGGAGGAAGATCATTAGTTCAATAGTTAATTCCTATAGAATACTATTGGATGAATATGGAACAAGATTGTTTTGTGTATGTTAAGAAATGTCACAAATGTCAAGAACATATGAAATTGATTCATGCTTCTACTTCTGAGCTTCATGCATAAGTTCCTATTTAGCCTTTCTCAGTATGGAACTTGGATATTATTGGAAAGATTTCACCTCCCTCCTTCATTGGACATATCTTTATAATCACTGGAATAGTTAGTACTTCATGAAATGGGTGGAAGAAATTCCCCTTTGTTCAACAACTGCCAACATAATATGTCATTTCATATTGGAACACATTATTACTCACTTTGGACTTCCTTCCACTTTAGTTTCAGAAAATGGGACAACATTTACGAATAAGGTTGTGAAGAAGTTCTTGGAAACCTTTAACATACAATATCATTTTTCAACACCCTATCAACTAATAGAACCCTCAAACAAATATTAAGGAAAACAGTAAGAAAACACAATAAGGATTAGAATACACAACTAACATATGCATTATGGGATTATCGTAGGAATGTTAGCATCAATTGGGACTACCCCTTATAACCTTGTCTATGGCACTGAGGCAACAATTCCCTTGGAGTTGGAGATTCCTTCATTAAGAATTGATCTCCAAGGAATTATTGATGATAATACGTACAAGGCACAAAGTTTGCATCAACTTCAAATTTTGGATGAATAGTGTATTAGTGCTCTTGAGCACCTTCAAGATTATTCTAGAAGAATACAATGTGGTTACAATGATAACATCATCCCTTGGTTATTTGATAAAGGTTATTTTTTCTTATGTGAGAATCAATGTAACGTCAATGATGCCCTGATTGAAAAAGGGAAGTTTTGCCCTAATTAGTTAGGACCTTATATAATTCATGAAATTTTTGGGTCCAAAGCATATATGTTAACTGAAATGGATGGTACAACTCTTAAGGAACCTATTAATGCCACACATTTGCACCAATACTATGTCTAATCCTCTTGAATGGTGTGAATGAAAAATAAGTGGAGTAAGAGTTAGTAAATAGCATTCTATGTCCTCTCACACTGCTTCGTTCTTGACAAATAATTATTTTTATGTCTTGATTACTAAAGTAATTGTTTAAATTAATTTTTAAGTGATTACTTTAGGTTTCATACTATGCAATTCCATCTTTTGTGTTGTGTTAAATTAGATCCTTATATGCATTTAATGTTCTTTAATTAGATCATAGGTGCATTTAATTTAGCATAACATACTTAATCATAATGTTGCATCTAAAAGAAACTAGAGTAGTTTTAAATAGATCACATAAAGTGATAGGAATACAGGGTGGAAACCATCTTACATTCACCATACAAAGGGATTCCAACCCACTTTTCCCTTACAAACTCCAATCTAGGCTTTTTTTCAACTTTCTACCTAGTCTTCCTAGTAGGTCAGGAAGCCTACCTTTCTTAACAAAACTTCCAAATTCTCCAAAAAAACTCTACAAAAAATCATCAATTTATGCACCCATTTAGGCCTTCTTCCACATAGCTCAACCTCTCTTAAAAATATTTTGGAACAACAACCTTAAAACTTTCCTTCTACGTTGAACTAGCCTTGAATTATGCCTCTTTTACAAAGAGACAGACCTTAAAACTTACAACCAACCCTAGAAACCACTAGAAAGTCAATACAAAAACTTCAAAACTTTAGAATCTACAACTTTCAGGTTCCAACTTTCTCACTAAGACCTATTTTCACAAAACCCTCTCTTTTCTTCCAAATGGCTAGGGCTTATTGAAAATCACATGCCTAGACCTCACACAACCTTGAAAACACTTCCAACAGACCTAATTCTTCCTGCACAAGCTTATTTCATCCTTCTATTATGCTACCCCAAGATTGTTGGAATCTTCCTTCATAAAACCACTCTTTTTCACCCTTTTCCACTCTTTGCTCAATTAGGGTTGCATACCCAAATGTTCCAATGACGCTTCTGAATATTTTCCAACCATCCAAACTCATCAAATTACACCTACTCACATTGGTTTCAATAGGTGCTAACTGGTTCTTCATCAATTTCTTCAATACATCATCTCTAGCCTTACTCAAAAGGCTTAAAATTATGAGTTTGCAACAGGGCAGCGTGGAGAAACTCTTGTAAAGTCTTTTCCAATTTTAATTTATGACACCTACACCTACTCCTAATCTAATCAAACCCATTCCACCAAGAAATAGTTGGTACAAAAAGATGGAATAGCTTGTCAATCCATTTTAACAAACAAAACCCTTAACCCCTATTTTCTAGCCAGCTTAAGAAAATGGTGCGCCAAATTCACAAAACACCTCCAAATTTAATCAAATCAACTTTAAAAGGAAGCTAACACATGAAACTACTGATCTAGATGTAAATTAGTTCAAAGGAAGCCTATATAGAACCATACTAGGCCTACAAACCCAAAATTTACTAGAAAATAATAGGAAACATAAGAAATTTTATTGAGTTTCTTTTTCAAAACATTGTGGTTTTAACATGAGAAGTTAGATAAGAGGATCTTTGAATGACTAACAAGTTAATGTTACAATATGTGGTTCCTAACATTGTATTTTTGCAGATAGCTATAGTGGGGGCTTCGTTCTCCTATATTATGAATGAATCCATATGAGTATTCTTGTATGAAATGAAGTTATTATACAGATTCCTTTAGCTTTCATATGCACATAGAGTCAAATGAACACTAAAGTGGGTGCTAGATTTATTGAAAGAAATTGTACTCCCTTCTTGGAGATGGTATAATTACTCATTTAATTTGTACCTATTTAGTACCCATGCATTTATGACCCTTTAAATCATCATTAATAAGCCCCTATGACCCTTTATTTTAGATCTCGAACCTTATTTAAACTAAAATCCCTAAAAAATCAACAAAATAATTAATTATTCTAACAACCCATCATTGTCCCACCCCAAAAATCTAAGGTGGGACTCATATGCCACCTTGGGCACATGATTCCCCCTAGGTGGGACCCATATGCCACAAGTGGTGTATGAGTCCCGTGTGGCTTATTTTTAGGGTTTGAGCATGAAATTCAAGTTTTTAATTCAAAATTTTGGTTGGTGATGGATTTTGAAATCTAAATAATGGTAAATTAGGTGTAATTCCAATATAAACAAGCTCTCAAGTCATTATTTTCATCTAGAGAAAGCAATTCAAAGTCTAGGCATTCATAAGAACTCAAGTATTCTTTCATAAAACCATTCAAGTTTTCAAGAGAAATCAAAGTTGAGGTCTTGGAGAAACATTATAGAGTATTTACAAGACTTCAAGCTCACTTTTATTCAAGGTCTAGCATTTTCAAGGATTGGTTATGGTTGCCTATGGTGAATCATGATGGATTCTAGGTTGGGGAAATGTAACTAGCCATCAAGCCAAGCCTAATGACTTGTTTCCTAAGTGATTCCATCCTCCATTATCACTCTAATTTCAACATAATGAAGAAACATGCATCATTATGGCTTATTAGGGTGGTTAGAAATCTCCCAAAGTGAGTCATTCATCTTCATGTTTCGTTCATGCATCTTGTTCTAGCACATTAGAATAGGGTTTCATTGCATTTCATATTTCCTAATCTTAGAGGCACTTAAGATTAGAGTTTGTATACACATCTACTTCCAAGATCCATTTCTTCTATCAAGGTTTGATTACCAAACTAGGGGTTTGACTGAGGAAAATCCCCCATAAGTAAATCAACACTCTATTATGTTTTGCAGGGCCTTTTACAGGTTTAGATTTGGAAATTAGCTTGACAAGAAAGATCAAAGATTAAAGAGCATATTTAGATCCTAATCCTCTGAATAATCCAAATAGGATTGATATTCCACTTTTGGCATATGAGTCCAAGTATAGTGAAATTTGCAATTTTGAGGAGTTCTAGACTTGTCTCTGCCAGATTTATGTTCTTTCCTAGAAACCCTAATCTACAACTTAGTCACCTAGAATGGCATATGAGTCCCAATAGACATTAAATTCAACATTTTTAGCATTCCAAGTCTTCAATAAAGTTGTTACAGGTTTTTAGGTTCCCCTCTTTGCTTCTTCTACTTTCAATTATGTTTTGCATCCATTTTTAGGTCATTTAGTGAAGTCTTGCATATCATTATGTCTTGTCACTAAATATTGCATGTCATTAGTCTTTCCAAGCCCTAGCTTGGTGGTAAACCCCTCTTTAGTCATTTATCATACCCTAGAACATCCCTATTGCATATCTCTTTCCTTCATTTCATCCTTAGCTTGAGATCTCTATGGGTTTCCTTGAATGGTATGTTAGCAAAATAGGAGGGTCTCATATCCCTCATTCCATCTCCCGAAAACTTGGAATCTTATTTCTAGCATTAGAATATCATAAAAAAATTTAACCATCCTAAGATGCTAGAAATATTTCATTATGCTTAAAGGAGAAATTGGGGTACAAAAATTGTAAAATTCCATGTAAATATAATAAAATTTCCATATTAGTAGAAGAAAGACTAGATAGAAAAAATCTATTCCCCAACATGGAAGCTAGAAGAAAGCATATACATGTCGAGAAATAGATTATGCACTGTAGATGTTATTATTAGTCACCCAACAAGAAAAAAAAAGATCCAACAGTTGGATAAGTTATTAAGGGAATAAAAAATTACTCTATGTTTTAGAGGGGTATCTCTCTCATATGATGGTGGATTTTGGGTCTTTTTTGTATTGTATACTTGAAGGTACATAAATAAAAAAGGGAAAAGATAAAGAAAATGATTCATATAAATCATAGCATAGACCAACAAATACAAACTAGGATTTTATAGTTTATAGAAAGCTACAAGGGGGTTTTACTAGAAAGTATGTTTTGCTATGGGAAAAAAATAAAAGAAGGATAATGAATATCAAAATATGAAGAGATAAGTTATATTAAAACATTAAAAGCAAAATACTAATATATAATTTTGTTTCATAAGTTGCATAGATCTTTTAAGTAGATTGTTGGGAAAAAGAAGAAGATTGACTATCTCCATAATTTTTGTGTTGTCATTGATGTCACCATGTTGTGATTACAAGTTTAAGGCTATGCCTAATCTAGTATTTTTCTCTAGTATCTGAACCAGTATTCATGTTTCTCTCTCTAGTATTCTTGTCCACACTCCTCCATAATTGACTCCTACTACTTGCAATTTTGGGAAATGGTTTGTAGGTGTCGGAAGCATGTACATTCAAGATCTTACGTATCCACATGCTCATATGGTGTATTGGAATTTCAGTGATATTTACAAATGTGATATTAGATCTATCCTTGGCTGACCTAATGAATGGTGAATTAATTTTTGGTATGCAGATATATGTGTGACCTATTTTAGGTCCTTACTGACTCAAGGTAGCGTGCTAGAGATTTGAATTACCTTCTTGAAATATGTTGTGAACGATTGGAGCCGACGGTTGGTAATTTTGGTAAATATGAAATGCATCCAATTAGGCTTTACCTAATTGATGCTTGCGGTTAAGTCAAGTATATATATTGGATAGTGTTGAAGATTAAAGGATTGAAAAATAGGGGTGTGGATATTGGCAGTTAAAGTCTGATAGTGTTCACAAAAGTGAGCGAATATAATGAAGTGTGTTAAGTCAGTGTATTGAGTATCACCAAAATTGTATTAGCACTTGTTAGGTGCATTATTCTTAGTTCATTTTGGCTGTAAAGCCTTCTTTTGTTTTGTAAATCTTTTTGTAGGTAGCGAGCCTCCCTATAAGCAATGAGCTTTTGTATCTAGATAGTGAGTCCTTTCTGGGCAGTGAGCCCTTGGCAGTTAGCCTTATATTTTCAGTTCTAATTTTTTTTTTATATTGTGAGTTAATTCTCACCGTGGTTTTTCCATCATTGGGTTTTCCACGTAAAATTTGGTGTTCGGTGTGTTATCTTGCTTTCTATTTTGTATCTCTTGCTTATGTTTAATAATAGAATAGTGTGATTGTGGAATGGATTTGTGTTGGAGCTTTAAATTTTGAATTTCTATGACAATTGATTCACCCCCCCTCTCAGTTATCTTGCATCCTTTAACAATTGGTATCAAATCTTTGGTTCCTTGGTGAAGAGATTAACCACTTGATGAGGATCTTGAAAAATTGGAAAGAGAAAACATAGATTTGAAGGAAAATATTGATGATGCAAATGATTGTGCCTAGAAGTTGAAAGAACAACTAAATAAATTCAAGGAAATACATAGAGAAGAAAGTGAGCAAATGAAACAAGAGATAATTGGACTAAAGGTGTCAGTAGAAGAAAATAAAAGAATTGAAGAATGTATTAATACAATGGTGCAGAACAAAGCTGATGAATGCTCTAAACTTGAACAGGAGGTGGTAAACTTGAGGATTGAACTGGAGAAGGAAAAGCTTTGTGAGAACGAGTTAAAATCTAGTTCCGATAAGCTTGAAGAATTAATTGTTGGATAAAAATCAAGTAAAGACAAAGTTAGTTTGGGAAATGATGCAGGTGAAAGTTCTAAGGGAAACAAAATGACTCAGGACAAGGGTAAGCAGAAGAGGAAGTTTGCAAGAAGACAACCTAATGCATAGAGGTATCCCTCCTTCAATGGTATTTGTTTTTCATGTAACAAATATGGTCATAAAGAAAAATAATGCATAAGCAAAATGAATTAGAATCAGTTTCCTATCCCATTTTTTGGACAATGTTTTTCATGCAAGAAATTTGGACATAACACTAATGAATGCAGATCTCAAGTGAGAATGATCAATAGGGTGATGATGAAGAAATTTCATGGAGGTGGAATGAATCAATCCTTTAATGGCTCCTGCTATACATGCAACAAATTTGGACATAGAGAAAATTAGTGTAGATCAAGAGGTAATGGAGTATAGACTAATTAGAAAAGTGTTGTCTGCTATAACTGTAATAAACCTGGACATATATCTCAAAGGTTTATAGAAGCAAGAAAGGAAAGAAGTCTACTTCAGTAGAGAAGAATGATCCAGTAAAGAAGACTGACAAAGAAGAAATGAAATAAGAAATGAATAAGATATGAAAGAAGAAAGATGAAGAAGAATAAAAATATGAAACTATTGATGGGTTTGTACCCTCATCCAGTACAAATGACCTATTTGGTAATTATACCTAGCAAGGTCTTAGGGGGAGCATTATCAAAAAAAATATAAAACCCCCTGTTGTATGGCATGTCAATGGCTAGCACGAGGATGGAATGTGAAAAATGAGTATTTAGAAGTTTTGGAAGAGGAACCAAAGGAAATCATGTTGGTATGGAAGTTTGCGAACTGAATTAGGGTTTTCTATATTGGCGAGGATGTTTTTAGCAACTTTTTTTTTATGTTTTCTACATTTACTACATGGTTAGGGAAAATTCAATGATGTATAAGTTGAAAATCTTCATTAATTGAGCATTTGAAGAACCTGAGTGATCTTGGAGTGATCCTGAAGTGAGTTGTTTAGTAATTCTTGAAGAAATTCAAATAAATTAACTTAGGTAATCAAATAATTTGTTCCTCTGTTTGCAAAAAGGGTAAACGAAGAAAAACGAAGAAGTCTCAAATAACAAATTAAAGAAAGAATAGAAATAGACAAAGAATCAAGTAATGTCCTCCCTCTAAAGCTAAAAGGAGTTGAGCTAGATGAATTTGATCATAGGAAGATGAAAGAAATGGAACTAGGGTTGAACCAAGATGAATTATACAACATCAAAACCCTAGGTATGGATTTGTGGAGTGAATTTTCATGGGTTCTCAATAAAGATTTTATCTTGTTCTTATTGAATCATTTCAAGAATAGAAGCATTGTATTGGAAAAACCCTACTCGGTTATGAAGGAAGTGCTCGAGGCAGTCACTAGCTTATGCAGTATCAGTGACCTTCCCAGAAAGAAAATTGTAAAGTATAAAGATGTGGAGGAATTGATTGGTATTTCTAAAGACCCACGAGCTTTATTGATAAAAACTCTTGAAGATTTGGCTATGAGGTATGTGGCCTATGACATTACTTACAAGGTCTATTTTACAAATTGTGAAGGCTCCACACCGGCCATTGTTGTTCATATTGTGCACATGATGGTTAAGGAGAATAGGGAATTCGATTTGTGTAGCTTCTTGCTTGAGAATCTTTCTAAGAATGTTTGAATGTTGGTAATTGAGGGTTATCCTTTTCATTTCAGATCTTTGCTAGTATGTTTGGTGTTTTACCTTTTGAGTTCCCTGCCGGGGAAAGATAATGTGGTATGGGAATCTGGGATTCCTATTGGAAAACAATTTTACAGGTATTTGGAGGCATTGTTAGATAGTGCAAGTATGTGTAAATCTTATTTCACATCTTTGAAATCAAATCTTTGCTTTGGTATATCTGCTTTGAGTAAGTTTGAGGTGGGCTCATCCTGGGGAAAAAGAAAATTGGATATTTTCATTAGTGAATCCCCTCCAAAATCAAAGAAGAATAAAGTTATAACTAAAGATATTATTGACATTTCAGAAGAAGAGGAGAAAGTATCCTCTAATGACATCTAGTATATGATTATTGAAGGAAAGATGAAGAATATTTGTAAATTATGGATCACAAGCTCTCCTATTAACAAACTGAAGATTGATGATGGTTTGGTAGAATATCTACTTTTTTTGGAAAAGTATTGGTGTATTAGTTGTTTCTAATTTCTTATTAGAAGATCTTGTGGAGATTGCTGAAGAAAGAATGTTACTTGAAGGTATGGAAGGATGTAAATTTGAAGCTTCGGTTGAAAGAGGTGTAATAAAGCTAAAGGGAGATTATCTGAACTGATCGTGTAAACAAAAAAGTGCATTAAAGAAATATCTGACATTTACAAGTATTGTCTCCGGTGGCCTGCTATGGTAGACAATTTTACAAGTAAAATTGAAGCAATTGAGTCTGAAGTAAATAGTATTGGAAAAAGTTTTGACATCTTTGAAGATAAAGAAGGAAAGAAAATATTGAGAGTTGGTGAACTACAAGCTGAGTTGGTTGTTGTGCAAAGGCAGAGAGATGATATTGTTAAGACTTTTTGGCTTCTTAAGGAAATTGTTGAGGTCCAGTTAGACCATCTTTCTAGAATTCTTACTGATGCAGAAGATGTTGAAGGAAAAAATTCATATTGTTCAACGTCTTTTACTCTATTGCGAATATTTGAAAGCACCTACACTCGAATGGAGTCTACTACTTTTAACTAGAAAAAGTTGTGTCCAGTTCTTGAGGAAAGATACAAGAAAGTTTTTCAGGTGAAGAGCGTTATTTTTACTTGAATCCTGAATGTTCCATTTCTATTGTTTTTGTTGTTGTGAAGAAAAAGGGATGAAGAAATTTTTGGTCATCTGGAAGTTTTTGTAATCTTTATGACTTTTGATGTCACCATGTTCAAATTTTGTACATCCTTTTTGGCCACCCTTTTCCATTGATGTCAAAGGGGGAGAGATTGAAGTTTGGGGGAGAGATTGGAACTGAAGAGTTTTTGGTAGTGGGAGAAATTTAAATTTCTGAGAAAGTTTGAAGGAGAAGTTTTTTTTTCATGTTTCCATAAATGATAAAGGGAGAGATTGTTGGAAAAATGAAGAAGAATGACTATCTCTATAGTTTTTGTGTTGTCATTGATGTCATCATGTTATGATTACAAGTTTAAGGCTGTGCCTAATTTGGTATTTTGGTTTGGTATTTGAACCAGTATTTGTGCTACTCTCTTTGGTATTCTTGTCCGCACTCCTCCGCAATTGACTGTTACTACTTGGGATTTTGGGAAATGGTTTGTATGTGTCAGAAGCATGTACATTCAAGATCTTACGTATACAGATGCTCATATCGTGTATCGACATTTTAGTGATATTTGTAAATGTTCTATTAGGTCTATCCTTGGCTGACCTAATGAATGGCGAATTAATTTTTGTTATGTGGATATATGTGCAACCCATTTTAGGTCCTTGCCAACTCAAGGTAGTGTGATGGAGATTTGAATTACCTTCTTGAATTATATTGTGAACAATTAGAGCCTACGGTTGGTAATTTTGGTAAATATGAAATGCATCCAATTAGGCCAACCTAATTGATCCTTTTAGTTGAGTCAAGTATATATATTGGACAGGGTTGAAAATTAAAGAAGTGAAAAAAAAGGGGTGGATATGTGTAGGATCATGATGGGCCAAAAAGTGGTGATATGATGGGTATGTGTAGGGTATGTGGCTGATGACTTTTTTTTTCCCAAAATTGATGAAACGAAAAGGTTTTTAAAGAAGATTCTCAAATTTCCACCAATATAATTTATGCTTTACTTTGAATTTAATAAATAATTATTATTCATTTTCTATTTGAATTATGACTAAAGTCTGATTGATAGGTTGATTGAAAAATATCTATAGCTTTCAAATGGTATCACATTTTTGAATCAAACATGCATCACATTCTATGCTTCACATACTATAGGATTAAAAAAAAAATGAATTTCATGAAGTTTTGACCAAGTTAAGGTGGTCGACATACGAGTTTTTATACTTTTTTAAAGTTGTAATAAAAATTCATAATTAATTATTTACTTGGAAAAAAGTTACAAAAATATGCATCACATCGACATGAGTTCTCTACTTATATCTAAAATCTTATAAAAAAATATTATCATTTTATTGTGGTTAGGGTGGTTAGACAGACACCTACTTCTTTTTTTCCCTAAAATTTAAGTACTACTACATTGAAATTTCAAATTTTCACCAAATATTTTTTTTTCTAAATAAACCTAGTAGTTTAGAAACTACATTCAATTTTCTACAGATTCTATTCTTACATATTTTTGAAATAATATAGATAACTTATTCAAATTTATACGTCCAGTTGCCTAACTCTAATTTTGCTAAATTTTTCACCACTTAAGGGCCTTTTTTTTCCATGATGATCCTGCACATACCCGAGTGTGGATGTTAGTAGTTATAGTGCGAAAGTGTGCGCAAAATTGAGAGAATATAATGAAGTGTATTAAGTTAGTGTATTGAGCATCCCCAAAACTATATCAGCACTTGTTAGGTGTATTATTCTCAATTCATTTTGGCTGTAAAGTCTTCTTTTGTTCTGTAAATCTTTTTGTAGGTAGTGAGCCTCCCTGTAAGTAGTGAGATTTTGTATCTGGACAGTGAGTCCTTTCTGGGCAGTGAGATCTTGGCAGTGAGCCTTATATTTTTAGTTCTAGAACAATTTTACATTGTGAGTTAATCCTCACCGTGGTTTTTCCCTTATTGGGTTTTCCACGTAAAAATTGGTGTTTCCTCTTTTTGTTTTGTATCTCTTGCTTATGTTTAATAACATAACAATGTGATTATGGAACGGATTTATGTTGGAAATTTAAATTTTGAATTTTTGTGACAACTAATTCTCCCTCCCCACTCTCAGTTGTCTTGCATCCTTTAACATAGATTACTAATGATTTCCACAATTATAGAGGGATTTCCAAGTTTAACATATGACTAATTATTTATAATAACTAAAAAGGACATTGTAGACTACAATATAAATTCTTTATTTATTATCTATTTTAAATTTTAAAATTCCAAAAAAATCCTTGTGTACAAAGTATCAAACAAAAGGTCTTCAAAAGTTCTCCAAAAATTTCTTAAAATTTTTCCCTCAATGTTTTTCCCTCATAAGAGTCTCCCTTTACAATAGAAAAAACATTATATGTATAGGATTACTTCTTGTAAAATATTTATGCTACACAATTTCTGCTTCTTAACTACCTTTTTGAAACATAATGGTTTTGAAGATAATAAACCTTATTAAAAAAATTTATCACTTTTTTATAAATAAGTCATTTTTCTAATTTTTGTTACAATAAGTGAGATAATTCACACTTACAAAAGGATAATTTTAAATCAAAAGCTTCAAATAAAATACAAGTTTTTAGTCTTGATGTGGTTTTTCCATTATAATAGTAACTTTACAAGCCTATTTTGCAACTATAAACAAGAAATCGATAACATATTCTGATTATCCTACACATATCTAATAATATATTTCTATGTAATAATACCAACTACACATATGTTCTTTTGATATAGCACATCAAGATGTAATGAAGACTACTCATATGTTGTGAAAAAAATTAACTTTTATGTACTAGGTTATCTACTATAATAACATCAAGATTTTTTTCAAATAGTTTACGTTCTTCTATATTCTTCTAGCTTTTCTATAATTCCATACTAAGGAATTTTCATCAAAAATATTTGATGAGAATCCATTTTAAATTATGCTTTGATATATGCTCATACAATGTTCTATCACTATAATTTTAGCATAGGATGGGAGATGCTAGCATAGGTTGTTCATATTTGGATTTCCCACTTACAAAGAATATTTTCTTAAAATTTACAAAAGAATTTTCAAAAAAACTATTTTATGCATATATTGCTATCATGCCACTCTACAAGACCACATTTCTTTGAGGATTTCTATCAAACACTTTTTATCCATTTTTTATGGTTTCACATTTACATACGTGTCTATGAGGCTACATTTATTTAAAGAATTTTATCATTAAATTTAGTTACCTTGTTAATGCTTCTAAGTTTTGCATGCAAGGCTAAAAGCATGACTTTGAAAGCATAGGGAAAGGGGAGGTTGGTAAGGGTTGTAAAATTTGGCATTAACATTTTCCATATGTATTTATTTTGTGTTTCACATAATTAAAACTACTAGATTGTATTTCATTGAGGTGTTCAATCGTATAGTTTCTCACCTTGGTGACACATTCCCATTCTACAAACATTCGAAGAAAGTTAGCATATTTTTAATTAAAATCTCTCCTCTAAATGCTACTATATAAAGCTAAACATTATCTCATAATTCCACATTTAAAGGTTCCATTTACAAGTAATGAGAATAGTGGTGACAATAATGATATTCCATCATTATCATAAATACTTTTTCTCTAGTCTAAAAGTATTACAACACACCTGAAATGAAGTTCTTTATAAGATTATTTCAGGAAAATTTGAACTTCAAATAACTTTTAAAGCATCAAAAAAATGTCTGGGTATGTGCAGGAACATGATGGGCCAAAAAGTGGCGATATGATGTGTATTTGTAGGGTATGTGGATGATGACAATTTTTTAACCCAAAATTGATTATATAAAAAGGGTTTTTAAAGGATATTCTCAGCTTTCCACCAATATAAATTATGCTTTAATTTGAATTTAATAAATAATTATTATTTATTTTCTATTTGAATTACGACTAAAGTCTTGATTGATAGGATGATTGAAAAAAATCTATAGCTTTCAAAGTTTATCACATTTTTGAATCCAAAACAAGCATCACATTATATGCTTCGTATACTATAGGATTAAAGAAAAAATTGAATTTCATGAAGTTTTGACCAAGTTAAGGTGGTTAGACATACAAGTTTTTATATTTTTCAAAAGTTGTAATAAAAATTCATAATTAATTATTTACTTGGAAAAGAATTACAAAAAATATGCTTCACATTGGGACATAAGCCCTCTACTTATATCTAAAATCTTATAAAAAATATAATCATTTTATTGTGGTTAGGGTGGTCGACAGACACCTACTTATTTTTCCCTGAAATTTAAGTACTAATGCATTGAAATTTCAAATTTTCACCAAATAGATTTTATTTTTAAAAATAAACCTAGTAGTTTAGAAACTACATTCAATTTTCTATAGATTCTATTCTTACATATTTTTGAAATAATATAGATAACTTATTCAAATTTTTACGTCAAGTTGCCCAACTCTGATTTTTCTGAATTTTTTGCCACTTAAGGGTCTGTGTTTTCCATGATGATTTTGCACATACCCACCTATGCACCTCAAAATTATCATACTAAAACCACTTCCTCAAGCATAAAAGAACAAGATAGAAACCATAAATTATTGTTTATTAAATTCAAGATTACTATTGATTATTGTAGGGCTTTGAGCATGAAATGCCCCTAATAGGAATTTTTCAAAATTTTATTTCATAGAGGCATCAAGGCGAGGGTTTCTAGATGACAGGTCTAGGTAGAGCACTACATAGTGATTAGAGAATTATCAACAACCAAGATAGTTCAATGGTCAGGGCTATGTAAGCCCTTCCCTAGGATATGGAATACTGAGAAAGGTTTTGTGGGATGGAAAAATCCTATATTCTATTGCCAACAGTTAATTCAATTCAAAATATGAGGCCCACAAGCACTCTCTTAAGGACATGGGAAGGTGGGAAGGATCTTGTGTCCTTTCCTAACAATATATCCATCTGAAAACCTAGTTCATCTAGTGCCCCCTTTAACCCTCCTCTGCCAAGGAAACCATAGTTTCAAAAACCCAATTCAAAGCTTGTCACATGACATAATAAAGATAACTCAAATACCAAATCTCAACAAAATGGCATGAATCTAAGTCCTCAACTACAAAAAAAGTGTGTGAACTTATTAACTAAGAAATACACATGGTCCAATGAAAGCAATAAAAGTGTAGGAGGCATCATCCAGGTGACATTCTCAAAAGAACACCTCAACGTCCACATCAAGGAGCTTTGTGAAAAATCTATTATTGGTAAGTTGTAGAATCTTAACCCTACCAAAAATGTTTTGACTAAACGTGTTGATGACCATGGGGAGGGACCTAATAAAATCCATTACATAGATAATAGTAAATGGTTCTTTACTACTATGTTTTTCTCAAAACAATCAATGGATGTAGTATTTAAAGTGAATATAGGGTTCTTCAAAAGTGCAAGATTATATATTAGCCTTGGATCTCCAACTTTAACACCTCATCTATAGTAATAAATTTTGTCATCTTTGGTACAATTGCTATCCTTGCCACTTGAAAAAAGAGATCTTTAAATAGTAGAAATATTGGGAAACTAAGTGGGTATCTTCATGAACCTTGATTAGAAATTTTTTGACAACATCAAAGATTCAATCAAGTTTTATGTTTTATTAGACACCACTAAATCTCTACCACAAGCTTTTCAAAAAAATTCTAGGAGTGGTGGTGTAGGGCACCGTAGGCCTTCGTGACGCATAAAAGAATCTAATGTGGTTTTTTTTGGTGTGCTTAAATATTTTTGGTTGTAATAAGGTCTACTAAGACCAAATTTCATGTTTTAGTTTTTTTTTTGAGTCAATTGTGGTCGAAATGTAAAAGTTGCTCCATTTTGCTAAAAGTCGTAAAAAGTTGCTTAGCAACTTTTGCATTTTTTCTCTTTTGTGGGAAGTTGAATAGTTAGGAGTTAAAATTTAGTTGTAGTTGGTTGGTTTGTATTTTTAAAGGCATAAATAATCCTTGTGAAGGCCAAGGTAAGGTTGTTGTTGACTTTTGATATTGAATAATTGAAAGAACTCTATTTTTCTATGTTTCTACATTGAAAATTGTTGCTACAACTAGTATGGCCTTGTATGGCTTGTAGGTGATAATTTATGCATTTTAATTAATGAAGCACTAAATAATCTCTCATTTGTATCTTGTCTCATTGGATTTCATCAAATTTTGTGAGAGTTAGAGCATTTTTTCTGAAAACTACTTTGAAACCCTAGGTTTTGGTGTTTTGAGTGAATAAAATGAAGTTTTGAGCCATTCCACTGGTGAAATGACTTGAGAACCAGTGGAATGGAAGTAATTAGGATTTTTTTTTGTGTTTTTGAAGTTTTCAAGAGCAAGGGCTAAGGATTTGGGTAGATTGGTTGATTCCCTAGATTGAAAATTTCTTATTTTGGGCATAATAAGTTGCATAAGGGTAGTGTTTTGTAGAAAGTTTGTTTGTAGATCATTCTAGTGGATGAAATTTGCATGTGAAAACCCCATATGACATGTTGATGGCTCTGGAATGAATAATTGGGCTTGATGATGGTAGAACCAATAGTTGTCTTGTTGAGTTAGCCTAATTAGGCATATTGTCAAGCATAGCAGCAGATTTTTGAAGGTGTTGTTCCAAAAAAAACCCTATCTAAAATTTGATATGTTTTTAAGTGTCATAAAGGGTATCTAAAATAGTCTTTAGAATGTGGGTTGGAGTTGTTTCCTGCAAATTATGTCAAAAAGGGGTGTTTGTTGTGTTACAAGGCTAGTGTCAATTTGTGCAGAAAACCACCTTGTTTATTGTGTTAAGACTTTGGAAAAAAATTGTTTGAGTGTGTTAGATCTTTGATACACAACTCTACATAAAATTGGTATCAGAGCCTAGGTCAGATATAAAGAAGGAAAATTTGATTTGAAAGAATCACAAAGATGCTTCCAAAAGGGAATTCCATTGCCACAGAATTGAATGAGTTGAAGGAAAAAGGTATCAGAGCCTAGATCAGATCTAAAGAAGGAAAATTTGATTTTAAAGAATCAAAAAGATGCTTCCGAAAGGGAATTCCATTGCCACATAATTGAATGAGTTGAAGGAAAAACATGACAAAGAGATGAGAGAGATGAGAGTTGAAGGAGAGGCTTAGTGCCCTAGAAACAAGTTAGAAGAGAGGTGTGGTCATAGGTGATGTGAGTGACCATGAAGAAGAAGAGGAAGAGGAAAGTTCTCAAGGGGCCGAGGAAGAGATGGATCCTGGTGACTTGAGGATGGCAAGGCTTTTGAAAGCAGTCAAGGTAGATGAACATAAGATCAAAATAGATTTACCTATGTATGGAGGAAAGATGGATAGTGAATATCTCCTAGATTGGATTGGATCATTGGATAACTATTTTGATTATGAAGATGTGCTAGAGGATAACAAGGTGAAGTTGGCTAAGAAAAAATTGAAGGACCATGCATTGCTTTGGTGGGATTATGTACAAAGTGAAAGGAGATAGAAAGGAAAGTCTAGAATCACCTCTTGGGATAGTATGCTGGATAAACTCAAAAGTAAGTTCCTACCTATTGATTACACCATTCAATTGTTTAAGAGGCTTCAAAATATCAAGCAAAAGGAGATGGATATGCAAACATAAATAGAGGAGTTCTATAGGTTGAGCATAAGAGTAGGTCATATAGAGGATGATGAAGAGATCGTAGCAAGATACATGAATGGGTTGAGATACAACCTCCAAGATGAATTGAGTCTCACCACTCCAAGAACGGTGGAAGAATGTTACTAATTGGCCATCAAGGCTGAAGAAAAATTGAAGAGAAGGCAACATAAGCAAGGTAGGGGTAGAGGAAACAATTCTAGAGGAAGAGGTTCATTTTCTAACACAAGGAAGCCATCTGAGAACCAAGAAGATGCAATTAAAGTCCAAGACCAAGTTTTTGATTAGAGAGGTGGATTTAGAGTGTAACAACCACATCATATTTAAACTCAAAATTTCCACTAATAATTTTTTTGTTAAAAATAAAATAAAAATATATATATGGATCATTTCAGTATTACAAATAAATGACATGTTCCTACAAATTTCAACAATTTATCCAATATTTTAGAATATGCAAAACATCAAGTAAGTCTTGCTCACCACCCGATCGTATTGGCATCATGAAGCCACATGGACTCTAGCCAAACCCCCGAGCAAGTGAAGGACTACCATTATACTCAGTATATTGTTGATAGTTAATATAAAAAAAAAATTATAATTAGTGGGTATGCAACCCTTTCTAGGCTCTCACTTCCTAGACAATTCCACATCGATAGCCACCCACTTAGGTGAACAGAGATGAGAATTCAAAATCTAAAGGAATATTAAGCATACGCACTTCAAGAAATTGATAAAGGAAAAATTCTTTGGAAGGGCTTTCATGATTACCTAAAAGCTTTTATTTTCTACTCCTTACAGTCCATTGATTAAAACAAACTAAGAAAGAGCATAGAATTGGCATTCAAGAGTAGGAAGAAAAATATATGACAGACTACAAATACATTGATAATCATATAAGAAGTTAATGGGTTAAGGAGTACCTTGTTAGATGTCAATTCACCTTGCCTAATAATTATAGATATAAATCACTCATGGTTCTTAGATTGTTCACTTTTGGTGGATATGCCTCTTGTTTCCTTGGATATCCTATCTCAAAATTATTCCTTCATACTTGCAAAGTGTTAGTAATATAATCTAAAAGAACTTATTCTATGTTGATATCAACCTTCACAGTAATTGTACTCATGCTTAGACTAGTGGTTTATTAGGTCTAATATTGAAAACCTAATCATAGATCTTAAATGATTCCTAGTCTAATTAATTATGTTCAATGACAATCTACTTCATAATATTCTTGTAAAAAGAGACAATTCTACTACTTGTCAATTAAATACTTATTAATAATCATGCATTTAATGTTGATTACATAGATATGGAAAATCAATTATCAATGATAATGGAAAGTGTTGTCCATTCACCAATATGTGTTGAGTAAACTCTAGACCAAAATGCCCTTCTTCTTTTTTTCAAATAAAAATGATGATAACAATTTAACTAGATAAACAGATAGGTTTACAAGCCTTGATTGTGACAGATAATAAGAGGGTCATACTATGAATAAATAAATAATCAAGGGCTATTGTCATGCCCCAAATTTTTCATCTTGAACAAAGACACAACTATTTTCCTTTTAAAACAATCAAATAAATTCTACAATTCTCATTTTACTTATTTCCTTTAAATTTTTACTTTAAGTAATAAAACAAAATGAATAAAAATAATAATTTAAAACCCCAAAAAAAACTTATTCAATTAAATTCATTCATGCCCTTACCTTATAATTTATTTATATAATTAACACTTATTTATTACTTTTGTTTTATAGTAATATATTATAACATCATTAGTTAGATACAAATTAAGATTTTTATTACTTTTAAGATTTTTAATTTCCATCTATGTAAAAATAGCAAAAATTAACATTATGAACCCTACCTTCCATATTCAAATTAGACAAAATAATTATTTAAAATTCTAAAAGAAGAACATACTTTTATTTAAACTAATAAATGAACTTTGCTATCTTTAAGAGAGTGGGTTTCTTTTTAAATTTATAGTTTTTTTATAAGTTAGAGAATGTAGTGACACGTAGAGCATACTACACTTGAATTTTAAGCATAAATAGAAAAAGAGAACATAGGAACTTATTTGATCTCTAATTTTCTTATCCCATGTCATATTTACTATATTACTATGCCCTTGATTCCCTTAAGTACATGTACATCCATTCAAACTGGTTTGACAAAAGAAATCCTTTTTTTTTTTTTCAAATCCATATTAAATTGGATATAGGAGGAAATCATTTTAAGTTTTATCTTGCCTCAATTCTGGGTGCTCACTTAACATCTAATCCTAAACGAACTCCCAATCTCTTTATCCATGTACTCATTCAACATGAAATAGTGAAAGGTAGCTGCAATGGGAGAGATGGAATGTGGCGGGTAATATTAACAGGGACTCTAAGTTACACACATTAATGCAAGGTAATTCTATTGCAGAAACTGAAATGTGATGCCTGAGCCCTATCATTATCAGCCCAAAATAAATAACAGAGTTAATTGAAAATTGTGTTGATCCTCTTATGGCTACAGCCAAAATACTAGAGTTAGTGTAATATGATTTCAGGCTACTCTAAATAAATTTGTACTCCAAGTATTCTTAAAATAGAAGCAATTTAATACTGATCCTTCATCTGGATTTAGAGACACCATGCTAAGGCAACACCTTCACATACATCAAGGATTCAACTGAATAGTGAAGAAAGTTAACGACAATCAAGGGCCCCATTATACTTTATCAGGATTCAAAGTAATGTAATCATATCCAATAGGATTATATGCTAAGTTTTGTGTGCTCAATTGAATTGAAAAGATTCTTATTGATTGAGAAGAAAGCAATTTGGATTTGCAGGATCACTAAATTGGTGAAGCATACACAAGGAACGTGAAATGTTTGATAGGATGCCTCAGAGAAAAAAAATCAGCAAGACAAGTATGAAGGACTATGGTTGGAGGTCTATAGAGTCACCCAAATATTTCGTTCCTTCCATCTAGGATGTTGTGAAACACACCCATGTCAAGACAAAAACACACGAATTTATTTTAAAGATTCTATCCATGCATTTGAACTTCACCTCAACTTTTGAACACTGTGTATATTCCACCATCGTTAGCCTCATGGAATGCAATTGATTGTAGGATATGCACAAAATGGATTATTGAAGAGAGCTTTAAAATAAACTTTCAAGAAATGAGACGGTGCTCATGATACACTATTTGATCTAACAAATATAGCTCATTGTCATTGAATTCAATAAACATGAAATGAACTTAAGCCCTATTACAAACTCTAGTATAGGGCCCTAATTTTGTGTTACCAAAACAAATTCCTAATTAGATTGAAGGGAAGTGAATCTATATTATAAATTTCCTTTATTTTATTAAGCCGGAAAACTTGAAATCTCGTATGTATTCTTTTTTTTATACTAAAAAAGACAACAGAACAATGCAAGTAGTTGGCTACCAATAAGGCAGGTGTAAAACCAAATTCTGCAACAATTTCCAATGTCCTCCCTGCCTATAATAAAATGAGAGCTTTGGAGCAGGGTATGTACATCCATCAAAGAAAAATGGAAGGGGGATTTTTTTTTTTGATAGATATTATCATTGGAATGTTCTGGTAGACATACATATAAAATGTGGAAAGATAGACAAGGCGAGTGAACTGTTGACATAATGCCTCGAAGAAACTGTGGACTCATGGAGTGAGATAATTTCTGGATATGCAAAGAATGGATTTATTTGAAATGCTTGAAACTCTAAAGCAAACGCATCTGGAGAGTGTAAGGCTAGGGACGACCTTCGAAAGACTTAAGAAAATGCAGCTGGTGGGTGTAATGCCAGACCTGCAACTTTTCCCAGCTGGTCCTACTGTACTATCACCTCTTGAATCATATTTCAAGTTTACTAAATGGCTTCCAAATGTATTAACTTAAATTTTAATTTGCACTTATTTTAGATTGCCAGGAACGTAAACATAATATAACTGTCATGTAAGGTGGGATTTATTCAAAATTACCAATCTCTCACCAACATTTCTATGGAAAGAGAAATGATTCATAATAGCGAATGAGTGACATGAAAGAAATAAAACTAGAAATATCCTCTTCTTGCACAGGGCACCATTTATCTCCTTGCATGCCTGTCTCAGTCTGCCTACATGCATGACTCCATGGTTGAAACTTGAACTTGGAATGGGTGAATCACATCACATCAACCCCCTTCTCCTCTGAATCAATCCTTCATTGTAAAATTTCTCAGCTTTCCTTTCAAACACCTCTCTCCAAGGTCTCCATTACACACAACAAAACACAGAATGAGAGGCACAAAATAGAGCAGGATTTGGAGCGCCCCGAAACACAAGCTGGAGCATTTCATTTATAGATGAATTTTCAATAAATAAAATATCAACTATAGCAAGAAGTTGGATGCACCATTTATTTTGGACAGGTGAAATAGAACATCACGTGAATAGCATGGATGTGGTGGGGCGGTGAAAGTCGGTTGAATGTGGCGCATGGTCTACTTGGAGATGACATGGATAGCCATTAATTTATTATTCTAACAACTAGTTTGAAATCTCACCACAACGACAGGGAATGGTTGACCACTTATGGAAAGAGGAGCCTCCTTTATGCAATAAGCAAGAACACTATGGAATACCAAAACTCCACCACCAGCTGTATTAGCAATGTATTTCAAAGTTTTTGTTACATATTGAACACCTGCCAATATTGGACCATAAATGCATCCCCATATCCTCAATCAACTTCGAATGAGAATGGAGTGGTTGATCCCCTCTCCCTTTTCTTTCTGAGCAGACCATCCATTAATACCTTGCAATTCGATTTCCAAGAAATTGCCTACCTCGCCTTGCAAGATGGTGACGTCGGTTACAAGAGGCATTTAATTCATGTCTATCCTCTACTTCCTCCCTTTTCAAATTATTTGTAAAGAATGTTCTCTCAAATTGAATTAGTATGACGATTATTTAATAACTCATTATTGATTTAGACTAAAATATTCAACGTCGATTGATCACCTTCAATTTAATTGATTTATTGTTAATGCAATAAATTCCCAGCTTATTACAAAAAAATGAGGAGTAATATTATATTTATTCAATATAAAGGCATATCACATCATGACAATGTAACAATAATAATTCATGTTAATAATCTAATAAAGAGATGACCAAATTTGAACACAAGGGTTATAATTACAATAACTTGTTGTCATTAATACTTCGGTATCTCAAATGGTTATTTTATAAGTAGAAGGTGGAAATCAAATAATTTAATTCCTAATTCCTTCATAAATAATAATTCATAGTTGGCCTATTAAGGCAATAATTTCTAGTTGATCGCTTCAAAAGCAATAAAGAAAAATCATTGCTAACTTTGCCCTCAATCGATGCCATTAATTCCTTTAACCATTTTTTTTTTCTTCTTCATTTACACAAATACTAAAGATTAATAAATGATCTAAATAATACGTTTTCCAACAATAGTGACAAGTCATTTACACATTCAAAAGTAGGGTTGTGACAGGTAGATTAGGTTTTAGAGGCAGATTTGGAGATCAAGGAAGAGGCTTTACTGGATTTACAAGAAGGTACCATCAATGCAACAAGTTTGGACATCAAGCATAGAAATGTAGTGAAGGTCAAGCCTCTACTTCACATGGAGGAAAAAGAAGATTTCATTTGGTGCAAGAAGATGATAATGAGAGTGTAAACTCTCCATCACAACATGCTTCTCTAGAAGTTGGTGAATCACTAATGGTAAGGAGAACTCTCATCAAGACATAAGTAGAGAAGGAGCCACCACAAAGGAAGAGTCTCTTCAAGACAACTTGTAAGTTCTTGGGTAAGGTATGTAAAGTTGTAATTGTTTCAGGAAGCACATATAACATGGTTTCAGTTGAGATGGTTGAAAAACTCAAGTTTCCTAGGATACCATATGATACTCCTTATAAAGTTTCTTGGTTGAATGGGGGTCAATATGTTTTGGTAAATGAACAAAGTTAGGTAGAGTTCAATATGGGAGGGTATAAGGATAGAATTCTATGTGACATTTTTCATATGGATGTGTGTCATTTTCTACTACAGTGGCCTTGGAAATTTGATAGGCATACGATGTATGATGGGAGAAGAAATACTTATGAGATAAACAAAGATGGGGTTTCTTATACTTTGACACCATTAATGAAGGAAGTTAAAGGAAAAACTAAGGGATTTAATGTGATGATGTTGGGTAGAAAGGAGTTTATAAAGGTAGATGAAGAGGAAAACATGGAAACTACAACCACTACTAAATATGGAAATAGTATAACAACAAACTTGAAGAATGATTTGATTTTGAAGGTCAAGGATGAATTGATTTTGAAGGTTCAAGATGGGCTTAAAAAGCATATTGTTGTGATGATAGAATAGATACTCCATTCATTATTTTCAAAAGTGGATTTTGATCATTTTTTCATATCATAGGTGAATAAACCTAAGCAAGCAGTAGACATAGGGGTAGAACATCAAATGGAAGAGATGGAAAGGAAACGTGGAGAGGTTAAGGGTAAGTTGCAAAGAAATGTGGAAAATACCAAGTATACCATTGAAGTGAAGAGGAAGGAAATGAATTACAAGGTAGAAGGAGATGAGGTTGCAGGTGAAGAATTATATTTGACAACATTCTTAGATAAGGAAGGAATCAAAGGTCACCCATCAAGTGAAGAGCAACATTCGAATGTGAAGAACCCGTCAAAGCCAAAAGACAATGCCTACTTGATTCATTGGAAGGGTTTTCTTGATGGGTAAATCACTTGAAGATCCAAGAACAACATGGTCAAACATTCAATATACTTTGTAGCACTATCCTCAAGGGGACTTGAGTCAATTTTTCCTGGGGAGTATGGTGTAGGGCACCATAGGCCTTCATGATGCATAAAAGAATCTAATATGGTGTTCTTGGTGTGTTTAAGTTTTTTTAGTTGTAATAAGGTCTATTAAGACAAAATTTCATGATTTAGTTTGTTTTTAGTCAGTTGTGGTCAAATTCTAAAAGTTGCTCCATTTTGCTATAAGTTGCAAAATGTTGCTAAGCAACTTTTGAATTTTTGCTCTTTTGTGGGAAGTTCAACAGTTAGGAGTTAAAAGTTAGTTTTAGTTGGTTGGTTTAAATTTTTAAAGGAATAAATAATCCTTGTGAAGGTTGAGGTAAGGTTGTTGTTGAGTTTTGATAATGAATAATTGAAAGAACTCTATTTTTTGTGTTTCTACATTGAAAATTGCTACTACAAGAAATAGTACGGCCTTGTACATCCTATAGGTGATAACTTATCATTTGTAATTGATGAAGCACTTAATCTCTCTCATTTTCATCTTGTCTCATCATATGTCATCAAATTTTGTGAAAGTTGGAGTATTTTTTTTCTGAAAACTGCTTTGAAACCCTAGGTTTTAGTGTTTTAAGTGAATAAAATGAATTTTTGAGCCATTCCACTAGTGAAATGGCTTGAGAACCAGTGGAATGGAAGTAATTAGGTTTTTTTTTGTGTTTTTGAAGTTTTTAGGAGCAGGGGTTGAGGATTTGGGCAGATTGGTTGATGCCCTAGGTTGAAAATCTCTTGTTTTCGGCATAATAAGTTGCATAAGGGTATGGTTTTGTAGAAAGGTTGTTTGTAGATCATTCTAGTAGATGAAATTTACATGTGAAGACCCTATATGACATTTTGATGGCTCTAGAATGAAGAATTGGGCTTGATGATGGTAGAACCAATAGTTATCTTGTTGAGTTAGCCTAATTAGGCATATTGTCAAGTGTAGCATCATATTTTTGAAGATGTTGTTCCACAACAACCCTATCTAAATTTTTGATACATTTTGAAGTGCCATAAAGGGTATCTAATATAGTCTTTAGAATGTGGGTTGGAGTTTTTTCTTGCAAATTATGTCAAAAAAGGGGTGTTTGTTGTGTTACAAGGCATAGTGTCAATTTGTGAAGAAAACCACCCTATTTATTGTGTTAAGACTTTGGAAAAACCTTGATTGAGTGTGTTAGATCTTTGATACCTAGCTCTATATCAAGTGGTACCTGGTGGTAGGAAAATTTTGTTGAAGGGGCCAAAACAAAATGTCATTCCCACCATCTACAGTTTCATCTGAGTACAAAATGTTTTTGTCATGCTACATAAATTGGATGTCTTGCGAGTATTAGGAAATAATACTAGTTGATAAAATAATCCTTTCCAAGGAATAGCTATTACTTCATTCATCAAATAGTATTGAAGCTTTGGAGGAAAGCTCCAAAAATTAAAACAATATGTAAGGATTTATCATATGTCCAATTGGAAAAAGGATTTTTCTCATTTAAATTTACCAACTTATAGCAAGGAGAATGAAGTTTCAGTCTAGTTAAATGCAAATTTGGAATTTAAGTTTACAAGCATTAAAAAATGCTAGAAAAAATACACAATTTGATTTTATGATCTCAAACTCAAGAATAGAGGAAATGACGACCTAGGTTTCTTTTTGTGTAGTCCTAGATATGTTGGTTGAAATTTAAGGTAAGCAACTTGGATAAGGATCTCTCTCAGAACACTCCCATTAAGGCTTTAGAGATAAATAATCTTCACATCCCCAACATTACAATTGTTAATAAAATGGAAATAGTTATACCTATAGAAAATCATAACTGGGTTATTATAAAATACACTCCCTTGGGCTCTCAAGTTCCCTCCTTAAGGACTTTGTCAGTAATGGCAGAACATTTCATAGTTGAAGGAGGAGGAAAAATCATTGATGAAATTAATGAGGAGGATTTGAATGGTTTTTATAACTCCCAATCACTTTCAATCTCATAGAAATAATTTTATGTGTCTATATTATCTCCTAAAATAAATACAAAGAAAGGAAAAAAGTACATGACAAGGAAATATAAGAAGAGATCGCAGCATGTTTTAAGACTACCCTAGACAAAAAATAAAATGTGGGACCGAGGAAGGTCTGTCACTCAACTTGATACTAATGGAGGTCCTTTTATTTAATGTTAGGGGCTTAAATAACCCTAATAATAGGTGCTTGATTAAGTGTTATATTGGATCAAGTGGTGCTAATATATTTTTAGTACAAAAAACTAAACTTTTTGATAATCAAAACAAATAAATCCTAACTAAATGGTCCAAATGGAAGGTGCTATATACCCCTATTGTAGGGCCATCAAGAGGTCTAGTAGTATTATGTGATTCATGCAAGTTCAAGGTAGATTTTATTGTAGCCCAACAATGGTAGATGTTTATGAAGATTCAATGTTATCAACATACATTTTGCATATTCAATGTTTATGGTCCTACATAAACTATTAGCAAGAAATAGGTATGGGATTCTCTGATATCCACCCTCTTTCTATTAGGAGATTAATTTATTATCGTAGGATGATATTTTAATGCTATTACCTCTCTAAAAGATGGAGGTATCATCACATCTCCAAAAGCAATGGATATTTTTTTCAATTTCATCCTAGATAACACATTGATTGATTGTTTACCAACTAGTGGTAAATTTACTTGAACAAATAGAAGGAATCATTTTTGTCTCATCATAGAGAGGTTAGAAAAAATTTATCATGTCCACAATGAGGACCAACATTGATTCCAAATATTCCTCTTCCATCCTCTCATCCTCAAGATCAGATCATTATCTGATCTAGCTAGATATTGTTTAGAATTTTGTGCCAAATAAATTCAAATCATCCTTTAAATTTCAACATATGTGATTTAGGGATGATTTTTTTTTTCTATACCTCAAGCAATGGTTTGAGAATGGACCATTCATTGAAGGCTCCAAAATTTACAAATTAGCCAAAAAAGTACTAGTTCATAAAAAGGCAGATCAAATGATGGAATCATCTCTATTTTAAAAATATTTTTGAACAAAAAATATCATTATTCAAAAAATTCAAGTTCTTAATGAATAATTCATTCAAAAGGGGATGAATAATGAATCCTTCCAATGTCACAATTAGCTTTAGAAATAACTCAAAGAAGATCTCACTAGATAAGAAATATATTCAAAACAAAAGTCTAGATAAGTTTAGTTAAAGAGGGGGATAGAATTACTAATTTTTTCACAACTTAGTTAAAGTCAGGTGCAATTCTAATATAATATTTTCTATAAAGTCTACATCTAATGAAATCCTAATAGATGAGCAATAGATTCAAAATGAGGTTGTTGTATTCTTTTCCAACGTCCTTACAAAACCAATGAATCAAAACCTTGATGTGGTTGGAAGAGAACAAGAGCTCTTAAACTACATTTTAAAGATACTTAGTCCATTTGAAAAAGGTTTCTCTTGGCACCGTTCACCATGAAAGAGGTCAAAACTATAGTTTTTGTACTTGGCCCAGTATTTTTTTTTGAGTTGGATGGTTTTATTGGACTATTCTATTAGAAATGTTGGGAATTTGTGGGATATCTAGCTGGCTATAGAAGAATCTCGTAGAAATGACACAAATTTAAAAGAGCTCAACAAAACTCATTTTTATCTTATACCAAATGTCAAAAGTCCTTCCTCATTTGTAGACTTCAAACCTATCTCCCTCTGTAGTACCATCAATAATTTTTTCCTAAAGTTATTACCCTAGGCCTTTCCAAACTCTTTGCAAGAATAATTTCAAAGGAACAAGGTGGGTTTTTCCTTAGAAATGAGATAGTTGAAGGGGCAATAATATCTCATGAAATATTGCACTCAATTCATCAAGAAATTTTTTTAGCTATGATCATAAAATTAGATATGATGTAGGCCTATAACAAAGTAAATTGGGATTTTTTATCAATGTTTTAGAGAGGCTCTAGGTTTTGCTACAAAATGGTTCAAATGGATTCTTTCCTATCTTAAAAAAACTAAATTGTCATTCCTCATAAATGGCTCTCTAGTTGGGTTTTTCTTTGCCTCTCAAGGATTTAGGCAAGAGGACCCTCTTTCCTCTTTCCTTTCTATCCTCATGGTGGAAGTGTTGAGCCAAACAATTTCATCCTTTCATGCATCAAGTAAATGGGTTTGCATAAAAATTCCAAGATCGTACATCTCTAGCACTCATTCCTTATTTACAGATGATACATTAGTTTTTTAACATCCCTCGGTACATGAAGCCAAAAACATAAAGTATGTGTTAGAAAAATAATATCTAATTTATGGTCAAATGATTAATCACCAACACTATGGTTATTGGTTGCATCCTCTCTATCTTAGAATTTAGACAAAATAATTTGTACCATAGCTATTTGGGCATCCCTTTCTTTGCAAGAGCTCAGAAAGCCTCATTTGGCACAAGACCTTTATGACTATAAAAACTAGAGTAGCATCCTAGAAGGGTAGATGGTTGTCACTTGCAAGAATATTTACTGTGATAAGATTAGTGTTATCTATCATTCCTAACTACTTCTTATCAAGACTCAAAATATCAATGGATTCATGAGAATATTATTATTTAGAAACTAGGCAATTTTTGTGAAGATGCAATTTGCACAACTCTAGGAAAGTACCTCTAGTTTGTAGGGAAAAATATACAATGATAAAATATTTGGAGGTGATGGCATCCAAAATATGGAATTGAGAAATTTTTCCCTTAGGTGCGAAGCTTATGTGGAAGCTCTATGCTAGTCCTTCTTCAAAATGGAGCCTAATCATGAGATCCAAGTACATGGATTTGACAACCCCAAAAAGATTCTTCACTTTGGAAAATCCATTGGAAGGCTCAAAAATGTGGAATTTTATTATTACATGTCAAGATGTACTCTCACCTTTCCTATAATGGATTGTCAATAATGGATAAAACATTAATTTTTGGGAAGATTATTGGAATTGTAACCCTATGCTAACAACAATTGATGGTCAACAAGAGGCTTAGGCTTGCATAAAAGAATTTTTTGGACAAAAGTTCAAGAATTATGTAATAAGGGATAGTGCAAATTTTAAATCTAATGTTACATGAAATTTCTTCCATAATCTCCCATTCCCGCAACATTAAAAATAAAATCTCTAATCAATACTAGACATAAGAACTATTTTCCTATCAGATTCTATGGAGAAAAATATTTGGGCCCCATCTAAAATAGGACAATATAATGTCAAAAAAGGGTATAAATCTTTGACTTTTGAGGATAGAATTCAACTAGGTAAGTTTTCATATAATTTTCATTGGAACACCTCAATTCTCCCTCAAGTATTTATTTTTTGCTTGTTTTCTCTTTATAACTAGGTTCTAACAAGTTATATGCTTTCTAGGATGGGCCTAGCCCATCCATTTAACTATATCCTATGTGGTGCCTCCCAGGAATCAGTAGACCATATTTTTCTCTACTATAATTTTCCTCAAACATTTTGGAATTAGATGAAAAATAAGCTTCATTGGTTTTCCCCCTACCAAATGCCATTTTGGAAATATTTCAAAGTTGGTCGCTCTTTAGAAAGGTTCCCTCTTTAAAGCATTATGGGTGGTGACCCTAACCTTACTAGTGTGGAATATATGGCTTGAATGAGACACAAGTATTTTAAGAAATAGTTTGTTACATCTAAAAATGTTCCATAATAAACTAGAAAGGAATATATCAAAGGTAGTAATGGAATATGTAGTTAGAAAATCAAACCCATGAAATTCATTCCCAAGCTGGGATATTGAAATGTTAAAGCATTTGTCCCTCTTGAAGGTTCCAAATTAGGGGTACTTTGCAATGTGCATAAAGTTGATATAAGTAGAATCAAATGGTGCACCCCAGCCCAAATGTGTTGAAACTAAATTTTGATGGTACATCTAAAGGAAACTCTTGATTATTCAGCTTAGGTTATGTAATCCACAATGACAAAGGATATCTACTAAAATTAGTGTCTCTCAAACTAAATACATGAACTAATAATGTAGTAGAGGAAAATGGCTTGTAAGCGGGCATAAAATTGGCACACAACATGTAGCTCAAAAATAATCACATTAAAGGAGATTCTTTAAATATTATTAATGCTTGTAGGAATCTATAGGAAAAAAATTAGGACATTTCTTACATATTAAAACTAGTCTAGGAACTCCTTGAGAGTTTCCCTTTCGTTAAAACATTACTATAGGGAATCTAATTCTATAGTAGATTCCCTAGTAAATCACACTTGCAAAATGTATTCAAAATTCATCCAAATTGATCCATCTTTTTTTTTACAAATTGGAGGATTTTTTACAAATTATATACAAAGAAGTTCAAGGGAATGATACTTCTAGGATTTCAAGTTAGTTGGATGTTTACCTATGCATTGCCAGCATTGCCACCTCATTAGGGAAGTATCTAATTAGCTACATCTCATATTAGCACCAAAGAAGTGTATAAGTATATATGAGATGATATACACCTCTCACATCTTTTCTGCAAGGGTGGAGCAAGAATTCTAATCTTAATCCTGTTATTTGCTATAGCGTTACAAAATATATCTTGTCTGGTCTACTGGATAGTTGCCCCTATTATACTATGTTTCCATTAGTGTTTTCATTTATTTCAAGCTCTAGTGTGTATATGTTGAGAAAGTACTTATAGTGTTGAGCAAGTGTTGTAGATGCAATAGGGTTACTTGGTTTCCATGCCCTTTTGAGAAAATTTGCATAAATAATGAAAAAGGTGACTCATATTTTTTTTAGTTTTCTCTATATTTCATCATTCTTGAAGATTTTCTTGTGTGGTTTGAAAATGATCATTAGAATAATTAAAGGTTTAATAGCAATATTTTTAGGTTCTAGATTGTATGGAAGTAGAAGATATGTTTAGTAGTGTGATGGACTATGTCTAGCTTGTGAAGAAGGATATCCAGGAGAAATAGATTTGCTCTATATATCTTCACCTTGAAGTTTCTTGTCTTGTATATTTTGGAATGTGCTGATTGAAGTACCCTAAATCTGCATGTAAGAACAACTTCAAATACTTATTAGAGAGGTTAGTCTAAACACACAAATCTGCAAATACCTCCATGAAATAAAATACCTAAGCTAAAAAAATGCCACAAGTAACAAAAACAACATCAAGAAGACATTTCAAAAGCATGATAATCACCTATTCCATGTTGGATTGGTGTCACATGTGCTAGTGACCCTTTCCCAACCCTTGATCAATAGCTAAGATGATGAAATGCAAATGGAGATGAAAACAAGATTATTTCTCAAACCAAGAGAGTAACCTTGCATAAAATTGTGGATCCATGAATGAGAATGAAGGCCTTATTTTATAGATTTTGTTGATGAGAGATTGGCCAAGATGGTGAATGTGGGACTAAAGATCCTCAAATGAGAAGATGACACTTGTCAAGTGATGAGTGGTCAATGGTTGTGCAAGATTAGGGAAATGTGCCCATGAGAGGGAGAATTTGAATTCAAATTTGCAATAAATTTTGAGAGGGGGACAAGAAAAACAGCAATAAATGCCATGTTTGACTTGTCATGTTGAGGGAAATGAGGTTTTAATAAATCAATAAAATTGATTTATTGTGCAAGTGGAGATATCTAGATAATGCAAGTGGGATGGGATTAACATTTAATCAAGGTTAGATGATGATTATGCTGATTTAATGCTGATTAGATGATTTGACTTTCAAGACTTTGATAATTGATTTATTTAAATCAGAAAATGATGGAATATGATTTAGGATTTGATTTAAATGGCTTTTTGATTTATTATTAAAAGATTGATGATAATGCTCATTTGATTTTAAATAAATAACCTTAGGCAATGAGATTATTTAAATGAATGGATGAAGGTGATGAATGGATCTAATGCAACATCTAGTTCAGTTGATGAATGAACTTGATCAAATGAAAAATGTAGATTTTGCATGTCTACATTTTGCCTCTCTTTGAAGCAATGTACTTGTTGCGTTGGTTCACAGAATAAACTTGCCGCGATCAAATTTTTTTTTTTTTTGATTTTTCGGATGCCCCAGCGGAAAGAAGTACACTGGTACATTGCCCCCTCAAGAGATCGAGCGAAAAGATTCGATTTGAGGGTCGATCTCACGATAAAGAGGTTCAAAATGGATGGTTATGGATGACGATGCAAATGAGATGATTTTAAGATGCTTAGAATAACAAATTTGTATTATCCTAAACAACTTAAATGATGATATGATATGAGATGGATGAGGTTGATGATGTGATATGCTATGATATGCAATGGATGATTTATGAGATGCTTAGACTAACAGATCTATATTATGATGATGATGCAAATGCAATGCATGTGAAATGATTGATGTTTCCTATGATGTATGATATGAATGATATGTGGTATGCTGACGGTTTGTAGATGCAGGATGGATGCATGATGGATGCATGACGGATGCATGATGTTAGCGTGGAAATCAGATATGACAAGAGGATCCAACAAGACAACATTATGAGAGATGATGATGAGAAATGATGATGATAGATGGATGATTTGCTTATCAAGGATTGGGATTTTAAAAGGGTCACTTACTTTATGTTTGATAACACGCCTAAGTACAATGCATCAAGGTATAAAGGACCGATGGCGTTGTACTTAGTGTGATGGAATTTGACTCGACAAATAGATAGGAGTATTCTTGTTCACACCTGACATATGAAAACCTTGCTAGGATGCACTTTAGAAGTCTCAAACATCTCGACCAAAACATGGAAAGGTATAACCAATCAATGCAATAGTCAACAAGCTATTTGAAACATCCTCCATACATATCTAACAAAGCAAGTATTCGCCAAGTTATTTTACAAGAACGCCCAACAAGCACAACAGACAAAAGATAATGATCGTTGCCCCATTCCTATCTCTCTAAATCCTTCGTTGGATATCATCGAGAGGTCCTTAGAATGAGCACAATAAGATAAATCAAAAGAAAAGATCAAGTACACAAACAAGCCAATGTTCTTCATCATACCCTGGATGTGTTTTGATAGGATAGGAATCCAAGTGATATCCAAAATGATGCCCATTGTCGGAACGATATATCCTAGGACATGCATTGTACAGGATGATGATGGTTTGATAAGTTGATTGATAGGCTGTTGATATAAGGTTGATTGACATGTCTGCGACTGATCAATAGTTTGATTTTGTTTTAGAGTTTGTTGTTTCGATTTTGATTTTACGATTGAAGCTTGATTTTGTTATTGCTATGATTGTTTCTATTTGTGTTGCCAATGGATGAAGGTGATGATCAGTTTATTATGGATGATTGATTATTTCAAGTGAAAGAGAAATGAGACAGGTGGATTTTTTCAAATATTTGGATGTTTTTGGAGTTTTGAAATGTTTTGAGGTTGTTTTTGGTGTTTTGGATTTTTCAAATGTTTTGATTTTTTGATTTTCGAATGTTTTGGATTTTGATGTTTTTGAATGTTTTTGGATTTTGATGTCTCGGGGGCTGATCAAAGATGAGCCTTGCCTATGTTTAAGCTCAGAGACGACGTAGTTCAGATTCCAATGTTTTTGATATTTTCTGTTTTTGACTTGTTTTTGGATTTTGATATGATTTGGATGTTTTTTGGATTTTTTGATGTTTTGATGTTTTTGGATTTTTTCGCACGATTTTGATGATTAGGATATGGTCATGTGTGACGGTATCAGTGCTTTGTTTATGATTTTTGTTGAAAACCAAGCTAAGGTTGATTGATGGAATCAATGGATGATGATGATGATAACATTGTTGAGGATACACAACAATGCAAGGATTTGCTTGATGATGATTGATGATGATAACATTGTCGAGGATACACGACAATGCAAGGATAGTGTTAAGCAACACAAGGATTGGGAAAGATATCCCCAAGATGATGATGTTTTGATTGGATTTGTTTGACCATGTTTGATGAAGCTTGATTTTGGAACAAAATTTGTTCAAATGATTTGATGCAATGTTTGACGTGCAAATTAGATGCAACTAATAGTGATTGTTTGGATTGATGTTCGATGAAAGATGAAGACTGATAAGGAATGTCTTATCGTCAAAATATGCCATGGACTAGTGATTCAAATTTTTGCTCACAAGTGGTTTGACCAATTTTATTTCATGTTTTCCAATGTTCGGATTGCCACATAAGTCAGAGGACACAAACCAAGATTTATTTCTGAAGCAAGATGTATATATCTGCCCCCAATGTCTAGCAATGTATGGAATGTCATGGGTGGATGCTTAGATAAGTGTATGGATGGAGGGACATGGATTATCTTGCGATAAGATAAGGTGTTCGGATAAAGAATGCTCATTTGGATAGTGTTCATAGCTCAGATAATGCTGCATAAGATAGGATTAATGAAAATGACCCATGTCAAGATGTTTGTCGTAAGCAAGCGTAAGGTCTGCCCCAAAATTTCATCAAGATCAAGATAACTAAGATGATGGATGCAAATATATGCGAATGGATTGGATAAATGGTTCATGGATGAAATGGATTTATTATGGATAAGATGGATGGGATGAGATGCTTTCACCTGAAGTGGTGCACGTAGATGCTCGATTCTACACATGACGCCTGTTTGCCAGGTTTTCATCATGGTCTTGCCCAAAGTGCCGCCCATGCGGTTTTCACTAGAGGATGATTTTTCTCTTTACTGTTTTCAATCCTTTTTTGATTTTTTTTTGGATTTTCATATTTTTTTTATTTTTTTGTATTTTTTCGAAAGATTCATGTTGAACCACCTGGTGGTGTTGACGTAGATGCCTCTGTCATAATGTGCCATTGATATCCTGCCTGAAGGAGCTACTTTGCTAAGATACGTGCACTTGAATGCAACTTTTGGGATTCTTGATCTGCTTCGTCGATACCAGGGTTAACTCTGTCTCTGTACGTATCATCACAATAAAGTGCCTTCTAAATCCTTATGATGAAGGGTCGTTGCCAATACATAGTCAATATGAGAATTGGATATCATGCGTGGAGGCGTGGATGGAGTGCGTTTAGGGATAAGAGATGGATTGGTTGACAGTTTGGAACCTTTGACTCTCCAAACTTGGGAAGATGAGCAATGATGGGTGGATACGGAAGTGTGCGTGGAATTAGGACCAACTGCTTGATATACTTTGTACATCGCTTGAAAAGCCTGCTTTTGATTTTGTGGACATCTTTGATGGATACCTTTCCCTTTTCTATTTTGCCGCACAGTTTCTTTGACTAATGGAGTTTGATAGGGATGATCTTTCTTTCTATGCTTTGGTATCCATATGTATTTGGTTTGTCCTTCAAGCTTGGCTTCTTTTGCTTTGATAATGTTCTTTATACTTTATTTTAACACTTTCCTTTGGTGTTGGTCCCAATTCGTAGATGGGATGATAGGTGGATGAAGATTCATGGTGTGGCTGGTTGTAGTATTGGCAATGGTTTCCTCATAAGGATTCTTCATGCTCCCTATGTTGACGTTTGCTTGAGATGAAGTTTCCCCCAGTATGGTGATAAAATCACCTTCATTCCTTAATTCTGCTTGTTTTGAGATATCTTTTTCAGTAAACATGCTCTAACAAATGACCATCGTAGTTGACATTCTTTCCATTTCCTGCTCTGCTAACTCTAGAATATCCTGTTCTATTTGACTTGTCTCCTTGAGCGGACAATGCTAGATATCTGTATTCATGATGTCCTTAGTTTGAGTTTGGGACATATCTGATCTTGATGTTGATAACTCAGTTTGACTGTATGAGTTGATAATCTGTTCTTTGTGTGTAACATAATTTTGTTCTAGATGAAGATCATCTACGTGTCCATCCATAGAAAGCATCGCATGGGTAGATGGAGGAGTATGTGCTATGCCAATGTGATCATCCTTTGCAACATCTTGTATAGATAGGAGAGTATCCATTAGATTGTTGTAGTATCTTGAAGATACAAATTCTTGATCTTGAATGATTTCGAAGTTTCTTTCGACATGCTTTGGATCAATTTCTTGACATGGATCAGTTTCAAAGGATGGCTTGCTTACAAAGAGTTCTTGGATTTCGTCATTAGGTATGGGGAATGGCTCAATATACTCAAGTGTTGAGTTCAAGATTCCTTTAGTATCTGTAACCATGAGTTCAAAGGGGATCAACATGTTTTGAAAATGACCATTGCTAGACCTTAGTGAAAGATTTTGATCCTGTTTTGGAATAACTTCTTGAGATATGTCCTCTAACTCGTAAGGTGATGTAGAGACATTTTCAATATGATCATTGGTCAACGAATCATGCATTATGTCAATTGGATCAAATAGTCCTAACACTCCTTGAAAGAGATCACTAAAAAGTGGCTCTTGATCTATGGTGAGTTGATCATTGGATTGTGTAGATACATCCTCAATGTGCTCCTCGATGGAGAGGTTTTGATCATTGTTTTCGACAATTGTGGTGGAGAGATTGTGAATGTCTTCGACCATAGCATCAAGTGATGTTGATATTTCTTGAATTGGCTCATTGTCGAGTTTTGTTGGTGGATTTTGATCGTGATTCAAAAGTGACTCTTGACATATGTTGATTTGAACATTGGATGAAGTAAACGTGTGATCAATGATGGATTGATCTTGATCCTTGTTTTCAATAGTTGTCATCTTTTATGTTTGTGCTCATGTTGGTTGGGTAGCTTGAGAGGCTTGGGCAACTTGAGAGGATTGTTGCACTTGTTGAGCTTGTGTTGCTTGTTGCATAGCTAGATATTTTTGGAATCCCTTTTGAAAAGCAGCTTGTAATGTCGCGTTGTATTGGTTTGATGTGGTGGAAGTTGGTGGTGGTGGAGGTGGTGGTGGATTTAGAATCATGTTGGATGTAGTGACAAGTGTTTGAGATACACTTAGAGCGATCATGGTAGTGAGAGGTTGAGATGTGATGGGTGTGATAGTGGTGTTTGGAATGATTGAAGGGATAGTGATGGTTGGAATGACCGAGGTGATAGGTCCTTGGGAGGCCGTATTTTGATTTGGGATCAATGTTGTTTGATTAGATACCATCCATTGGTGTGATGCCGATGGTATATTCAAAGGATTTATCGTGATGGTTTGATTGATGTTAGGTGGATTGATTTGGATGGCAAGATTGGTGTTAGGTAAAGGGGGAAGCCCTAAACCAAGGAATGATGTAGGTAATGGTGGTGGAGATTTCCCTTGGCGCAATGCCTCAACTATTTTGGAAAGTTCTGCAATTTGATCTCACCAAATTTGTTCTTGATTTTGATCTTGACTCACTTGAGATAGTTGATTTGGCTTTTGTTTAAGCGGATTTGGGATGCCTACTTGCGATTTTTGAATGGGATTATGGGAAAATTGAATTTGGATAATGTTCTAATTTGGCATGATAGGATGAACAATGTTGGTATTGGGAATCATTTTTCCAAAGGTTTCTGAGTTAGGATTCATGTTTCAAAAACTTGCACTTGGTACATCCACATTTGGCAAGTAGGGATTTGGTGGGATGATGTTGCTCATTTGAAGACTCATGTATTGATTGTTTGGAGGATAGACTTGTAAGTTTGGACTTTGATTTAAATCTATCATGGGGAGATGTGTTCCAAAATTTAGATTGGGCATACTCACATTCGTTGTGCTATTGATATTCATAGGAGATAGTGATCCTATGTATGGATGTGAGTTTCCATAATCCCATGGTTTCGTGAGGCTTGGATAGTTTGGTTGGTTTGGACTGCTCATGATGTATGAATCTAGTTTATATTCCATGCTCTTCTTGTGTTTTGACCTTGTTGCAAAAGGGACCTATGACGAGATGGAAGATGAAATGTGAATGATATGAGTGTTGAATGTTTAGGGATTTTGTATCAATGCTAGACTTAGGGATTTTGATTTTGATTGTTTGATGTGGATGATGAATTTGGAAACCCTAAGATGTTAAATGCTATCTTAGGATGAACTTGTTCAAAGAGGTGATAATTTAACTAAGTGTGCATGGAAGGATTCATCCAAACACACCTAACTAAACAAATGATTTTGATTTGGTTTAGGGATGTACCCAAGTCTAGGTAATGATGCCTTCAAAGCTCTAAAGTTTGTTTGTGGGATGATGTTGATAAATGTTTGAGGTGGATGAAGTGTTTGATTTTTATCCTAAGAGACTTAGAGAGACTTTGTTTACTAGGCCAAGGTATTGAAGAACACACTTTTCTCTAAGAGCAATCAAAAGACCAATATGACCAAGAGATATCAAGCACATGTGTGGGGTCCAATTTGTTATCTTTTGCTTAATGAGTTCTTTTTACAACAAACACACTTCTTGATTAGGTTTCAAACTGAATGTCCCATGTCACACCTTCTTTTTGTCCCACAAAGTGCTATGTGGAAGTTCCAAGAAATCAGGACAAGGGTTGCCTAATGTTGACCTTTGTAAGAGCAAATTAAGATGTAAACCCAATTACTTAGGAACCTCTAAGGACATAATCCCAAGGGTAAGCAATAGTTCTTGAGTTTTTTCAAAGGTATTTGCTTAAACTAAGGGGTTTAAAGTCTTGATGATGATGTTGAATGTTGGTTTGCAAATGTTTTTGATAAACACACTGTGTTTTCAAACAAGCAATGTAACATCCTAGCTTAATGGGTACGTTTTTCTTAGTGGGCTTGCCTCATGCCCTTCATAGAAGAGATGATTTTACATGCAACCAAGGAAAAATATAGAGGTATGATGAAATCCTAACCTCTATATTTCAACCAAGATCGGACATGGCAAGTAACTTCTTGGAATCAAAGTTCCAATGCACCACTTTGATAAACTCGCTCAATGGATAAATAGGCCACTACAAAACAAGGGTTCTAATTTGGGCTTTCCGTTCATGGAGATTGACCCATACAGCAAGAGTCCCCTTTCAGATCCATCTTGTCGAAGCCAACCGCGTGATTATGGCGTTTAACCAAAACCCACATTTATATCCCGGCTGGAAATACTCTTGGCTTTAGAGTGTTACCGGTTGAGTCATCCCTTGGGTGAGTACTTTTTCCCCAAGGAAGGCCCTCTAAGATAAACAAAAGCAAGCAAAGACACAATCCGTAACTCGATAGATCTTTGATGGCACAAAGAAAGAGAATGTACGTGAAAATGCCCCTACTTACACTCGCACAAAATGTTCAATTTTTAAGCCCAAATTGAAGTGTTTCAAAGCAATGGAATGTATTTTGAGTGTTTCTCTTGCACCCTAGATCGTACGAAGCGCAAGGGGAGAGGATACGCTCTCAAAAGACAAAATCACACAATTCAAGCACTTGTTCATTTTATAGCCTTCAAAGCAATTGTGAGTTCGTTTTAAGCACCAAAATGAAGTGTGAGTTTTGATTGTTCAATTCTTAACCTCAAACAAAATCTATTGAGTTTTTCCTAAGATTCATTTTAAGCCCTTTGCAATGAAAATCAAATTGTTCATTTTAGACCCAAATGAAAATTAGTGTTCTAAAATGAAAAGATAAACAACTTCGTGAAGTAGTGTTGATCAAACATTTAAAGTGTTTAAAAACACATTGGGTTTTAAAAAAAAATATCTCCTCCTTTCGTTTTCGTTTGATAGCCTTCTCTTTCACTTTGCACCTTTTTGCCTTCGCTTTTCCTTGTACCTTCGTTGTTCATTTGTACCTTGGTTGCCCTTCATTTGATTTTTTGTACCTTGTTCACCTTCATTTTCGCTTGATTCTGATGTTTGAATTTGATATCAACCTATTCCATTGCAAAGTTATCAAAATGAGAATTATGCATGTAGTAAGAATTTATAAAAATATGCATAAGGTATGTTAACTACTTAAAGAAAATAAATTTGACAATGGTTCATAAGTTCTTTTTGATAAAATTGTCCCAATAATGAATGTCAAAATATTCAAATTTCCATCTACTTTTCTATCCATGACATGATTGATAACCCATCAAAAGATTTACCTTTTTGATCAAAATGAGTAATCGGATGACTAAAACATATAAGATGGTTAAATATAAATTGAGCCAAAAGTCACTTTTAAAAAAGTAATGAGGACCAAATGAAAGGCATCAAATAAAGAAAAAAATAAATACTTTCAAGCCATTTGCATTTGATAAATACAAAACTGTATCATTAGCGCCATATGTAAGACCTTTCAACTTAATATAAATGGCGAGTGTAAAGTCATGTTCCTCTTTCTTCAGCGTGTTCTCTGCCTGCACCAAACATTAATATACTGACACAAAATTTAATATCTCCACCAATGAATTGGAGAATACAAACCGATACAATTCGTTGTCTGAAAAACCCTTTGAAGAAACTATTGTGTAAATAGAAGACCCTTTCAGCTGGTAGTTTGGAACAACATTTTATTAATCATGGAATTCCGCCAACATCAAAATCTTAAATGCCACACAAGCCTGTATATTTTGAAACGATTAATCTCAATAGAATAATGCCTCATATTCAAATAGTTAATGGAAATAAGATTAAAATGCATAGGGATCTGATATTAGACGTGTATTCCTGAGTGAATGACGTTTTTAAATTTCTATCCACAATCTATAAGTCTCTCCATCGGCCAACAGCATTCAAGGACATCATTTTAAATACTGTAAATACTTAATAATGTAAACACCTCCAACCCAGTTTTTGTGTGCCAGTCCAAGAAAAATTACCAAGCAATGTACCAAGCACGAAACCTATCCCTCGAAAATAATTATGGACCGGAGGTATTAAATATTCAAATCAAAAGAACGACTTGCATATTTTCTTGTCTCATGCTATTTATAGGGCTTTGAGGCCGGTCGAAGACATAAAGGTGGAAGTGATATAATCTGGACCTATAAGAAAGCATATGGGATTGCATAGGAAATGGACAAAAATTTGAGGAAATATGGATGTCAATGATGATACGGATTGCCTGCAGCAAAAAAGTAACTTGGACACAACAAAAATTCAAATCTGCGAGACAGGAAGGTGAGGCGTGCAGGACAATAAAGGCTCCAACTGTGACTTGGAACAATGTTATCGCTTGAATGGAAATTAATAACGCAAATTAGTGGAAATTACGTGGGAGATGAGATATGGCATATACATACAGGGGTGCAAAGATCTTGCCTACAGAGAATAATGCTCCTAACTACCGCAATTTGTTACTTTTTCCTAGGAAGAAACTTTCTTGAGCATATAAAGACCTCTTCTACCATAGTCGATTTACAGGACATCTGTCTAATGGTTTAAAAAAGAATAAAATAGGCTTATGGTAGACAAATTCAGGTACCCTGCGTGGCAGATGATATATACATGCTTTAGACTGAGCCAATGAGTGGTAGCAAACGTTTCGTTAGCCCTCCAAGGTTGACTTGAAATTCTCCAACTTGCACCATTAATGCAGAATTTGTGTTTACTCAAGGTAAGAGATTCAAAATAAAATTTCGCTACTACCATCTACAGATGACAAAGTCACATCATCCACAGGAACTTTCAACAAAATGTAATTGTCGAGGTGAAAAAGAGCCATTCAAAACTTCTCTTTCGGAAACAGTGTAAAATTCAATGCATTCCACAGATGTAAAGAAAAAGCTTTTAAGGAGACGCATTTGGTTGGTGTAGAGCCAGAATACCTAAGCATGAAGCAAAAATATGAAATTTGCATTTGAAAGTATATGCCATGTACATTGTTGATTTATTGATAGTGCCCTTAGAAATTCTTACATCAGTGCAGTCAGAGAAGATACCACAAAATGGCATACGCACACATACCAAATGGATTTATAGAAAGACATTGAAAACTTTCAGGCCAACACCGCTTGCTCAAGATTGGGCATTGTCAAATCAAAAGGACATTGTAATGGGCGAGCATATGCATTAGAACTGGCTGTTAAAAAGTTATTTACAATCAAGGTTGCCAGGCGTATAGAAGCACTAGTGCAGAGGACATTCATTATAGGATAAGAAGTAGCTATTTTGCTCTTTTGACTTAAGCATAAATAATGGCCCAAAAATCTTTAATTTCCCAAGACTGACTTATGCCATCGTGACTAACTAAAGAAATATAAGAGATTTTTTTTTTAGAATTCTAAATGTACGTAATACGTAATGCCCTCCTTCTAGCACCAAGATGAAGTACCCTAAATTTGCATGTAAGAACAACTTAAAATACTTATTAGAGAGGTTATTCTAAACACACAAATCTGCAAATACCTCCATGAAATAAAATACCTAAGCTAAAGAAATTCCACAAGTAACAAAAACAACATCAAGAAGACATTTCAAAAGCATGATAATCACCTATTCCATGTTGGATTGGTGTCACATGTGCTAGTGACCCTTTCCCAACCCTTGATCAATAGCTAAGATGATGAAATGCAAATGGAGATGAAAACAAGATTATTTCTCAAACCAAGAGAGTAACCTTGCATAAAATTGTGGATCCATGAATGAGAATGAAGGCCTTATTTTATAGATTTTGTTGATGAGAGATTGGCCAAGATGGTGAATGTGGGACTAAAGATCCTCAAATGAGAAGATGACACTTGTCAAGTGATGAGTGGTCAATGGTTGTGCAAGATTAGGGAAATGTGCCCATGAGAGGGAGAATTTGAATTCAAATTTACAATAAATTTTGAGAGGGGGACAAGAAAAACAACAATAAATGCCATGTTTGACTTGTCATGTTGAGGGAAAATGAGGTTTTAATAAATCGATAAAATTGATTTATTGTGCAAGTGGAGATATCTACATAATGCAAGTGGGATGGGATTAACATTTAATCAAGGTTAGATGATGATTATGCTGATTTAATGCTGATTAGATGATTTGACTTTCAAGACTTTGATTATTGATTTATTTAAATCAGAAAATGATGGAATATGATTTAGGATTTGATTTAAATGGATTTTTGATTTATTATTAAAAGATTGATGATAATGCTCATTTGATTTTAAATAAATAACCTTAGGCAATGAGATTATTTAAATGAATGGATGAAGGTGATTAATGGATCTAATGCAACATCTAGTTCAGTTGATGAATGAACCTGATCAAATGCATAATGTAAATTTTGCATGTCTACACTAATATTTCCTACACCTACCATTCCTTGGTTTGTTTAGTGCTCAACTCTTCTGCAAGCTTAGTTCATGAGTTGTACCTTAATGGTAGTTTGACTGGTTGCACTAGATGATAGTATTCTCAGTGTCATATCTTTGCACTAGTCTTTTGAATTTTTTTTTATCATTGGAATATTCCAAGTTGTTCTGTAATGTTGCTATATTTTCCATAGGATTTTCATGGCCTTGGTGAAAAATGAATTTGTCTGCTTGATAGTGATAATGTTTGTTTGGCCAACCTGGTGTTTTAGTGTTGTTTACAAATGAGATTCATGGTTTGTGGAAGCTTGATCTAGTGTGTTAGTGTAGATTTGGGTTGTGGTTAACCTTTAATGTTTTCTTCTCTCACTTCCTTCAATCATTGAGTTTTTTGGTGCTAACTTATTTGGTGGTTATATGTTTGAAGTGCATACATTTCATTGAAGCTAACCTAGAGAAAGTTATTTGACGTTGCAGAAGGTATATATGCAAGGTAAAATATATAGAGATGTTTTTGGTGTGGAGTAATGTATGTGTTCAATCATGTGTTAAGATCTAAGTGCGAGAAAGAATACCTAAGACTATTGGAAGTAGTGAGTAGAAGGTGTCCACAATTTAGCTTGCTAGATGTCATTAGAGGTAGTGAGCCAAATGAAATGGATGGTAAAGAGACATTGTGGTGGTTTATCTAGTTTCTTTGAGGTAGTGAACCTCCTTTCAATTATTTCTTTCTAATTTGGATGAAGTGATCTTCTTGGGTAGTGAGCCCTTGGTAGTGAGCCTTTTTTATTTTGGACAATGGGCCTTCTAGGTAGTGAGCCCTTCAGGTAATGAGCCTTTTGTAATCAATTTTGGATTTCATATGGTGAGCTAATCCTCACCATGGTTTTTCTCTTATAGGATTTTCCATGTAAAAATGTGGTGTTTTATTCTTAATGTTTTTGGATGTGTTTATGTTTCATTTGTCTACATTCTTTATAAGGTTTTAAAGGTTTTAATGCACAACTAGTTCACCTTTCCTTTCAATTGGCTTGTGTGTCTAATAATTGGTATTAGAGTAGAGGTTCCTTGGAAAAATCTTAACTACTTGAGGTAGATCTAAATGGTGCACATGAATGGTGTCAAAACTCCTATATTCAATGGAATAAATTATTCTTTTTGGAAGGCTAGTATGGAAGCCTCTCTTACTACATTGGGGTTTGGTGTATAAAAACTAGTTGAAAATGGATATACTATGCCTAATAATCCTTTGATAAGAGTAGATGATATCGAGGAGTATGAGAGAAATGGTAAAAGGAGGAATGTTATTTCGAGTGGGCTTTTTGATGTAGAACTTGTGAAGGTGATAAACTACAAAACTACTAAAGATGTCTGGGAGAACTTAAAAAGCATCTATGAAGGAGATGATAAGTTCAAGAAAGAAAAGTTGTAGAATTTTAAGGACAAATTTGAAACCCTAAGGATGCTATAGAATGCAAATTGTCATGCACATAATTTTAGGCTTAAAAAAAACATAATTTTTTTTTTCTTAGATAAAAAGGGAGGTAGATTCACACTAACTTCCTTCAAAGAAATTACAACAATATATATTTAATTAAATTAGGGGCTCATAATATAATTGAACTTCTTTGAATTTAGTAGGAACTAATTTATTATAAACACCTATAATATTATTATTTTGTTTCTTTGAAGATAACAATCTTATCATTGAAAATTTTACTAACCCAATTTATCATTGATCATATTACTTAATATTATATTACAATGTTAAGTTTTCTTCTAAATTAAATATTAGAATCAATATTACACCTCTTATTAGCACTATTGCAAGGTATACTCCTATTCAAAATGGATAGGTAATGAGGGTGTTTCATTTATTGTCATAGCTAAGAGTGAAACTATTATTTAGCTATTTAAGTAAAAGGATTGATAGCCACAAATAGCTACAAAAGTAAATTTTAATAAAAACCCAACAGTAATTTCTATTAAGAAGATAATAATTGTACCATGCACAATATGATGATGTTTAGGTATTTAGCAGAGCGGGTATACGTGAAGTCTATCACACATATCCCCAATGATCATGAGAAAAGTCGAAGCCTAATATTTGAGTATGAGAAATTTCTAGATAAAAAGAAGAATTATTTGATGAAGCATAATTTTAATTGTAAGCCCTAACAACAAAAAAAAAAAAAACCATCTTGACAACATTGTTGAAATCCACATTAGACATTCCATCCTAGAATTTTGATACAAAAATGAACAAAATATTTATAATTCACTTTATTTATTAATCCCCTTTTTTATTTTTTTTTCTAATTATTATTTATTTAATCATTTATTTGTCCCTACTAAATAAACAAATATATGTTTTATCTACTCTAAGAGAAAAATAAATATAAATTAAGATATACAAATAAACATTTACTATTTTTCCCTATAAAATAAATAATATAAAGAGAACTTTTCTTTTTCTCTTTAAAGGATCCCTAGCATTACTAGACTTTATTCATGCATAAATTCTTATTTAATTAAGTAGGATCTTTTCCTAGGAATATGGGGATATATTCTCCTCTCCCTTAATGTAGGGACATTCTAACTTTAGATTTTTACCACGTACTATTTTCTTCTCTTTTTACAAACAAAGCTAGGGAAGCCTCTCACGTGGATTAAACATGGCCCATAGATAGGAAATTTTTGCTTTTTCCTCAACGCCACTCAACGTTAGGCTCCATTGCATGATTTTATTTTTGTAACTGTTTCTTTATTTAATTGATTCATAGCCTTAAACTCGTGAAACACCTTCACATAATGTGGGAAATATTTACAAGGCACGAATTCTTTTAGAAAGAAACTTACTAAAATGTTAGATCAGCGCTATGAGCTAGATGAAAATACTAAAGAAGTAACTGTCCATTACTGGAGCAGTACTGTACATTGCTGGAGCAGCGCCTAAACTGGACTTAGTAACATACATTACTATTATTAGTATGTGAATATATATAAGCAACATCAATTACACGCTAATTATATTACCGTTAGCAATCCTTTACTTAATCTTTAATGATATTTACACTATAACTTGATCATTTATGCATCCGTATTGATAACCTCGCCTACTGGGAAAGTAAATAGGTAGAGCGAATAAGACTTCTACTGGAACAAAAATAGTGTAGTAACATTAATGATAATAAGAATATCATTATTAATAAGAGATATTAGCAATTCTACTGTTAAGATGACAATATTTGTTAAAGATGCAGTTAACAACAATATTATTTTGGTCGAGTGGGTTCAAGGTAGGTATCTTTCAAAATTTGGAACCAGGCGCCCAACCCATGATCTGTCCAACAATATCAAATGGTAAAGCTGATTTGTCAGAAGCGTTGGATACAATCTGATTTGACAACTTCATTATCCCACTTTTTTTAAAGCAAGTTCAATTTAGTGAGGGAATTTTCTGTCACTTTAATACCCCTATTTTCTTTAATTACCACCACCACCATAGTGAATATCTCTATAAATCTTCACTTAATGCACCCCATGACTGCCATTAATATGCTGTACAGATAAAAGTTAATACTTCACCAACTCCGGCTGTTCTACAGGTGTTTCAAGATGATGGTTGTGAAATTAGAAAAGGAATATCCAGAATCTTGGTTGGAGTAAGAACAAGACAAAAGGATATGTTTATAACCTCAAAAGTTTTAGTGGTAAGTCCTTTAAGACTCAAATAAATGAAAGTTAATTGTGGCATAGAAAAATGTGTCATATCAATTTTAATAGCTTAGTAAACACCAGATCTACTCATGTTGTAAGAGAATTTCTAAGAATTAAAAGTCTACCAATGCAATTTGCAAAGAGTGTGAGTTGTGAAAGCAAACAAGGAAAATGTTCAAAACTAAGGAACATTCTACTACAATACCTTTAGAGTTGGTGCATAAAAACCTATGCAGACCTACCAAAACAAGAAGCTCTAAAGGTGTAAGGTATTTTATGTTGCTAATAGATGATTTCTCTAGAATGACTTGGGTAACCTTTCTCAAAGAAGAATCGAAAGCTTGCAATAAATTTAAATCATTTAAATTTATAGTTGAGAATGAAAAGGATTTAAAAATCAAGTGCTTCAGGTTAGATAGAGGTGTTGAGTTCATGCAGGGATGAATTTTTTTTGTTTACATTCTAAAATTGAACACAAAATAGTTACTGAAGCATGCATGGATGAAAACTTTATCAATGCTATGGAAGAAGAACTAAGGAAGATTGAGAAGAATCAAACATGGGAACTGGTCCTAAGACCAAAAACCAAGAATGTGATAGGAACTAAATGGGTCTTTAGGAACACATTGAATGATAATAGAGAAGTTATCAAAAACAAGGCTAGGGTTGTGTGTAAAGGCTACTCACAAGTGGAAGGAATAGATTTTGAAGAGACCTTTCCTCTAGTAGAAAGTGTTAACACGTAGGATTGCACCCTGATGCTAAGCCTGGAGTCTCAACAATCTTTTATAACATGGAAACATTTTTGAGCCTGTGGATTGCTCATAAGGAAGATGAATCTCCAAATTATGGGTTGGTTCCCCTTTTGATCTCCTAGAAACTAATGAATATTTAGGAAAAGAGAAGAAGGATACTGGTATTTAAAGGAAAACTAAAATTAGGAGGTGATACAGCAAATTGGTAACAAACATGCAACCTGATTCATAAATACTTTTCAAGAGATATTTTTACACAACTTAATTTGTGTAGTTAAATCACATAAATAATTCATAAAAAGGCTTTGAGAAATCTATGTTTTTGTGAAGGAAAACTGAGTTTTTAGAATCTTGAAATAAAGGATTAAACAGTTGCACAACCTATGACCTGTGATATTAAACTGATTTTTTGTACATGCAAATATGAATGAGACAAAAATTAAAGGTTTTCATATTCAAACACATTAAATTTTGATCAAAATAAAACATAAAGACACAACACCTAAAATTAAGAAGGGAAACACCTAATTTTTATTGAAAAGTGGAAGGAAACTTCTACAATACTGAAGAAATAAGTTGAAAATAAACTACTAATATAACAAATCTATAAAAGGTTGAGCTATAAAACTTTTTTCTCTACAATGTACAAGAGATAAAAAAGCAAGAACTAGAGGAAAAATCCTAAGTTTTTCCCGTTTAATATAAAACTAGTCTCAAAGGGCCAAGAGGTGGTAGTTGCAGATAATTGCACCTAAAAATATCTCCTCCAAAGTGATTTACGAGCAAAGAAGAAAATCCCCAAAAAGGGGACCCACAATTGTTCCAAATTGAGCTAAAATAGCTCAAAACTCCCTCTCTCAAATAGTCTAACCAAAGAGGACTTGAAAATCAATTTATTTTGACTCAAAGTCAAAGATAAACTCCTAATTTAGCCATAACACTTCAGTTTGACTTCTCTTTCAGCAATTGCATGATTTTTGGAATAAAGATAACTATTTGAATCAATATTAAAGCTAATCAGTTATGACTTACTTTATTATTTGCTTTGTGATTGATTAATTTATCCTTTGCATGAAAAATATTATAGTAATTTATAAGTCATTAAGTTTTTAATATTTTTTTACTATCTCAACTATGATATGTACAAAATGAACAATGTTTGGAGCATCCTATTGCATTTTTCAACCAAGTGCTTCAAGATTATGAAGTTAAATATTATTTTGTTGAAAAGCATGTGCTTGTAGTAGTTAGAAGTCTTAAAAAGTTTAGAGACATGCTTTCAAACAATAAAATTCAGTTGTTGGTTACTCATCCTACAGTCAAAGATTTCCTATTGAGTAGAGATACTAATGACAAAAGAGTTGGTTGGATTACCAAGGTAATGGAATATGATGTCAATATCAAAGTTACCAAGCTTGTTAGAGGCAATTATTTATGTGAACATCTTGCTAGAGATGCATAGAACAATAAAGAAATTATGAACAAGTTGTTCTAATACTTAACAATAAAGAACAAGTTGTTGTTCCAGCCTCTTCTGCAAATTGGATTCAACAAATGGTGCATTATCTTGAAATTGGTGGCTATCAATAAGGCTTAGATAGAGAAAAATGAAGGTATTTTAGACTTCAAGCCATTCCTTATGTTGTTATTGATGGATTATTATATAGGAAGGACTATCATGGAGTTTTATTGCAATGTGTTGAACCAAACTAGATTGATAGAATCCCAGAAGAGTTTCATGATGGACCTTCTGGAGGTCATTTTGCAACTAGAACAATAGCTCTTAAGATTATGAGAGCTAGTTATCATTGGCTTAATTTTTTTAAGGATGCACATTCTTGGGTAAAGAAATACAATAAATGTTCATTATTTGCAGGAAAACAAAGGCTTGCTACCTTGCCTTTGCACCCAATTCAGGTGGAACAACCCTTTGACAAGTGGGTCCTTGATTTTATTGGCCCAATTAACCCACCTTCAAGTGCAAGTCACAAGTGGATATTGATTACAATTGATTGTTTTAATTAGTAGTCAAAAGTTGTAGCATTGAAGGAGGCCAATGAAACTATTGTTCTCAATTTCTATCAAGATCTAGTTGTAAGGTTTGGTGCTCCTGATTCAATCATCTCTAATAAGGCATTGGTCTTTGTTAGTTTTAATTTTTTTGATTGGTCTATTAAGAATAATATATATATTTGAATACTTCATCCAATTATTACCCTTAGGGTAAGGGACAAGTTGAGTCTACTAACAAGAACTTGATCAAGATTATCAAAAAGACAATTGAATATAATCAAATTAATTGGCATGACAAGTTGAAGTTAGTCTTGTGGGATGATAGGATTACTCTTAAAAGAGCCACAGGTAACTCACCATATGTTCTTACTTATGGTAAAGAGGCCAGAATTCTAATTTTAGTTGAAATTCCAACTTTGAACTTGATTAAAGAGATGGAAATCTTAGAGGAAGAGCCTATGGAAATTAAGCTTGCATATCTAATGGAGTTAGAAGACACAAGAAAAGAAGTACTGAGAGATTTGGAGATCCATCAGACTTAAATGAAAAGGACCTTTGATAGAAAATCACTCTGAAGAGCATTCAAGGAGGGTGTTCTTGTTTTCAAATGGGATGAAATTAAAAGTAAACTTATTACGCATACCAAGTTTGATGCCATATGGGATGGCCCTTATTTGATTACAGAACACAAGAAACATAATGCTTTTCAACTTTCAAAGTTGGATGGAGAGGTGTTACCTATCCCAATCAATGAGATTCACCTCAAACAATATTTCTAAAGATGAAAATTTTGCAAGTGTACATAGTAGACTAGATATTTTCAATTAATATGTGTTCATGGCACATTCTTTTCAATCTAGTTTTTCTTTTCCAATAAGTATTGATGCACAATTTGTTGGTCGTGTTCTAAAGAAAGCCATAGTAGTTTTTTTAGTTTAGTTTTGTTGTTCATTTCTGACATCTAAGATATAGATAGTTTTTTGAGTTGTAAAAAGGAAGAATGGAATCCTATGCCCAATGGATAAGTTATGCTACTAATCAAGGATGCTTAATAGGAAATCATATAGCAGAGGTCACCAAAAATGATACCAAATTGTTCTTTTCAGCCTAATTTCATCAAGTTGAGACAACATTGGTGTGTGTTTTGTGAAGAATTAAGAGTGAAAGGTACACAAGAAGGAAAATTCTACTAGATTCTCATTATCATGAAAATAATGCCATAAAGTGAATTATTGCAGATTTATTATGCAAGTGTTTTACAAAAGAAAATATTACACAAACTCTGCATAGAATTGTTGTCTTTTATTCTATTTACAAAAAGTATGCTTAAGGTGTCCCACACAAGCTATGGGAATGAATGATAAAATGCAACACAAAAGTAAATAATACATTTGAAGAAAATAAAAGAACACTTGAAAGGAATAGGGATTTGTCATTGCCTGAATCACGAACCCCAGGGTTGATCTTCAACATCTTCAGTTCCCTTCATTCAGAAGCTCCAAAAATGCTTGTAAGAGATGGAATAGTTGGTGTTAGAGCTCAAGATTCTAATTCTCCTCATATGCAATATCAACAAACACATACTCTACTTTTATGAGGCATTAAATTAGATATGCACTTATCACAAGTATCCAAGAAATGTAGAAGAACATCAATCATCGTCAAGCTCTGAGCTTTATTGTTTTATTTAACTTATTTGTTCACTATGTAGGTGGAGGTACATTTTCCATTGTAGGATTAATTTATTCAACATCCTAGTATGTGGATGAAAATGTGGCTCCCACAAGGGTTGAGCCTAGCATGTTGTTCTCTTAGTTACAAAAGAGGAGTAAAGTGTAAATTTCATAAATGAAAATGGGTGCAAGTTATAATAGTTACATACATGCCAAGGAAAGGAATTCACCATAAAAATTAGGTTGGAAAACTTCATAGTAAAATGCTACATGTTACCTTGATATGATGGGACATAAAAATTAGTCCAAGTTTCATGCACAAATATCAAATCACAATTAAGAGTGCATTCACAATCATTTGAGAAGCATAGGTCAATTAATGCAAGCAAAAGATAGTCTTTTTGACATGAAAGACAATCATAATCATAGTGTTTTCAAATAGGGAATTAGCTCATAGTAAGGTCCCAATCAAAGGGGTAGATTATCATATTGGAAACACAAACCTATGCAATGGTCCTCTCAAGGTATTCCCAAAAAAGTGATTGGTTTTTCTAATGAAAACTAAATACATCAATGGAATAAGATCCTTGATCAATGATGAAGGAAAAGAGCATTCTAGATTAACATAAAAATAGTCCAACATTGTTGGTAACAACAAAAACAACATGAAATATGGAACATGACCAATATATCACATTAGAATTAATAAGAGCTATCATAAAGATGACAGTAACAAGCAAGTTCCTGATTGCTTTTGTATGTGCACATGGAAGAGGAAGCATTTCAAATGGAAGTCACCATGTGATGAAGAGGGTGTGGTTTTCCTCAAGATCTAGTAAAGGTTTCAGTTCAAGTTCATAGTTATAGAACAAGGATAGTGCTCTTTTCATTTGAAATGAAAGGAGGTTAAATGGTATTTGCATTATGAAAGTCAATATTGATATGAAGGAGGGAAAAATAACATTTGAATTTTTAGCAAGTCAATTTTTTGTAAACAGTCATCAAAGGATAGTGTGAAAGCATGTTTTTCTCATTTGTGATATGATTTAATAGTGCTTACAAAAGAGAAAGAATAACCTATGAATAAAGATAGTCATTAGAAAGTCAACAATGCAAACACTAGAATGGGATCACTATCTCAAAACAAATGCATAAGGATATTTTAATATTTAATAGTGGATAATGGAAATGCATTGAAAACTATGGAATGGTAGTCTTTCTTTTGCAAAAGAATCTTTGAGTAAAATAAGGGCTTCAAAAATACTAAAAATGACATTAGAATGACCTTCATAGTGAAAGCTAGGCTGAGTGAGATATAGCGTAGGATTTCATAAGAAAACCCAAAGTATTGACTAGCAGAAGTTTTTCATCATTCTAGCAAGAAAATCATAATACAATGAAGGATTCATGAAGAGAAACTCTTGGGAATGAAAAAGGTTTTTAAACCCAAAATGAAGCCCATGAAGTTGAAAGCTGAAATCATAGAAACTAAGAGTTTTTCCATCATTTTTCCCATTGAGGATAAAGAATATACAAGAATTGAATGCTTTATTATCATTTTTCTATTACAATGGAGCAAGAACATCAATTTCTATCACAGAAAAAAGGAAAATATAGCATTTTATGTAGAGAAGGAGAACTCACCACATGATCCTAGAAGATTTCTTTGCACGGAGGCTTCTAGAAAACCTTCAAAACTCCAAACATTGTCTATAGAGAAGCAATATGGTGAAAATGAAAGAATGCAAAATGATGTGTGCAGCCAAAGATAAGGCTTATTTTTTAGGTTTCCATGTAAACATATTTTTTCTAACTAAGTTAGGGATTTTCCTCCCTAAATAATTTATAAATTGCACATATATGAAGAAGCCTAGGCCATGGTCAAGCTTGTTTAGCCAAATACCTAGTGGAGTTCAACTACCCCTTTAATTTTTGCATAAGGTTTAAAGAAAAAATAACCATGTAAATAAATATTAAAAGTAATGAATTATAAATTACTTTAATATTTTTCATGCAAAGCATAAATTAAACAATCACATAGTAAATATTAAAGAAATTCATAACTGATTAGCTTTAATATTGATTCAAACAGTTATCTTTGTTCCAAAAATCATGCAATGGCTGAAAGTGAAGTCAAACTAAAGTGTTGTGGGTAAATTGGGAGTTTATCTTTGACTTTGACTCAAAATGAACTAATTTTGAAGTCCTCTTTGGTTAGATTGGATGAGAGAGGGAGTTTTGAGCTAATCTAGCTCAATTTGGAGAAATTGTGGGGCCCCTTTATGGGGATTTTCTTCTTTGCTCATAAATCACTTTAGGGGAGATATTTTTAGGTGTAGTTAACTACAAGTTCCACCTCTTGGCACTTTGAGACTAGTTTTGTTTTAAAGGAGAAAAGCTTAAGTTTCCTTTAGTTCTTGCTTTTTGCTCTCTTGTGCATTGCAGAGAAAAATGTTTTGTAGCTTAGCCTTTTACATATTTGTTATAGTAGCAGTTTATTTCCAAATTATTTCTTCAGCATTGTGGAAGTCTCCTTCCACTTTTCAATAAAAATTAGTTGTTTCCCTTCTTAATTTTTGGTGTTGTATCTTTATGTTTTATTTTGATCAAAATTTAATGTGTTTTGATCTAAAAACCTTTAATTTATTTCTCATTCAGATATTTGCATGTACAAAAAATTAGTTTAATATCATAGGTCATAGGTTATGCAACTGTTTAATCTTTTCTTTCAAGATTTTGAAAACTTAGTTTTCCTTCACAAAAACATAGATTTCTCAAAGCCTATTTATGAATTATTTATGTGATTTAAGTGCCCAAATTAATTTGTGAAAACAGATCTCTTGAAAATTATTTATGAATCAAGATGCATGTTTGTTACCAGTTTGGTGTATCACCTCCTAGTTTCAGTTTTCCTTTAAATACTAGTATCCTTCTCTTTTCCCAAATATTCATTAGTTTCTAGGAGATCAAAAGGGGAAACAACCCATAATTTGGAGATTCATCTTTTTTATGAGCAACCCATAGGCCCTCAAAGATATTTCCATGTTACACAAGATTTCTAAGCCTCCAAGCTTAGCATTAGGGTGCAATCCTATGTGTTAATAGAAAAAATAAAGGCTATTAGGATGTTTTTCACTTTTGTGGCATATAAATAATTCAAGGTATATCAAATGGATGTAAAGTCTATAGTTTTGAATGGTGTGTAAGATGATGAAGTGTACATTGAACAACCAAAAGGTTTTTAGTTATCTGAAGATCTTGATATGGTCTGTAGGTTGAAGAAGGCATTATATGGGTTCAAATAGGCTCCTAGAGCCTAGTATGGAAGATTCAAAAAATACTTATAATTGCAACAAGGATTCAAAAAGGGTACTATAGATAACAACCTTTATTTAAAAATTGAGAAAGATCAAATTTTGATTGTGATTATGTATGTTGATGATATAATCTTTGAAGGAAATGAGACCTTGTGTAAAAATTTTGTAGAGGAGATGCAAAATGAGTTTGAAATGTCAATTTTTGTGGAGATGAATTTCTTCTTTGGGCTATAAATTAGTCAATCGAAAAAAGGTATGTTCATCTCATAATAAAAATATGTAAAGGAAATGTTGAAGAAGTTTGTGATGGAAGATTCTAAACTAGTATGTACTCCCATGGTTACTAGTTGTAAATTAAGAGAAAAATGATGAATCTCCTAAGAAATACAAGACTAAGTATAGATCCATGATTTTTGGATTAATATTTCTAACTATAACTAGACTTGATATTATGCATGCAACATGTCTTGTGGTGAGATTTCAAGAATATTCTACAGAATCACATTTGGTAGTAGTCAAAAGGATATAAAGATATTTGAAGGGAACTTCGAACTATGGATTATGGTATTTTATCAATATTAACTTCTCTTTGAGTGCTTATATAGATGCAAATTGGGTAGGTTGTGTGGATGATAGAAAAAGTACAAGTGGAGGTGCTTTCTTGCTTAGAAATATGCTAGTTTCTTGGATAACTAAGAAGCAAATTTGAATGCCATTATCTATTATAGATGCATAATATTTTAGTGTTGTATATTTTTGTACACAGGTGTTGTGGATGAAGAAAACATTGAAGGATATCAGAATATCATATGATGAACCTATTCCTATCTTTTTTGATAATACAAGTTCTCTCAACATTTCCAAAAATCATGTAGTGCATTGAAGAAAAACCATATCTCTATCTAGTATCACTTTCTAATCTAGAGATATCTCATACAGAAGCTAGGGGTTATTGCCCCTCCTTATTTCAACTAAATGCATAAGATTGTATATATTTCTAAGGAAGAAATTGAAGATGTATTCTTTGTACTGGAATAATTAGGGCTACCTCTCAAGGCTAGCAAGTAGTGTTGTATTTGGTTAGTGTAGTCTGGGGGAGCATGTTTTGTGCCTAATGTGAAGTTTGTAGGTGTTTCCCTCCTCCATTCATGTCAAAGGGGGAGAAATAATTTTGAAAAAATAGGGAAATAAATTTTCAAGGGGGAGCTACTTGTGAATTTTAGATACAAATTTTCTTTTGTTATCGATGCGTTTTCAATAGATGTTTCCATAAATGACAAAGGGGGAGATTGTTGCACTATGTTGTCATTAATGTTAGCCTATTGTGTGGATATGCTAAGAATGTGTTTATGGTGTTGAGGAAGTGTTGCAAATTCAATCGAGTTACTTGGTTTGCAAATGCTTTTAAGAAAATTTACATAGAAATTAAACAAGTTGATTAGGAAGTTTTATGTGGGTACGTGCAGGATCATCATGGAAAAAACAAGCCCTTAAGTGGCAAAAAATTCAAAAAAATCAGAGTTAGGCAGCTTCACGTAAAAATTTGAATAAGCTATCTATATTATTTCAAAAATATGTAAGAATAGAATATGTAGCAAATTGAATGTAGTTTCTAAACTACTAGGTTTTTAAATCTATTTGGTGAAAATTTGAAATGTCAATGCAATAGTACTTAAATTTTAGGGAAAAATAAGAAGTAGGTGTTTGTCTGACCACCCTAACTACAATAAAATGATAATATTTTTTATAAGATTTTAGATATAAGTAGATGACTCATCTCGATGTGATGCATATTTTTTTGTAATTTTTTTCAATGTAAATAATTAATTATGAAATTTTTATTACAACTTTTAAAAAATATAAAAAACTCGTATGTCTAACCACCTTAACTTGGTAAAAAATTCATGAAATTCAATTTTTTTTTCATCCTATAGTATGTGAAGCATATAATGTGACACATGTTTCAGATTCAAAAAATATGATACTGTTTGAAAGGTATAGATGTTTTTCAATCAACCTATCAATTAGAACTTTAATCGTAATTCAAATAGAAAATGAATAATAATTATTTATTAAATTCAAAGTAAAGCATAATTTATATTGGTGGAATGTTGAGAATCTCCTTTAAAACCCCTTTTCATTTCATCAATTTTGGGTAAAAAAATGTCGTCAGCCACATGGGCCATCATATCACTTACATATCGCCACTTTTTGGCCCATCATGATCTGCACATACCCATGTATTTTTCTTTACTTCTTTTCATTCATGAAGATTACTTCTATGATTTGAAAGTGATGATCAAAGGTCTTCAAAGGTGTTATATCTAGAGCTTTAGGTTCTAGATCATGTGGCGATAGATTATATGTTTGATAGTGTGCTAGATTGTATGTGGCTTGTGAAGAGGGATATCTAAGAGAAATGGAATTTATTTGTGTCTCTGCACTGAAGTTTCTTGTCCTAAATTTTTTTGAATGTGCTAATATTTCCTATAACAAAATTTAATTTGTTTTTTTAATTATTATCTCTTACACAAGGTTAGTTCATGAGTTTTATCTCAATGGTAGTTTGATCAGTTACATAGGATGACATTTGTATCCATTTATTTATCAGTATATTCCATATTTGTCACACAATCCTCTTAACACATTACCAAATAAAAATATGATAGAATTATAGAATATGGATTACCCCCAAAATGGAGTCAATATAATCAACCAAGCTTCACCCAAGGGCTATTATGAGGGGCCCATAGAAGAAATAATAAAAACTAAAATCATTTGAGAAGAAGTTCTAGATATTAAGGTACAAAAGAAGTCATTTTAGGTATTGTTAAAACATGTAAAACTCTTACTTTTAATTCTTAATATGTTTTCAGAAAGACCTATTTAAATCATATATTTATTAAACAAGCCATTTATTTATATATGTAGTGTAGGAAAATGCATACCCTTGCATTTCCACACTTGTTTGGGCCCACCTTGCTTTGTTTATTCTTATTAATGTCTTAATTGGTCGTATTTTGCATCCAAAAGCCTAATGAATTATATCTTTTTATGGCTAATCCCAATAAACATTAGAGGGGAAATGATAATTTAATGATTCTAGTTGTGTCCCTAATTTTTGGATTGGGACTAAGACACCGCCTAGGGCGTCTTTGTCCTCCAAAGGTCTTGGGACCCTCTTTTCAAAGGCACCTTAAATGGGCCCCTCTTTGGAGTTTATGCCTCAAGTTTCATGCCTCGGGACTAAGACGCCACCTAGGGCATCTTAGTCCCCTTTAGGTTATTTTATGTATTTAATTTCAAATGTTGTTGGGATTTAGCCTCCTTTAATTAATGATTTCATATGTCAACTTGTTGTGGTGTAATTTCAAGATATTAAGCATGGATACGTATAAATACAAGGTTCTTTTACTCATTTTGATATAAGAATTTTGTGAGAGCATTCCTAATAGCATAATTGAATTCACAAGAGAATTCAAGAGTATTTTATCAAGAATTTGGAGCCATCATCAAGATTCAAGCATCATATCAAGGATATTCAAGATTGCATCATGTTTTTTTTTGAGCTAACATTTGTGATGTAAGGTTTTGATTCAAGCAAGCAATTCAAGTCAAGATTTGTCAAGCACTACTTCATTTCAAGATCTACATTCCATCTATCCATTTCACACAAGTTTGTAGATCTCATAACAAGGGTTTGGTGAGTTGCAACATAGCATTTTGTTGATTCATCATTTCCCTTCATTATTCTATTTCATTCCAAGGTTTAATTACCAACAAGGGGTTTACATATTATTGTTATCTTGATCATAATCATCATTTGTTCTACTAGAGGTTCTTCATTTCAAAACTATATTAGTTTTCATTTAATAAAAGTCTATAGCTTCTTTGTCCATGTTCTACATATTCCTCTTTTTGGGACATTCTTTGGTTGTTGGCCTTTTAGTTCTTCACACCTTGATTTGGAGGCTTTTTTAGTCCTTCATTTTCCTTTCTCTCTTTTAGAGAGGATTTTTCTCCCTCTATGGTTTTATCCTTTTCTCTAGTTGTGAGAGATCCTTTTGATTATACATGGGTACCTCACTAGGCCTTATTTATTGAGACCCATCACACATTCTCTTTTTTAGGGGTTTTAGCTACTCCCTAAGTTCATCTTAAAGGGTTTTGAGAGTAATCATGCATTAGCTAATTATTAGTTAATATCTAATTGATTTTTATTCTAATTTATTCTCATGCACTTCAGCTAAACATTATTAACTAAGTTAGAGTTCTTTATTAAGTTAACTAAGTGCTTTTCTATGTTAACTAAAGTGAGCTATTATTAGATCATTACATCTCATCACATGTGATGTTTACACTTACTCTGATGTAATCCCTTTACCATATAGGGTTACTCCTAAATAGCACACAACACTGATTGTAATTATTAACTCTAGAGATTTAGTTTCAAACTCCCTACCTTTGAACACTTTTTTTTCCTTGAACACTCTTGAGGTTCATTTTGTATCTTTTTCTTGTAGGGGAATATTGCACATGTTTTTTCCAAATATATTGCATGGAAGGTGTCTTTGTTCATTTTTTGATCTTGTGGCTTGTGGTTTTTCAATTTCTCACAATTCTAACATTTAGCTTAGAGAAATAGTTAAATTTTCTAATATATTATTTCTCATTAACATATTAATGTCACCAATATTTCATTCAATGATATTTTTCCTTCAATATTGAGAATATGACTAATAATTGAAGATGAATTATCCTTGGAACACGAGGAATCATGCTAAACTAAACTTCATAGATTATTATTACCTTATAATGACGCTAATAATAATATCCATTCATGATAAATACTATTTGTATTAAATAAAAGGAAACAAATTATCGACCTTTTGGCACAATATTCCTCCTTTTAATTATTATTAATTTACTTATTACTAGGTATCAATTTCATTGTTACTAGATATCTAGGTAATTTTTGATCTATAAATAAGGACTTATCGAGTTCATTTAGATATACACACTTAGAATGTTTAAGAAATTTAGAATAAATTTATGCTCTTCTTCTACACCTAGTTTGATTTGGAGAATCAAAAAAATATTCTTCCATTGTAACCAATGACCTATAAGTTTAATTTTTGTGATATTTTACAAGCCATAACTATTTAACCTACAGTACATATGATCTCTACTTTATTATCCCATTTGTTGAGTGACTTCTTGGTAGTTTATGGTCTATAATCCTCTAGTTCTGAAAATGTTGCACACAAATTTGATGTATTTTCAATTGTAACATAGACCATTTTTTTGAAACCATTTATATGTGGTTATTTAAAAGAAATATTTGAAAGAAAAATAAAAGTGATTAAATATAATTTTAAACTTCTAATAACTTATATCTAAGACCTATCATTAAATTTCTTAATGAAGTGAAATGAAATAAGAGAAAATAAAGAATTTCCAACATGTATCGGTAATTTATTTCTCAAGAAAAGTTGTTAATAAAAATGTAAATATTCATTCCTTTCAATTAAAATAATGTACAAAATAAAAATAATAATAAATAATTTATCATTTTAACATAATATTTCACTTTTTGAAAGAGGGTGGAAAAGTGAACAGACTCCAAAATGGCTTCAATTGGGCTAACCTCCCTGGTGTTTGGAGTAAGGTTGTGGAAGTCTTGATGAGGTATGTTATGCTCTAGGCCTAGTTTCATCACTTTCATGCTCATTTGTTTCTAATGCTTAACCATCTTTGTTATATTATAAAGATGAACTTTTCCTTTTGGATTTTTTCCTCTCTTGAACAATTTTTTAAAAATGTTTAGGGTAAAAGCAAGAATTTACCCATTCACCAGGGCCTTATCTTCCATCTTTGTCAATACCAGGCCATTGTGTTACTTTCCCCTACCACTATGAAAAGGAAAATCATGCCCATTCATGACCTCATTGAACCCCTTATAGACCCCAGTCCCTCTATTACCTAAGACAAAAAACCTCCCCCTTCTTGTCATTTTATCCATGCCCATGGTAAAAATTATTCTAATGAGGCAACCCCTCTCGACTCCATTAAATCTATTCCCCTATCTGATCCCATTCCTATTTCTACTTTTGGGTCTGATCAGTCAGATAACTCGAACAACAAGTCATGGAATCCCACCCCTACCAATTCTCCCATGCACTGTCATGTTCATGTAGAGGTTCCTAATGCAATACCCCCTATTATTAACACTATCCTTTAAAATTCCCCTAATTTCTACATCAATTTGGAGGGGACTCATGTTGAACCCAAGGTGGGTTTTGATAATTATGCTCCTGGCAACCCACTTTACAATAAAATCAAAAAAATTACAAAAATAGTTAATGTCCAAAATGACATACTTAAGTGGCTCTTAGGTCAACTGGTTATTGCCAAAGAGAGAATCAAGATTCTAGTAAATAAGGTTTTGCAATAGTAGGTTTCAAGGCCAAGGGAAGTGGGGGAAAAGGGCCATTGGGATATGATAGCCTCCATAGCTAAGTAATTTGAGCATTGGGCCAAATGGGATAAGGAGTTGGATGAGTTGAGAGCTATTGTTGGCATGGAGGAGGATAAAATGACTTTATAAATGGAGATTGTTTCCATCCACAAGAACCACGAAAAAACCACATAGTGCCTCTAGGTCATAACTAATTATAGTAAGGTGATCGTGAAGAACATCATCTCACCATTTAGATCTTTCAAGAAGATATAAGGAAGGTCCTAGGATAATGGGTGGCTAAGGAAGGGTGTAATGATGGTCACAAGCAAAAGAAAGGTAAGGTAGTGGATAGCTCAACTCAAAATTCCATGGTGGATAATCAGGCTATACAGAAAGGCCCCAATATTTTAAGGACAAGCTCCACTTCTTGGCTCATGAATGGAAGGCAATCAATTGTCTCAAGTTTTCGGGACACTCGTAGGTGTTTTATGGTATCATGCCAGTCTTTTTTGGTGTTTTATTTCTATTTATTTTTGCTAGTCAGACTGTTTAAATTTTAGTTTATATTTTAGTTTGCTAGGAATTTCACTTATTTTGAGCCCCATGTTTTCCTTAATGGTTTTTTGGTAAATAGGTATTATCCCTTCCATTCTTAATCTAATCAAAACATAATATTTCTACAAAATTTATCCTTTTTATCATAAATACCATAAATTAGAGATCAATAATATATTTATTTCAACATATTATCTTACAATTAGATTACACTAATAAACCTCACATCGAGGTTTTAATAAATTAATGATCTATAATTAAAGGGTTACATAATAATTTGCATTTAACTCATAAGTACAGATTTATTTTGATCTCAAACAAAATTGTGTGGTTATGTTTATTTAACCATAGGAAATATAGAAATAGGAACTTGATTCTTTACACAAATTAATGAAACATTAACTTAATTACTTAAATGTCATTTAAATAAGAACTCAAAGAAGAAACTAAAATGTTGGAAAGAATCATAGAAAGAATAGAGAGAGACAACAAGCAATTTGATAATGGAGTTCAACCATATGTTTGGGCTATGTCTTTGGGTCCACTTCTCAATGAGGAACCGCTTTATTAATGACTCCAAGCTTATTTTCCTTATTACATCACCTAGGCTTCAAAATCTGTATTACAATGTCTTTCATAGTCTGCTGCCAACACCTTCAAAGTTCCTTCCTAATATGCCTAAGTTCCACCATAAGTGAAATCGATTGCCTCCAAAAGAAAAAATTCCCCCCTTAAATACAATTTTACATGCTATAATGGGTTAAAACAATAATATTTGTCAAATCCCCCTATATGCCTAATTCAAGGTTAACAATCTTTAACTCATTGTTCATATTTGAACTGCTCCTTTTGCAAAGCTTATAATCTTTTTAAAATCCTATATATTTCTTTAAAAAAAATTCCTAACCCCTTTAAAAAACCCTTTAATAATCTCTAAATATCTTTCAAAGATTATTTAATCCCTTTCTAAATCTTTTTATCAAGCTATAAAAATAATAAGAGATTATCATTTTAACATTTAGGGGGGTTAAATTTTAAAATATACAAAGATCTAGCTTTTAACTCTTGTTTAAGATGAATCAACCCTAATAAAATCTTAAAACTGCCCAGTGGCACAGTTCTTAGGAGGGAAAATAGGGGTGAAGGGGTCAATGGTTTGACCTATGCCCCCTCCAAATATAGCTTTATCTTCTACAAAAGAAACTGATGCATAACTAATGTTAGAGTGAGATCCAAGACGCAATGGAAGGAAGGTATAATGGTGGTAGGTATGTTGGGGATTTGACCCCTAACTAAATAAATTTTTTAATAAAACAAAAAACCAACTGACCCGCATCAGAGGAGATAGAAAAGGGTGCCATGTGGCACCTAGTGATTGGGCCACACAACACTCTGATTTGCTACCAAAATACATGTGTCGAAACTTGATTAGGCCACCTCATGTTGATTGTGCTACCACCTCTCTCTTGACTCAGATGCCAAGTCACCATATGGATGCCACACATTAGCATTTGATTAGTCCACGTCATCATATGGTTGTCTAGGTTAGCATGATGATGTCATGCTGACATTATCATAGTATTGGGAAACTAGCATAGTCAACCCTCAAGTTTGACCGACCATATCTTTGGTGTACGAGCTCTGTTTGACATGAAACAAGTAGTGTTAGAATCATCTCGTCAAGATCTTCAATTTGACACCATTTTCAACCAATTTTGAAACAATCTTTTTTTTACTTTGCATCCTACCTCTGTATCCATATTTTGACCAGACTTTGACTAAGCATATCTTGAGTGTGCAACCTCCTTTTGATGTGATTCAAGTTTCATCAAGATCATGTCAACAAGCTCTATGTGATGATTCTAGCTTCATCAGATTCTGAGAGTATGAATTTTTGGTCCTGGATCATTCCTCCCAGTTGAGAAGCTTTTGGATGACCAAAAGTCTATTTTTACATAGAATTTATGTGAGGACATTGTTGCCTCAATTGTTTTGTATCATCTGTCCATGCTATCAAAAATTTTATCATCTCACCCATCACAAACAAGATGAAGAATGAGATAGCATAGTTGATATAATCAACTAAATACCCATCAAAATTCATTGTCGCATCCACTAGCCATATAAAACTAACTAGTAGAATGACAAGAAACAACACTGAATAAATGAATGTGAAAGAAAAAGTATCAACATGTTGGATCTCCAAAAAAGGACATCATCAGAAAAATGAATCATTCAAACCCTCTTTTACCACCTTAGGCTAAAGGCTTAAATGTGCTTGCAACTGATCCTCACACTTTATTGTCTTTGAAAACTTATTATTATTAGAAATTGTGTCATCTTCATGCTTAATATCACTAGTTGTTCATATTCATTCTTACTATCACTAGCTATTATAGACATAAGGGTTAAAATGTCTTGCTTGCATTTACAGCCATTTTCAAATGCCATGCACTTACTACAAATCTATCACTCTTCATGCAATGATTTTTCACAATGAATTCAATTCCATCTTTAAACAAATGATACCAGTTATGTTCCTTGTAGAAAATGGTCTTTCTATCATACAAGTAAGGACTTCCTAAAACCATCCCACAAATATCAAGTGGAATTATATCCAACTCTACCTCATGTACAAACTTGGATGTGATTGTAAATCAAAGTTTACATTGCCTTCACACATGTAATCGAGCATTATCATGCACCCAACCTAATGGATATGGTTTTGAATGAGGTATTGTTTTTAATCTCAATTTCTTAACAACTTGTTTCGAGATCAAGTTCACTTGTGATCCACTATCTATGAGTGTATTAATTTTACTCTATTTTGCAATAGTCCTTCTATGAAACAATTCATTCATTTTACTTTCAATAGGGATCTCATTACACTTTAGAGAAGAAGCATGGGAACTAGTACTAGCAACATGAAAAATACCTTTTATACCCACAACTATTACCTTGGTTTCATCATTGGAACCTGATCCTAGGTCTTGCACGATAGTTGTAATCTTTTGCTTACCCTTTCGATCCTTGAACCACTTTGGTTTCTGATCAGGATGCAATTTCCAACACTTTGCATCTTCATGTCCCTTCTTTTTACAATGTGAGCAATAAGGCCTTTCCTCCTCTTTCTTCGCAGAAGTTGTCCATTGCATTTCCTTCTTCCCTTTCTTTCTTTCTTTATGCTTATTGGATTCCATTAAGAAACTATTCTTCATTCCTATTTCAAGATAAATGGATTGCACACTAACTTCATCAAGGTTAGTTGGATTGAACATGAGTATTGTATGCCTCAAATTTTCACGTAATCCATCTATATAATTCAACAAAGTTTCTTCCATATATAATGAAATGCAAAAAAATTAAAGATCTTTTCCTAAATCCAAGTGTATATTCTTGTACACTTTGTCCTTTCTCTTTCCTCAATGATTGCCAATTCATTAGTAATTGTTACATGTGACCTAATGCATAAAACTATTTCATAAGTGCAACTTCTCCTTGCTTTAATTTCAACCTAGTTAACACCCACCACTTGCATTTTTTCCCATTAAAATGCTCTAATAAAAAACTTGATATGTAATTAAAGGGCTACATAATAATTTGCATTTAAGTTCTACTAATTATAGATTTATTCTGATCACAAACAAAATTGTGTGGTTATGTTTATTTAACTACAGGAAATATAGAAATAGGTAGTTGATTCTTTACATAAATTAATGAAACATTAACTTAATTACTTAAATGGACCATAAATAAGAACTCAAAGAAGAAACTAAAATGGTAGAAGGAAACATAGAAAGAATAGAGAGAGACAACAAGAAATTTGATAACAAAGTTCACCCATATGTTCGAGCTATGTCTCTAGGTCCACTTCTCAATGAGGAACCACTTTATTAATGATGCCAACCTTATTTTCCTTATTACATCACCCAAGCTTCAAAATATGCATTACAAAGTCTCTCACAATCTCTTGCCAACACCTTCAAAGTTCCTTCCTAATATGCCTAAGTTCTACCATAAGTGAAATTGATTGCCTCCAAAAGCAAAAATTCCCCCCTTAAATATAATTCTACATGCTATAAGGGGTTAAAATAATAATATTTGTCAAATCCCCCTATATCTAGAATTTGGGGTTAACAATCTTTAACTCATGGTTCATATTTGAATCACTCCTTTTACAAAGCTTATAATATTTTTAAAATCCTATATATTTCTTTTTAAAAAAATTCCTAACCCCTTAAAAACACCTTTTAATAACCTCTAAATATCCTTCAAAAATTATTTAAGCCCTTTCTAAATATTTTTATCAGACTATAAAAATCCTAGGAGATTATCATTTTAACATTTAAGGGGGTTAAAATTTAAGATATAAAAATATTCAGATTTTAACTCTTGCTTAAGATGAACCAACCCTAATAAACTCTCAAAATCGCTCAGTGGCACAATGGTTAGGATTTAACATAGGGGTGGAGAGGTCAATGGTTTGACCCATGCCACCTCCAAATATAGCTTTATCTTCTATAAAAGAAACTAGCACATAGCTAATGTTAGAGCGAGATCCATAACGCAGTGGAAGGTGGGTATGATGGTGGTAGGTAGACAACTTAATACTTTTTTAAATAAAAAAACAGTCAATTGAACCCCACTAGAGAAGATAGACAAGGGTGCCACATGGCACACTTTGATTCACTACCAAAAGACACATGTCAAAACCTGATTGGGCCCCCTCATGCTGATTGTGCTACCACCTCTCTACTAACTTAGATTCCAAGTCATCATATGGATGCCACATGTCAGTGTACGATTAGTGCAGTTCATCATACAGTTTTCTAGGTCAACATGCTAATGTCATCATAGCACTGCCAGACTACCATAGTCAACCCTCAAGTTTGACTGACCATATCTTCATCATACAAGCTTTATTTGACATGAAATGAGTGACATCAAAATTATCTTGTCGAGCTCTTTAATTGACACTAATTTTTGACCAATTCCATAATGATCAATTTTTTGACCTTTTGTCTTGCATCTGGTACCCTTGTTTTGACCAAACTTTGACTAAGAATATCTTGAGTGTACGATCTCCTTTTGATGTGATTCAAGTTGCATTAGAATTGTGTCATTGAGCTCTATGCAATGATGCTATCTTTATCGAATTCTAAGATTGTGAAATTTTTGGTCTTCTAGATCCTCCTAGAGAAATTAACCTATTCAAATATTATTATTTTCCTTATAAAATGTTGTAAATCACTGGTACATTTTGACCAATTTTTTTATGATGGCCCTTCGGAATTCCAACAGGCCATCATCGAAAAATTGGTCAAAATGTACTAATGAATGGGCATTATAAGGAGAAATACTTACATACAACTAATTAAGTAACTACTATCCTCTCAACCATGGGTTTGAGTACAAATCCATCCAATAGTTAGTGGGATTTGAAGAAACAATATTTTTATGAAGATATACACAAATATATATACAAAAGTATTAGACTATCAATATATATTTCCCCAAGGTTCAAATAACAAATATGAATCTTCAAAAATCCATCATAGAGGGGAATATTATGGGATACACTCCAATAGGGACAAAATCATAATATTGTATTTCCTAGTTATAACCATGATGATATCAACATCAGAAACATTCTTCTCCCATAATCAACACCATGTCATCTTAATTTTATAGCTATCCCTCCATAATAAACATCTCACCAAATTCACTATCATATAACATCATTATACTACAACATCAACACATTAAAAAATGTAATACTATAGAGAACTCATGTAAATAGTTTTCCATAAGGAATTTACTATATTTTCCCAAAGTAATATTCATCCACCTATCACAAGGTCACATGTGGGTTTCTATGAATATTATTTAAAAATTTGAATACGACCACAAACACAATTTTCTATAAACATACATGTACATCAATAGACAAATTTTTCATATGAAATTTCATTCATGTTCAACATAAAATATAGAAAAAATATAAAGATACATTTTTCTTTAATCTAGTTCAAGCAGATACCTATAATAGCTTTGCAAGAGTGTATAAATGCTTTGCAATCTCCTACTAAATATTTATTCTCTAAATATAGAAAAAATACAAACAAAGAAAAGTAAGAACTAATTTTCTTTCAACTAATTTTATTTTCCTACTATAAAATATAGATAAATAATTGATGATAACTCTTAAACCTACAAACAAGTAGAAACCTTGGAAACTTGAAGGAAAATTACAATTATTGGCAAATGAATGACATACAATCATTGGCCTTGTGGTTTTGGGTGACTAGTAGATATTCTAGTTTATTGTTGGTCTCTTCTTATCTTTTTCTTTATTTTCTATTGGTCTTTATTTTTGGCTATTTTATTTTATGGGTGTCTCACTTCTCCTAAGCTCCCCTAGGTGGCCTTCATGGCCATTTTGTAATGGGTACAAGCCCTATGTTGAACACCCAAAATATTGAGAGGGGGGTGAATCAGTATTCTCTTAAACCATTCAAACATTAAACATCCAATTACCAAAGCATATTCAACTGGAATAAATAAAGAAAACACAAAACATCAAAAACACCACATAACACATGAACAATAGGATTTTTATGTGGAAAAACCAAAATGGGAAAAAATACAATGAGCATTAAATCATAATATATTATAACTAGTTATAGTATATTTAGAGAAGTTCTTACTATAGGTGGACTCACTATCTAAGAGGACTCACTGCCTGGGCACAAAGAAAAATATAGAAGAGAGATTGTGGCTCATAGGATAATTTGAACTATTACAATTGCATCCATCTTATGCATGAAATACATTTCCAATGAAGCTCAATAAACTAACTTTACACACTTCATTTGATTATGATCTAACAATCTCATTTCATCTACATTTGCATCACTTTAATCTTCTTCTCAACATTCATAACTTAAATTTGCACTTCTACAATAATATTCACATGTAGGACATTTGATGCATTCATCATACACCTTAAAACATGAAAAAATATGTAACATATATATCTACTTCTAGCATAACATTGATTAGGTCATGCTAATTAGATGTAATATTCAAAACATAACTTGTTGGCTTCAATAATTTTCACAGATTCTTTGCACCAAGGTTCAAAAATCAAAACAACCTGAAATAGGTCAGCACGGACCTATAATAGATCCCACATAAGACCACAAGACTTATTTAAAATATGTATACCTTCACACTTATTAGGTCGACACTGCAAAAAGACCTAGTAGAAAAATTCTTCAATTGAGTATCCACATTAGGACACATATAGTCCTACAAAACTCAACACCAACTGGAATTCCTATACTATTTCCATCTATCAACTTATCTTCAAAACCACAAAGGTAAAAAGTTATCCATAGAGTAGTGTAGGCTCTCCCACTCAAATGCACTGTATAGGAAATAACTATAAACTGCTAGGTCAAATGTCTATTACTTAGATTTATCAAAGAAATAGCCAAAACATCTTGAAATTTTGGAATTAAATAATTCTAAAATCCAACAAAATAATGTTAGAAGCATAGAGTGAAACCCTCATTAGTGGACTAGTGCGGACCCAAAAATAAATTATTTTTCACACTAAATTAGCAAAATTGACACTTAGTCGATTTTAAACACAACTAAATTCTTTGGATCAAACCATCTTACAAAACTATATATGGTCATAATAATTTCAAGACCTTTTAGAGCCAACCAAAAATGGTCTACACAAAATTATTCATATCAAGATATAATTTTGGGATCAATGACAATTCTACAACATATAATAGTATACCTTGTGCTTATCCCTAATGCTCTTGTTGCCAACAACATCAATGAAATTATTCGAACAATATCCCCCTTTGTCATTGATGGCAACATGCCAAGAATCTCAAAAACATTTTCCAAACCAATCTCCCCCTTTTACATCAAGGGAAAAGAGTGAATTTATACAAACTATTATGACATTAACCAAATCTCCCTCTGAGAAATATATGCATATGCATATGTACAAACTAAAAAACATAGAATTGACTCCCCTTGAGTCATATTCCAGAGTGAAGAACTAAAAATCTGTATTATAAATTGTGACTCTATATTCTCTGCATATTTAAAAAGAATCTAAAAACTTAAAAACTGTAATGCATAAAAGATAAGAAATATGTCAATCGAAAAAGCTTGATTCTTGCAACATCTGCAAATAGTTATTCTTTCTTTCCATCTTCTCATGTCTTCAATGTTGTCCCAAGCAATCTGCATTGTGTTTCAAGCTCCATTAATATATCTTCTCCTTATTCTAGAGTTTTAAGTACACCAAATTCATCTACATAGCCCTATTGGAACTCAGAAGGGCACTTGAGATAGGTATAAATTTTGTGTTCATCAAGTTTCTTATCTCTTTAAACTTGAAGATGACATTTTCACTTTGTGCTTGCAGCTGGAAAAACTTCTTATGCATTTCTTCAAAAGTGTTCCTTGTGTTTCTAGATAATTCCCAATGTTGGATTTTATGCACCAAAGGCTTTATTGATTTGGGAATCAATAGAGTCCATCTCACTTTTTATGCTTTGCATGACACCAGGCCACTTCATGCAATATTGGAACAAGGTCTTCACCTCATCCACACAAATTTGTACATTCTTCACAATTTCTAAGAACTTTTTTTGTGAAAGTGGAAACTTCTTGATTATTTCCTTCATCTTCTTATTATTTAATCTCTTATGTACCTCCTTTCTACTTCACCTTTAAGTCTAGATGCATATTCTTTAAAGGAATCAATTAAAAGCTTTAAGTTTTCCATACCAGAGAGATGTGTCAATGTTTACAGTTGTAGTTATGACCTGTAATTCTTTGACAACTTCCTCCACTGTTTCTCCACTCTTCTAGTGAGCCTCTATGATATCATATTGGGAATCAATGAATGAAATACATCTCCCAATTGTATCTTGTAGAGTGGAGAGATCTTTTCTAGGTCTACATTGCCCTATTGCATCAACATTTGTAGTAATTAAGATGAAACAACATGTTGTAAATTCAACTATATTCCTAGTAGATTCTTCAAGGAATCTCCAAAGGAGCCAAAGGATTCACCAGAAGGCTTTGTAACATCCATAACCTTTCCCTTTGAGTCCTTTTCTTCAGTATTTCTAGAATTTTTTGGTTTTTCTTCTTCTTCTATTTGTGCATCTCTGGATGTAACCTCATCATAATCATCATTGTTTACATTCTCTTCCTCTACAAGGTTATTTGTGTTAACCAAAGGAATAATGTTTTCTTTTGGTACCAGAAGAGGAGAATCTTTCTTTGCAATTTCTTCTTCAATCACTACTTCCTCAACACTCTTTTTATCACGTCTTTTACTTTCGGAGGTGTATTATCCTATTTAGCTTCTTTATTTGCATCATGCTCATGTTAAGCATAATCTATCTACACATCTCCTAGTTATGTGTAGGATCATCATGGAAAAAATAAGCCCTTAAGTGGCAAAAAATTCAAAAAAATCAGAGTTAGGCAACTTGATGTAAAAATTTGAATAAGTTATCTATATTATTTTAAAAATATGTATAAATAGAATTTGTAGAAAATTGAATGTAGTTTCTAAACTACTAGGTTTGTTTAAAAAATCTATTTCGTGAAAATTTGAAATTTCAATGTAGTAGTACTTAAATTTTAGGGAAAAAATAAGAAGTAGGTGTCTGGACCACCCTAACCACAATAAAATGATATTTTTTTTTATAAGATTTTAGATACAAGTAGAAGAATCGTGTCCCAATATGATGCATGTTTTTCTATAATTTTTTTCCAAGTAAATAATTAATTATGATTTTTTATTACAACTTTAAAAAATATAAAACTCGTGTAATCGACCACCTCAACTTGGTCAAAACTTCATGAAATTCAATTTTGTTTTTTAATCCTTTATTATGCGAAGCATAGAATGTGATGCATGTTTTAGATTCAAAAAATGTGATACCATTTGAAATTTATAGATGTTTTTCAATCAGCCTATCAATCGAGACTTTAGTCATAATTCAAATAGAAAATGAATAATAATTACTTATTAAATTCAAAGTAAAGCATAATTTATATTGGCGGAATGTTGAGAATCTCCTTTAAAAACCCTTTTCGTTTCATCAATTTTGGGTAAAAAAAAATCATTAGCCACATACCCATCATATTGCCACTTTTTGGCCCATCATGATCCTGCACATACCCTCCTTCAATATTTTTTTCTAGAGTAGTGGCCTCCACATTCACTTCATTATTCTCTGGTGTCATTCCCAAATTTTGTTCTGTCTCTTTTTCATTTTCAAATATTTCCTTTATGAGTCTTTCAAGATCATTTTGATCTTTATCCATAAGTGTTGTCACACTTTTCCTAGTTCTTAGTTCCTTACCAAATACTATAGGTAAAGTGGCTATGTTTTCCTCGAAGAGAGGAGCACTAATCCTCTCTGATGCTTCTTCTCTTAGCCTTTCTTCTTCATATACAACTTCCATAAATCTACAGGTATTTTCTTCTTAATTTTTCTCATGTAAACTTCGAGTACAACAATATACTTGATTATTTCCTCAACAATGGTGGCCTTATCCACCTCACCTACTCTGTTCTACAAGGCTATAGTTTCTCCTAGCATCTCATTCTATAAAAAATTGTTGAATAATGCTTCTAATTTCATGGGAGAGTGAGTCCTTATGAGTTCTACTTTTTTTTTTCTTTTCTCTCATTTGGATTCTTATTTGTTTTTACACTCTTCTTCTTTTTCGAAGAAGCCATATTGGTGGCTTATTTTTCCCTCATGTGAATAACATATTTCTTCTTTTCTTCCTCTATCTCCTCTTCACAATCTATGTCAATAATGTCAAATCTTCTTCTTTTAGCACTGGCTTCACCTTGTGAGGCATCGCTTCTCCTCTTGCAAACTAATGGGGGTACTTATTCTTCTTCTTCTACATTTACACTTGCAATATTTTCTCCTACTACCTTTTCTTTTATCTCTTCTTTGCAGGGGTGACAAGTGGTGCTACTGGAGTAGCCTTCTTCTTCTCTATCCTTGTCATATGCACAACTAGAAGGGATTTCTCCTTCACTGGAGCACTAACAGTTGTCTTTATTTTCTCTACAATAGGATGCCTAGTCCTGGAGGAATTCTGAATAGAAGGAGGGGGGTGATCCCACAATAGTGGTTTACACTTTCTGGGAGATCCTAATTTTTGTTGAAATCGCATATTTTTTTTAAAATATAATGATTTAAGCCTTGAAAAGTTCCATTTAGAGGATTCCAACTAAAGAAGGTTTGATCAAACCACCTTAGATCAAACCCCCTTGGATAAAACCTTGCTAGTTTTAAACCATACCTATAACAAATTCTCCTTTACACCTCTAAAAATATTGATTAAAAAAACCACTTTTGATTTACCTTTTGGGGGATCAAATGAATTCATTTAAAATTTATTTTTTGTAAGTATGTATTCCTTATTATAAGCTTCCCAAAAAGTATAATTTGAAATAAATTTAATTTTATTATTATATTTATTTTTTTATTTCTTGTGAATGTAGGTTTTTCACTAAAAAATCAGCTCTCTATTCTTCACATTTGGAAAAATAGCAGATTATCAAAAAAATCTAAAAAATATCTATGCACTAGATATTGATGTCTCTGATCCAATAAAAATAAATAAAATTTAGTTTTAATCTACATACAAAGAAAGTTATGTTTTAGCTAGTAAATCATGTCTAAATTATAACTGGTTTGACTTTGAAACTTAATTAAGAAAAAAATATTCAATGAAATATTATGAAACCAATTCCATGCACTAGATATTGTAGTTAAAAATCTAAATTAAAAAAAAAAAAATTATCCTTCATAGAAAAAATTTGTGTTAACCAATAATGCCAATCTTTAAAAATGTTGTGTACTGTTAAAAACTAGTTTTTGAAGGAGATGGAAAAAAAGTGCAATTTGATTTCAAAATTTTTGAAAAAAATATATTTAGAATCTTCAAAAAAATGGGCACAAATAACTAGTTTGCATGATCTTCAAATTCCTCACAATTTAGCCGCTATAGGTGCTCGAAAGTGAAGATTTAGTTAAAAATAATTAGTTGAATCTCTAGTTTGGCAAAAAATTGTAAACCAGTATTGTGGGATCGCCCAGGGGTGGTAGCTATCTGAGCAGATCTTCTTGTGCTTCTAGATTCTCTTATAGCACTAGATCCTCCCTTAGCTTTTATTCTTGCATACTGCATTTGCTCCTCTAAGATACTCGTTTCCTTTGCAATCTCTTCAACCATATTTCTAACCTTTTTTGTATAAATAGTTTCTTCTCCTCCATGTGTACCTCCATGGACATTTCTTCATTAGTGTTATATCTTTCTTTAGTTGTATCCTTTGCACTTTTCAACATAATTTCAACTAAACCAATTATCTCTTATTCATTGGCCTCATATCCCGATGTGGTAGTCCACAGAGTCCTTGGTTATGCTACCTCCATGATACATTCATCAGTGCTAACCAAAAATATGATGTTATTTTTATAATTCTCTACCCTTTTCCTTGGAATTCTATCTCTTTCATCTATTCTTTTCTAAAAAAATGCAAAGAAGGTAGCAAGTGCCTCATCTTATGTATTCCCATCACCAAGACTTCTCATAAAATCTCTATTTTTTGCGAGCAACTGGCCTTCCTTGCAACCATTTCACTACTTTTGTTTTAGGGAATTCTTTTAGAAAATATAACAATAATCAAAAAACCAAAGTACCCTATTTGAATGTATACTTCTTTTCTCTTGTTTGCTTCAGATTCTCTATCAATTTTTTCCTTAGAAACTCACAAATATAATTTTTTGTTCCGTTTTCAACCATCTAGACACATCATTATCTTTGTTAGATTTTGTACCCAATCAACATTGATGCATATCTCATAGCTGGATTTCTGATTGGATTTACTACTAAAGCCCTCTTTTCATGTGTTGCACCTGTGAGTACCATTACCACTTCATTCTCAACTAATTTCAACATTGGAACAAGTTTGGTAGAGCATAGATCTATAGCCTCACTAATCACCTCTTTTTTTTATCATGTGAGGCATGTCAGTCCAAACAAATTTGTCATGCATTTTGCTTAATGCCACTCTAAACCACTTGCTATCAAAATAAAAATTTGGAAACCATAACCATACATCCAATTTATTTGCAACTAGGTTTCGATAATCTTTTCCTTTGCTTGTCGAACTAGGGTTTTGATGTACCAAATCATAGAATGCCTTGCTAACTCCTTCGCTACTCTTCTCCTTCTCAATGATCATTATGAATGAGCTTATGTTAGTGAAATTACTTATAATCCTTTTTGACCTGACCTAATTTTTCATTAAATTCTTCAAACGATAATGCTTGCAACCCTTTATCTGTATGCATAGTCAACCTCTGATGCTACAAAAACTTTCACATTATCATATATTTTGCCGCAATTTTCACCAATAAATCAATCATGTTGATCTACATCACATATCTTCATGTTGAGGCAATATCACCATTTTCTTGGTGTGGGAATAAGATGTTCATTAAAGCTCCCCCTGAGCCAAAGCTCTCAACTTAGTTTCCAGAGAAAAAATATACACCAGATGGTGGTAAAGGGGTATGTGCAAGATCATCATGGAAAAAATAGGCCCTTAAGTGGCAAAAAATTAAAAAAAATTAGAGTTAGGAAACTTGACGTAAAAATTTGAATAAGTTATCTATATTATTTCAAAAATATGTAAGAATAGAATCTGTAGCAAATTGAATGTAGTTTCTAAACTACTAGGTTTATTTAAAAAAAAAAAATCTATTTGGTGAAAATTTGAAATTTCAATGTAGTAGTAATTAAATTTCAGGAAAAAAATAAATGGAATAAGCACAATAAAATGACTATCTTTTATAATATTTTTGATATAAGTAGAGGACTCATGTCTAGATGTGATGAATATTTTTTTGTAATTTTTTCCAAATAAATAATTAATTATGATTTTTTATTACAAATTTTAAAAATATAAAAACTCATATGTCTAACCACCTTAACTTGATCAAAAATTCATAAAATTTAATTTTTTATATTTTTAATCCTATAGTATGCAAATCATAGAATGTGATGCATATTTGAAATTCAAAAAATATGATACCATTTGAAAGTTATAGATGTTTTTCAATCAACCCATTAATCACAACTTTAGTCGTAGTTCAAATAGAAAATGAATAATAATTATTTATTAAATTCAAAGTATAACACAGTTTATATTGGTGGAAATATGAGAATCTCCTTTAAAAAACCTTTTCATTTCATCAATTTTGGGAAAAAAATAAGTCATCAACCAAATACCCTACAAATACTTATCATATTGCCACTTTTTGGCCCATCATGATCCTACACATACCTAAAGATTCATCCTTGATTTCTATCTCCTCCTTCTTTCTACAAATATTTTCCATCTCCATCTTTGGTTCTATTACCTATTGTCACTTTCTAGGTTAAAATGGTCATATCCTACATTTTACAAGGCCTCCATGTCAAAATAATTATTGAGGTAAAAATGAGACATTAAATCTTTGCTTTTACCAAGTTTGAAGGAATATTTTAAAGAAAATATTTTTTCAAATATTATCTATTTCAAATAACAATATTAAAAGGTCATCTATTCAAGTCAAAGGAGTAGTCATTTTATGAAAAAACATTGGAAAAGTATGTTAATTATTTTATAAAAAAAAAATGTTTTGGATCTCTTTTCATGCTTAGAGTAGAAAGGATTGTTCTTGTAACTCATTTACGAGATTCATTGTAACAATACTTTTGATTTAATAAAATAATGGTATCAGGTCCTTCTCATTTTACCTTTGTCTCATTTTGCACATGAATTCGTTGATGTTTAGTTGTGATCTAAGTTTACAGTCTTTTTTACCCTTTTCAAGCAATTTTTTGGCAAATGATGCATGTTTAAGTGCATGTTTTGTATGTTGTGTGTCAATTCCAATAGATTGGAGTTGTGAAACCTATCTTTCCTTCATGCAATAAGTTGAAACAAGCACCTTCATATGAAATATTTATGTGCCTCATGGTTTAATTCAAGTTGTGAACAAGTCAAGACTTTGTTGAGTCATATTTTGATTTGGTTACAATAGTTAAACATAAATATTTTGGTGCATCACCTCCTAAGAATTAGTTTTCAATTTCAAGCAATCTATATATCCCTTTTCCTTGGATTTTTTTGTATTTTAGGTGATCCATCAAAGGGAAATAGCCTGCTCTCGAGATTCATCCTCATTATAAGAAACCCATAGCTTGAGGATGTTTCCATGTTACACATGATGGTTAAGTGTAACTCAACTAGGGTGCAATCCTATCTGATAAAAGTTTCTACTAGATCAACCTTTTTCACTGGTTCATTTATCTTTACTGGATTATCCTTCCTCATATTTATGATTTTACAAAACTTAGCAATGTTTCTAAGCCCATTAATTGTAACATGTTACATTATTCTGACCAATATTCCTTTGATTCATTCTAGATATGCATTGATTAGGTTATGCCCAAATTCATAGCATACATAATAGTATCCTTTGAAATAATGAATCATTCTTCTATTGTTTTTGATAAAGGGTAAAATGGGTTTTACAAGGACCCGAAACCACAAAGTTTACAACAAAAAAGATAGGAAAGAAAAGTCCAACAAAAACAACCAGCTGCACAAAAGGTAAAAACCAGAACAAGCAGCAACCATCCACAAAAGACCAGAAAGGTCAAACTAAAAAAAAAGTAGTAAAACCAACAAAAAACCAGCCATAATTAATCCAGAGTCTTCAGGATAGACTCTGTCTCAGCCTCCATATTCTGCATATCATGAACACCCTTCTTAAAAGTTTGAATCATTTGTGGAGTGGGAAGAGCCTTCCTCTTCAAATTGGCCCTAGTTCTCTTAGAAATTCCAACATACTCCTCTTGGTTTCTTTCATTGGTTTCCTCCAGATCAACCACCAGAGACCCCTATTGGGCTTTGTCCAATTTCTCGGTCATGGCATCGATGATGAATGTGTTGTGTTTGGCCATACAATTATTAAATTCTCAGCAATAATTTTGATAGTATTTTTCATTTTCTCCACCTCGATTTCAACATTTCTATTCTTGCCAACATGGTGCTGAGTATCTTTGCTGAGACTGTAATCTCTTCATTCCACCTCTTTCTTTTCAATCACCGCAACCTTGGCCCCCAACTCTTCCAGTTTACTTTGAAGGGCCCAATTTTTTATCTTTAGCTCATTAATTTCATTGAAAGTCCATTTCAAAAGTTTGAAATGGCTATCAACATTATTTCTAGCTAAATTAAAAACATCCACAAAGGGATCCCTATCAGTGTTGAAACAAGTATTAGCAAGGTCAAGAGTAATAGGGGAGCCAGTTCTGGCAATTCTATCCAACGACAGGTCGACAGAGGGCTCAGTATTGTTAGCACCATATGCTTCAGAGTTAGGGGAATCTTCGGAGTACGAGACAAGGTTTTTATCCTGGGGATTCTTATCAACAAAATTGGTTTTGAGGGAGGGGCTTCTCGACTCAAGCACATCACAAGCTTTAACATTAGGTGGGTTAGGGTTTTTCTTGCCAGAATGGACAGCAGGCGAGCTAAGGACAATTCTAGCCGAACTTAAATTGGGAAAAAAACCCAAGCCGCTGGGTTTAGTATCATCTTCCTCAGAGTTAGGGGAGGCTTCCAGATTAGCAGGAATGGGCATTTTTTGGTAATGCTCCACAATTAATCTAATCAGGCCAGTATGCAAAATAGGGAATCTTCTAGGGTTTTCTTGTGGTCATCCAAACTTTTCCTCAAAGAATAGAGAAGATAGTAGGGGAAAGAAACCCTTACCTTGTAGCAGAAATGGTTGAGTAGGGCAAAGTGATAACCGTAGACCCTAGTGAAATGAACATCAACAGTTATGTACTCCATGATAACCCATAGAACCTTTCTCCAAAGGGCTTTTATGGTGTTGGCTTCAAAGTAGCTATTAGCTATTTTCACCAATTTCAGTCTTTCTTTCTCTTTTTTTGGAAATCTGATGACGACATCATCAGAAAAAACCCTGTCCCTAAATTTTTTTTCCATCAGTAGACATTCTTGTCACTTCAGCTATCAGGTTTTCATTGAGGTCAAATTTCTTACCAAAAAGGGTAAGATCCCCATTATTCCAATTTTTCTCAAAAAGATCCATAGCCTCCTGATTGGAACCATGGAGCTTCTCTAGAAAAGGAAGTAACCCCCCACTTTTAACTTTATTCCAAGCCTTAACATTTCTTGTGTGCATCTTATAGCTGTCTGGCTCAATTCTTTTCCTATCTCCACCCATCTTGGCAGACACAATGGGGCAGACAGAGATGAAATCTTTACTAGAACTAGTCCCGCCAAATCTAAGAACCCACAAAGTGTGCCAAGCCACCTTGCAGACTAAGCTACTAAGCTCGGTCCCATATAATCTAATGATTATGATGTGATAACTCCATCCTGTCCTCATTAAAGAGATGAAATGCCTCTTGTCCATGTGATTTATCATAATTCAATAAAGCGCGGACATTAGTACTTAGATCATTAGAATTTAGCCAAGTGCTCTAATCATTACTCCTAACCCCTTCATTAGCAAAAAAATTCGTGATAGCGTTGGTTTCTCTATAGGCATGTAAAATTTTAATTTTGTCAAACTTAGTAAGAGTCAAGATGGCATCATCAATCCAATATTTTATTTTCCATGAGGGGGGGACTTGCCACAAAGGCAATCAATAATATTTTTGGAATCACCTTCAAGCCAGAGGTTTTTAAAGTTAAGACTTTGGGCTAAATTTATAATGTGAAAAGCGCCAGCAGCCTCCACCAAGTGATTGGTTTGGGAACCGAGAGGAGTGGCCGTTGCACCTAGAAAGTTGTGAAAGGAGTCCCTTATGACTCTGCCACAACCCGCCACCCTTGGATTACCTTTAGCCGCACCATCAAAGTTAGCTTTGACCCATCCATTAGGTAGAAAAGACCAGCGAACACCCTCTCTATCCTTCTTGGCTTTTTTAGGGGTGTAAGGAAAATCAAGGCTTATGTTCCATTCCTTGGAAACTATATGGTCATAGGACAAGTGAGCCACTTTCTCAGAATTGCTAACCTTCTGGGAGATAACATTGACATTTTCTTTCAAAAATCTGATAATTTTATCAAAAAAAATATCCACCGAAGCTTCTTTATCTCTGTAAATTCTATAGTTGCATTCTTTCCAAAGACCCCAAGCAACATGAGGGAAAGAGAAATCCCATAAAATCCTGAGAACAGAATTGTGAGTCGGAGCTTTCCATTGAAGGAAGAAGTCTTCAATAGATGAGGGAAAAAACCATGAAAGATGCCAAAAATAGATTATTTTTTCCCAGATAGAGGCAGCAAAAGGACAATGAAGGAACATATGACACACTCACCCAGCCTCCATCGTACATAAAACACATCTATTAGGTATTTGGAAGCTACATTTGCAAAGGTTATCAAACGTGAGCGCCTTATTTTGGAGAAGGATCCAGAAAAAAAATGTTAATTTTAGGGACCAAATGTTTGAACCAAGCCTTTGACCAGAAGGGAGGAGAGCCCTGAGAGGAAGTAATCCTGGTGATGGCAGATGAAACATAATAGTTGTCCAACGGTTCATCAATCCAGACAAGATGATCTTCCAACTGATTAGAGCAGAGTCTAATAGCCAACAAAGAAGACTAAATAGGAGCAAGAGCCTGATTGACAAGACATAGATCCACCCATTTTCCATTCACTCTGTAGTCTTTCACATAAGAACTGAAACAGGCTTTGCAATTCTCAACCCACTCATTAAAGGAATCAATTTTTATAAGGGGCTCCTTGAACAGCCATCTATCATCCCAGAATCTAGTTTGGTTTCCGCTTCTAACTTGCCAACCAATTCCAGAGTCTACAATATTTTTTCCATTGATCAGATTATTCCAATAGGTTGAACCTCTAGGAAGAAGATGGGGAACCTTTAGAATAATAATAGAACAATTGTTCTCTAAATATTTACTAGCTAGGATATATGTCCATTCACCTGAGGATGAGAAAATTCTCCATATTTGTTTTGCTAGAAGGATTTTGTTAACCATCCCGATTCTTCTAAGACCTAATCCTCTGGTCTTTTTTGGTCTGCACACCAGATCCCAACTAATTAAAGGTAGTCTTTTCTTTTCTTTGACACTCGACCAAAGAAATTATTTTTGAATCTTTTCTATGGCATCTGCAAACTTAGCAGGAATCTTAAAGAGGCTCAGAGCATAGATCAGAAAATTATGAAGAGAAGCTTTGAGAAGTTGAAGTTTGCCCGCTTGACTTAATAGAGCTCCTTTCCAACTAGCAAGCTTCTAGATAAACCTCTTGACCAATGAAATCCAAAAGGATTCAGGAGGTTTAATGCTTAAGGGTAAGCCAAGATAGGTGGCAGGCAAGGAGTCCACCCTGCAACCAAGGATTCTGGCAATTTTGGTCTATCTATGAGCTAGGGTGTTGAAGAAGAACATAGAACTTTTTTTATTATTAATCAGCTATCCAGACACTCTCCCATATTTATCGAATAGAGATTTCAAATTTTTACCTTCTAAGACTGAGGCTTTACCCAATAGCATAGTATCATCAACAAATTGTTGATGAGAACAAACTAGGTTGCTAGAGAAGGGGTTGAGACCAATAAGGGATCTATTATCAATCAGCTTTTTCAAGTTTCTTCCAAGAATTTTAGCCATGATAGTGAATAAAATTGGAGAAATAGGATCACCTTGTCTTAGACCTCTAGTACTTTGGAAGAAAGAAGTAGGGGATCCATTAACCATTATAGAGATAGAAGTAGTAGACACAAGTTGTTCCACCATTTGAATAACCCTATTGCAAAATCCAAAAGCCTTTAAATTTTTAAATAAGAAAATCCAGTCAACTCTGTCATAGGCTTTTGATATATCAAGCTTTAACAAGAAGCCTTTAGTCTTAGATTCCACCAAGGAATGGATATTCTCATGCATAGTAATCATTCTTCTATTTGTATAGTCATTCATCATTTTACTTTTGCACTCACTAGCTCTATGACCAAATTTCTTGCATGTAAAACATTGAGTAGTAAGGGATGCAACATTTTGATTCATTATACTTATTCCATTGCATTATGTCCAAATTTATTGAAATAATTAAGAAAACCATTAAAATATGGGTACCTTTGTGCATTTAGTTGTCTAAATAGTGGTCTTCTTTTGACTAGATGTTCTTTCCATTGTTCTTCTTATCTTCAATCTTCTTTTTAGTATTTGATGTATGATCTAATTTTGAACTTTCTCCTATTTCAAATCATAATCCACCTTTATCTTTAGAGCCTTTCTAATTTACAATCATTTCATCAAGCTGTATAGCACTCACCCTGAATTTTTCTTCATGACTCCATAATTTTCCTAGATCTAATCTCAGATTCAAAACATCATGTTCAAGCATTCTTCATTCCTCAAATTTTATTTTCATCACTACATTCATACATTCCTCAATTCTATTCTTTTCTTCAGCTTGTAGCTTCAAAATAGTGGTAGTTTCATTTTCTTACTTTAATTATTCACTGAATTCCTTATGCCTTTCTTTGAACTTCTTGACTCACTCTCTCAATTTTCTGATGCATTCATGTTCTTTTACATTTTCTTTTAGATCTCTATTTTCACCTTCAATTATTTCAAGATCTTCAAGAGAAACTTTGAGTTCTCCATCTTTGTCAAGCATACAATCTTCTTCTATGATTCCTAAGTTGGAACCTCTTTCAGAGGAGTAGGAAATTTTTTATTAGCCATGTGTTTAACCTCCAAGATCTTCCCCAAGTGGTTAAGCTTCTTTGAAAGAACCAAGCTATGATACTAATTGTTAAACAGCTAAAATACTAAGAGGGGGTTGAATCAATATTCTCTTAAACCATTCAAACATTAAACATCTAATTACCAAAGCATTATCAATAACAATAAAGAAAGAATGAATGAAACATCAACAACACCATATAACACATGAAAACCAATATTTTTAGTTGGAAAATTCAAAATGGGAAAAACCATAAGTGAGGATTAGCTCACAATATATTATAATAGATTATAAATAGTATATTTATAGAAGTGCTCACTACAGGTGGACTCACTATCCAAGTGGACTCACTACACACATAGAAAAATATAGAAGAGAGATTGTGGCTCGCAACCGAATTTGAACTATTATAATTGCATCCATCATATGCATGAAATAAAATTCCAATGAAGCTAAACAAACTAACTTTGCACACTTCATTTGATTATGATCCAACAGTCTACTTTCCTCTACATTCACATGACTTTAATCTTCTACTCGACATTCAAAATTTAAATTTAAAGTACTCTTATAATATTTGCATGTAGGACATTCAAAATATTTTCTGCACACCTCAAAACACCAAAAACAATCTAGCATATATATCCACTTCTAGCATAACATTGATAAGGCCGGCCTAATTAGATGTAATATTCAAAATATGAATTATTGAATTCAATAATTTTCATGCACACTTTACACCAAGCTTAAAAACTTAAAACAACTTGAAATAAGTCAGCATGGACCTACAATAGATCCCACATAAGACTACAACACTTAAAGTTTGTATACCTTCACACTTTTTAGATCGAGATCTTTGAATGGCTAATACCAAAATTCTTCCACTATGAATCAACATTCATACATGTGGACCTCAAAACTTGATTCCATCTATAATTCATACACTATTACCATCTATCAACTTATCCTCAAAAATGAAAAGCCAAAAACTTATCCACGAAGAAGTGCACACTCTCCCACTCAAATGTATTATATGGGAAATAATTGTAAAATTCTAGGAAAAACTAATGTTACTTAGATCTCTCAAAGAAAAATCCAAATGATAATGAAATCTTTGAATTAGATACTTATAACATCCAACCAAAATAATGTTAGAAGCGCATATTGAAACCTTCATTAGTAGACTAGTGCATACCAAAAAAAATTCTCTGTCACACTAAATTAGTAGAACTGACACTTAGTCAATTTCCAACACAACTGACTTTTCTGGAACAAACCATCTTGCAAAATTTTATACATAATCATTTCAAGACCTATTAGAATAAACCAATAATGATCTGCACCAAAGTCTTCATATCAAGATATAATGTTGACATCAATGACAACATTGTAATACATGGTAATATACCTTGTGCTTATCCCTCATGCTCATGTTGTCAACAAGATCAATGGCATTCTTCCAACACTATGCAAATATTTTTCTTAATAAAAACTCTTGACCTTACCATTACATGGAATCATTACCAATTTATTTTTATTATAATTAGTAAGGGTCAAAATTCATTAAAATATAAACTTTATGAAGAAAGGATACCCTACCTAGAGGTAACAATCAATGGTAATTCATTTTATGAAAAAATAAAAGAGAAATACTCTCTAAATCACATAAAATAACTTATTCCCAAAGGAAAATTGAGTGGTTTCAAGAGAGAGAGTGGGAGTGACTTCGCTACAATCATTTTTGAAAATTCCACCTTGTAAATCAACATAAACCTTCCTTTTGATGGTTTCTAGTAGGCTCATGTCCAATGAATGAATAGAAAGGCAGTCAGAATTCAAGGGAAAAAGGAACTTAGTGGCCTTTGAAACGATGGAATTCATGGTCATGGACCACAATATTCCTCAAGAGGGTAGATTTTAAAAATCACACATGAGTGGTCTACATTTAGTGGGCCTCCTTTGTGTTTCCCACATACTTCCCTATCTTGTCAATTATCTACTACTCCAACTTCCTCTTAGAATGAGAAGCAAGAAGTTTTCACCTCATTTCCCAACACTCTACTATTGGGTTCAAATCCCTATAGCTAGGATCTGTGAAAAAACACAACCCACCATCGTACAACCAATTTCATGCCCATTAATAGAGTTAAGGAACCACCTAATAAACTTGGCTCCCAATGCATCCTATACATTCAACACCTTCGTCTTCTCAATAGGTATATAAAGTGAACACCTCTTAAGACTTGTTGCTTCCCTCCATGTCTATACTCAAAATCCATGCACTCATAGTTAAGATATTTAACCGTACCCCACCTATTAATATCCTAGAAGCATGGGTTCATGATCATTAGTTAGAGGCCTTAGAAATTTTCTACATCCATGAGGAAATGGGATACTTTGTTATTATTTCTAAGTTTAGAGTAGCCCAAGGTAAAGCCCTCAAAGAAAAGGCTTGGATTTTTAGTGGGAAAGGTTTATACCTACAAGCATGGACCGATCACTTCAATCATAGTTTTGCATTAATCAAATATATACCATTTTGGATCTAACTAAAAACCCCCCCCCTTGAATATAGGGACCCACAAATCCTCTAATCCCTAGGTAACTCCATTGACATCTTCTAAAGTGTTTATTTAGAGTTTGCAAAATATTATTACAAACCAACAAGAATTTATGTCTTATCCAATGCTAAAAAATATCTCCCTAAAGCCCTAGCCACCCACTCAAAGAGAGGAGTCTAGAAATAGCAGATTGAACTGGTGAACCCTATTTTTTCTTTCTCTTATCATTCTCTTACCCATCCAACCTCACAATTATCTTAAAAAATATTATATTGTGAGGTCCTAGATTCAAATCATTTTTCCTAAGGTCCTCTTCCAGAAAGTTATCATTGCAAGCTTCTTCTCTAGCTAAAATCAAAACCTAACCAATAACTTGCTCCTCAAAATCTCTAAAACCTTGTTCCACCTCAACCCCATAGTCAAAATGTGTTTGTAAATTTAGTTGTTATGTCAAAGAAGAACAAATAAAGAGGAAAGTTGAGTACTTGTAGGGAAATTTTTTCCCTTCCACACTAGAGGTTTCTATTTAGACACAAACCTATGTCCAATAAAGAGAAAAAATAAAATAAAAAAAACATTCCCCCTACATGGCCTCCGATACTAATTTATCATCAAACATAGCTAACATAACAAATGAAAAGAAGACTGTAGTAGAGAACATCCATGCTATCAAAGTACAACAAAAAATACATAGCTCTAGCCAAGGTGACATTAGCTAGTTGTCTCCACTTAGGAATTCAACAACTCTTATCACTACCCCAAAGAAATCCATGCAACATGTGTAAGGTAAGTAGTATGTTGAGGAAGATCCTGGTTGAAAAAGTGGTATAAACAATACACAAATCCTTAAAATCTAAGCCAAGGGCGAGTTGTTTGACATGGATGATTTCCTAGGGGATGTCCAATTAAAGGATTTACAATCATCTCTAGTAGAGTAAGGCCATTCTATGTCCCCTCCTCAAGATTCAAAGGCCCCATAGGGGCCTCTAGTAGCGGGAGGCCTATCCAAAATCCATTCTTAACATCAATCAATTATAGTAGGTTTTAGCAACCATGACAAAGACCTACTAAAAGAAAATAAGAAAATATTTTAAGAAGCCCAAGAGATAATGACAAGATAAAATGAAAAATACAGTAAATCACCTTGTTTTACAAGAAGGTTCAAATATTTTTGATCAACAGGTAGAGAAGCCCTAAATAAGAATATAGATTATGATTTTCCCAAAACCTCTCCATTGCATAATCAAATAGACCATTGTCTTACATGCCAACTACAATATCCTTGAACAGAGATAGACCCTCTAAAAGAAAGAAAAATCAAGATGAAATAGTTGTTGGGATCCAATATACACCAGATAAAAATATTAGATTGATGAGATCCTATTGCTATGCTTGATAGAAATGAGAGTCCTATTGTGGAATGTTAGGATCTTGAAAAAGCTGAATAAAATAAACCTAATAAAGCATCATCTAGACTCTAGTGAAGGAAATATTATTGTGTTGCAAGAAAGAAAATTTACTAATGATTGGGAATAAGGTTTCTTCAGCAAATGGAAGAAATGGAAATTTTCATTGTCTAGTGCAAGGAGACTCAAGACATATCTATATTATGGAATGATATAAATAAAAAAGTTGAACTAATACTCTCAAAGCAACACTAGAGACTCATGAATGTAGCTTCCTTTGACCATTTATTTTACTGTTTAATTGTGCCCACATCAAAAATCAAGAAAAAGATCCTTTGGGATGCCATATCACCCATCTTATCACACCTAAAAGTGTAAAAAGTTCTTTTGGGGGATATTTCAATGCAATTTTGTAATAGATCATTAAAACGAGGCATAATTCCCCCAAACTTGGTAATGAAAGAATTTTAGGAATTCCTATTATAAAATGGTCTATTAGATTTCCCTTCCAACAATGATATATTTACATCGAAAAATGGCCAAAAATACTTCTACTTAATTATAGAATGACTAGATAGGTTCCTAATTTTAGTAGGATAGTTGATAGAAATAGCTCCTTTTAAGTCATCTATCCTTCCATTCTTTGGTTCAGATGACTTCCCCATACAATTGTTTTTAGCTTCACAAACACTAGATCTTAAGTCATCCTTAAAGTTTTAGGAAATATGGCTTAGAGATCCCCATTTCCTATTTCAACTCACGAATCAGCGGGCCTTTACTACTAGTTCCAAAAAAAATTAGTTAGAAAAAAATCTAGCATATATCAAACAACAAATCAAAGCTTTGAATGAGCAAAAATTCAAGAACATTTTTCATTGAAAATAGCACTATAGACCCAACTTGATCAGATCAATGATCATATCATTAGAAGTGTTATGTGAAACAACACTTTCAACCTGCATAGAAAACTATAATCAAAACTATAAGAAACTCTATGTTAGCTCTCAAAAATGCAGGCCAAATGCGTCAAGAGGATGCCAATCTCTTGATACGCTTTAGGGTAACAAAAAAGGTTAAATGAATTCAACCTTCTGCTCTTTAGGTGTTGCTAAACCTGGGCGGGTGTACCTCTTTGAATTGTGCAAACTTAACTTGTGACTATCTTCTTAAAAAAAATTGTTCACAATGGCAGATTGGAATGAACAAATGAAATCCAACTTGAACTAAATAGCAACAACAATCTTCTAATCTAGATCCTAGAATACTCAAATAACAGATGTAAAGAGATTAAGTGAATTCAAAAAGATGAAATGCAGAGACCAGTGCCTTGTTGGGTATGCAGAGTCAAATGAGATCAAGATGAGCAACACTTCCCTGAGAAAATTCAAATTATCTAGCATATATTATGCTTATAACTTGTATAAACATGCAAGAATGTGATTACTAAGTTCTACTTGAATAATCCAATCGAATCTCATTGATTACTGTGATTAACTAAAAGGATTTAGTCTTTGCTTGAAAGAGCCAAACAATCGATCACACAAATGCAAAAAATGTGCACTGTTAAATTGAATACAAACTTGTCATATCAATTTAAACAATCAGAAAGAATCCATCTGGAGACAACTTAGCAATCCTTTTATTAAATTCAACAGATAACTGATACCATACATGTGCAGCAACATCAATTGAAATTCATAAATACCTCCATTTTAGAACATGCAACTTAGTCTCGGATCTGATGAATCTATATTACTGTATATATTAGAAAATCCCTACTGTATTGAATAACTGATAACTCATCCCAATTACAATTACCAAAATGCCTATTTATACACAAGCATTAGAAAATAAATCATTTGAAGTATCATTTCGGCCCTCCATGGAATTCGGGTTCCAATCGAGCTAGCAAGTAATGGTCATCCAAGTAAAAACATGTCAGCCCAACAGTTTGAAATTTTGCTTTCACCAGTGAGACAGTTGGTGAGACAACACAACAGCTATGCCAAGGGCAATTCACTTGTTAATCACTCTGCCCTTGTATTTCTCTTTCACTGTGACTAATCCGAGTTGGGGAGATGTCCCATAGATCACATTATGTTTTACCGATATGCATTGTCACCTTCTATATGTCGCTATAACATTCTATTAGTCACACTGAAGCCAAGAAGTATCCCCCAATTCCCCTTTCGTATCACTGTAGCTCTATGATATCGGGAAGACCTCTCACAGACTCCACATTGCTTTACCAAAAATCCTTATCCACTCTGAATGTCGCCGAGACACTCCAATTTTTATGCCGATAAAGTCACCTTTGCACCTCATTCAACGAGACCCCGGGCACCTCGCCAAGACCACACACCGAAACAAAGTCATACCGAGCAATACCTTTTGTTACATTCATCTTTGCCAAGACCATTAGACTTTCTTACCGAAGAGGAAAATCATCGAGCTGTCGGCAAGACAAAACAATGTCATGGGGACCTCTTATAGAATGCACCTTGCTATACTGAGAGCTCTCAACCAAACATATTGGTCACCAAGACACAACCGAAATCTCACCGAAAGCTGTTCAGTAGAAACCCTTTAGTAACCTATCGACGAGACACATATACTTCGTTGTGACCTCCTGCCACAAACATCAAATCCTACCGAAAGGTCCATGAGAGGAAATCCATGTGTAAGGTCAGTGAGACCGAAGGTCACTCACCAAGACCTTACAACGATAGCAATATCTCCCATCGAGAGCCATTTGGAGAAATCTAATGTGCTCCGTCGGTGAGATAAATGATACTCACCAAGACCATTCACCAATAGCCACAACATATGCTGATAGAAATCTCCACCATCACCAAAACAACATGGATGTAATGTCGATAACTACCAATAGACAAATGTAAATCACCCCGACAAAACAAAGGTCCTACCGAACGCCACCTACAAAAAAACTTCAATCTATGTGACACAAAATGAGTCTTGCCGATAGGCAACACAGACTCATGCAAGCCAAAAACGCAGAATTGATCGGGGAGACAGGAGTGAACCTATACCAATATGGACCAGAATGTAAAATATGCATAGCTCAATGAACTTAGAGGGGGAATAGGGGAAAATATAGATGAAATATGCGTAAGGTAGGACTAAAATATGAAATTTATGAGGTAAATTAACATGTAAAAACATCATATTTTATAGTTCTAATAGTGGCTCCGTCTGGGGATGAATGATAGTCAGATCATTGCAAGGATCTAGAATCTTGGGTGAGCAGACCAGATGCAAAATGATGAACCAGTGAGTAGCAATGGAATGAATGGTAATGGAAATGAATGCAAAGAGGAAGTGAATGCAAAGTGAATGCAAGATGGAGATGAATGGAAAATGAGAGTGGAATGGAGATGGATGAAAACCTAAACTACTGTGCATGGAAAATAATTTTAAAGAGGATATACAAGAGTTGTCCATGCACTGGCAACCCTTAATCCTCTATGTTGCTCAAGAGAAGAAAAGCTTCAAGAATTTCCCATGAACAGGCAATTCCTGATCTTCACCAGCCATGTTCTATAGATAGTATGAATCTTCACCCTTCTTGCCAACAACAACAAAAGTTCCCAGCCAAAGAGCTTCAAATTTACTATGCTTGCCTTTCTCCTGACACCTTGCATTCCACATCAACACCAAATAATTTTCTTCAAATTTTCTATTCTTTGCCCTCTTGTCAAATAGATACTTCATCTATGCCTATAACTTTATTTTTTGACTTTGGGCCTCTCTCCTTCATCTAGTTCAACAAGTTGTTCCATTATGTCTTCCATAGGCTCAAGAACTTCCAAATCTTCTTGTAAGACAAATTTATACACTGGTAACAAATTCTGTAGAGGCATCCTAGCTTGTGCTCCATACACTAATTCAAATGGAGACTTTCCAATTTCCCTTTTCACAGTGACCCTACTAGCCCACACAGCCAATTTTAACTTTGAATCCCAAGCCTTCTTGTTCTGTCCCAGTATCCTTTTTATAATCTTCAAGAGACTCTTATTGCTAGACTCTATTTGACCATTGGCTTGTGGATGATAAGGAGCTGCATAAGAAATAGTAATGCCATACCTATCAGAAAAGATTTTGAATTCATCTGACCTAAAGCACATCCCATTGTCTGTGATTATCCTCAATGGTGTACCAAATCTAGTGATAATGTTGTCCATCAAGAAATTTGTTACAACCTTACTTGTAGCCTGCTTGGTTGGGATTGCCTCCACCCACTTTGTAAAATAATCAGTGGCAACTAGTATCCATCTATGTCCTCCACTTGAATTTTCTTGTATCTCTCCAATGAAATCAATTCCCCATTGATGAAAAGGGGCATCAACCTGCAAAGATCGAAGTGGAAAAGCACCCTGATATTTCAATTTTCCAGAAAACTTTTGGCAGGCCTCACATCTTCTCACATGTGTAAAAGAATCATTAAAAACCTTTGGCAAATAATAACCAACGCTGGGAATTTTGTGTGCAGTTGTCTTTGCTGAATAATTCCCTCCACAAACGTCTTCATGCATTTCATTTAAAACATGCTTGCCCTGTGACTCATCTAGACATAATAACAATATGCCATCTCTATTTTTCCAAATCAGATCTCCATCCATGAAGACATACTTTGATGCCTACAACTTCAAAGTCCTTCTCTGGCTATCACTCAATCCATCTAGACACTTCATATATTTAAGATAATGCATAACATCAATATACCAAGGAGTGTGTTTGATGCTTGTAATTGCAGCCTCTTCCTCAACATTGCAAATCTGATTTGCTTCAATATTGGTTTTTGTCATCAGCCTAGCCAAGCCCTGGCCTCTTACCAACTTAGTAATCTATATCTCCATGTCAAATTCTTGAATCTTGTTGACCCATCTGCATCTTTTCCCTATAGCTTCAGATTGAGTCAAAATATCCTTGACAGTAGCATGAGGGACATAAGCAATCACCTTTGCTCCAACTAGATATGGTCTAAATGCTTTTGTGGCCTTTACCAATGCAAAAGCCTACTTTTCCATTATGTCATACTTCAATTTAGACCCCTCTAATGATTTACTAAAGAAAGACATAGGCTGCTCATAACCACCTTCATTTTTCTATAGCATAACAGTAGCAATAGTATGCATTGAGGCAAATGAAAAAATCTGAAAAGGCTTTGTAAAATCTGGAGACTTAAGAACATGAGCCTCTTTGATAGCCCTTTTGATAGACATAAAAGCATCCAAAGCATCAGCAATCCAATCCATTTTTTGTCCTTTCTTTTAACATTTTCGATATGGGCTTAATGATCTCATTAAAATTAGAAACGAATCTTCTGACAAAATTAATTTGTCCAAAGAAAGATTGTATTGCTTTGATAGTTTTGGGAATATGAATCTTATCAATAGCTTCCACCCTCTCAGGATCTATTCTAATTCCCTCTTTTGAAACAATGTGCCCTAGGAGCTTACCCTCTGTGACTGCAAAATGACATTTCTTTGGATTTAAACTAATACCATATTCAAGAGCTTTAATAAATACCTTTTCAAGATGTTGCACATGATCTTCAGCCTTCTTCGAATAAGCAGTCAAGTCATCTTGATACACCACCATGATAGCATTAATCAAATCAGCAAATGCTACATCCATAGCCCATTGAAAAGTGGCTCCAGCATTAGTGAGACCAAATGGCATTCTTATGTATACATATGTTCCCCAAGGAGTAGTGAATGTTGTTTTGTATTGCTCAGATTCCTTGACCTTAACTTGATTGTATCCAGAAAACCCATCCATTATAGATAACAGCTCATAACCTATCACCTTATGCAATATTGCTTCTATGTTGGGTAGAGGATAATTATCTTTAAGAGATGCCATGTTCAGATTTCTAAAGTCTACACATAATCTGATATCACCATTCTTCTTTCTCACTAGAACCAAATTTGAAACCCACGTTGAATGTCTGATTGGTTTGATAATTCCTCCATCCCTGAGCTTTATCAATTCCTCTTGCATTTTAGGCTCCAGTGTTGGATTTATGGGTCCTTGCTTTTGTCTGAAAGGCTTCGCGTTTGGCTTCAGTTGTATTTCATGCTGAAATAAATCTTCCCTGTATGCTTTCAGATCTTCATAAGACCAAGCAAAAACATGCTTGTACTTTCTTAGCAACTCTATCAACATTCCTCTAATTGTAAGGTTGATCTTCTTTCCAATGTATACCTTTCTTGGTGCTATCTCAGTCCCCAAGTTGACTTCTTCAATATCTTCTCTTCTAACTGGCGTTTGTTTCATTAGAGATCTATCATTTCCATCATACAACCTTTCCAATGCCACCAGACCCTTGGGTAATTTATTTGTTTTGAGCTGCAATATCTCTTTGCCAAACACAGTTTGCTTCCCATCCACTTCTTCAACAAAAGCATTAAAATCAATTTCCTGTGTCTCATACTGATCTATACAATTGAGGAATTTCAAAAGGTCAGTATCATCATTAAAAACTTTCCAGTTGTAAATGTTATCAGGAAAAATAGCCCTTGTTTTAAACTCAATCTGTGATACCCCAGCCAATGTAATATCATCTCTTTTGAGTGCCACATTTGCTAAGAAATCATCCATTATATTCTTTGACCTGTCAATCCACTCAATTGAGAAGGCATCAAACAATTCAATTGTATTCCATACAACATTCCTATATTGTTTTAATATTTTTTGCTTTGCTGCATATTTGGATTTAATTTGTGAAACAACCAACTTAGAATCGTCCAAAATAGCCAGCAACTTAATTTTGTGTTTCACAGCTATGTTCAAGCCTATCAATAAAGCTTCATACTCTACCACATTATTTGTACACTCAAATGCTAACAAAAATTAATATTTAAAAGTAATACCTTTAGATGAAACAAATACAATCCCAGTGCCATTACCTTCTTGGCTGCATGCTCCATCAAAATACATCTTCCATACTTCATTGCAGCTTTGTGCTACATGCTTTTCAATTGGATCACTATTAGTTAATTCTAGCTGAGCTGGTTCAACCTTAAAACTTCCAAGATCAACATCACAAAAATAATTAATCTGATCTTGAGGGACACAGTCAACAATCTAGTTCATTCTTGGCTCTCTATACAACTTGACTTCCTGACCATTCATTGGTATCGTAGCATAAGACAGATCAAATTGAACATTTCCACCAACAACAGCTTTCCACTGTCTTGACAGAAGCATCCCAAACTAAGGAGGAGTATCAATCACTGTTATATCTATATTATAAGCCACATGTAGATAAGTAGCTAGTTTGACTTCAACACCTCTCATAATGCCTACCATAGGTACAGGTCTGTTATCCATTGCATAGCACTTCCCTTCATATGTATCAACACACAAGCCCAGTTGCTTCATAACACCAACTGGCATAATATTTATAGTAGCACTAGAATCTATCATGCAATTCCTCAGCAATTTATTATTTATAAGCAATGTGGTGAAGAAAGAATCCACTTGTGGGGAAGTTGCTAATACATCATTCAAGCAAACATCTGGTATATCTATTTTCTCCTACTTATTGACTGCTTGAATAGCTAGTTTATTTTCAGAATTCATTATCATTTGAACAACACTATCTCTATATTCTTTTATTTTCATCATTTCAAGTAATGGAACAGATATTTTTATCTAGGATAATGCCTATGTGAAGTCAAAAGAGGAGCTCTCCATCTTAATAGTCTTCTTCAGTTCTGGTGTTTCACCTTTGGTTTCTTCCTTTTCTTTTTTACTAGGTTGATCAGACTTTTGCATTTCCTTGTGTAATTCTACAACTTTCTACTCTTAGACAGACTTCTTTTCAATTTTATCATGCTGCTTGTTTCATGGCCCTTTTGCAATTTCCTATGTTGTCTTTTGATCTCTTATAAAAATTCCCCTAGGAACTCCATCTGGCTCATTTGCTTTTTTGTTTCTCAACTAGTATTTACTTCGTGCATCTTCAACTGCTACAATGGTTATTTTCTCCATTTCATTTTTTGTTAGTCTCCTTACATTGCACTGAGCATGTGTTTCAACAAGATGTGGCTATGTGTAATCTTCATCAGAATCATAAAAGATCTACTGTTTAGCCAAATGGACATTATACTTCTGATTAGAAACGTCATACTCATAGCCTTCATCCTCAAAAGATGAATATACTTCCTTAGCATGATAAAAAATATCTGAAGTCAAGTAAATTTTGTGATCTTCTTCATTATTCTCCATCAACATTCCCTCTTCTTGCATCTTTTGAGCTACAACACAGTAGTCTGGAGAATGTGGCTGATTACAAACTTCACAGAAATAATTATTACTCACCATGTAAGTTCCCTTTTTGTTCAATGGATCAGAAGTCTCTTTATTTCTTGGCCTGGCTGTTATAGGCTTCCCATCTTTCCAGTCTGTATTGTAAGGCATATCATGCAACCTTGGCCTTTCATTTCTATTCTTATTCTTATATGTATTCTCTTGTCTATACTGATAATCACTTTGCTAAGGAGGCCTCGGGCTGTCTCTTTTATTAGTCACACCAGTAGCCTTCCTGTTATTCTCAATTGTCAATGCAATTTTTTATGCTTCAGCCAAATCTCTTGGGTATCTACTTCTTAGTTCATACCCTATCTTAGGATCAAATGCACTTAAATAAATACTCAATGCATCAAATTCTAGCAACCTCGATCTAGGAGGTACTTTATTATGCAATTTGTTGAATTTTCGGTTGAAATCATAAATTGAATCATTTTGATTTTTTTGAATCCTCACTATTTCATGAAGAGCTGCATCTAGAGAATTTTGATTCCCATATTGCTCTAAGAATTTGTCTTGAAATGCTTGGAGAGAATTAATTGAATACGCTGGCAAGCTGTTAAACCATTCCCTAGCGTCTTCAATAAGTGACATCATAAACAGCCTCATGTGCAAATCTTCATGTGGCATACCTATGTCTTGAATGGACATATTGAAATTCCTTAGATGTTCTTCAACAATGACTGCATTGCTCCCTACAAACTTGGGAATCATACCTCTCCAGCTGCTATCCATAGGGTAAGGGCATAGATTAAAACCTGCCAAATCAAACTATCTGATCATTGGTACATATTGGTGAGGGGGAGGGATAGGTGGATATTGATACTGATGCATAGGATTATTATATTGTGCATTATGCTGAGGGGTGTGGTGCTGACTAGGGGGCGGATGCACATTTCTATGTTGTGTGGGAATATGAGGCAGCTGACTTGGCTGCCTGTAATGATTCCCAATTTGATGGTTCTGAGCATTCAATTGATTAGATGGCCCTGCACCATGACTACCCTACTTATGAGGTGGTACATACTTTGGGGGGCAATCAACTGTCTGATCAGTAACTCATGCTTTTTGCAATTTGGATTCTTTGATTGCTTGTATCATCCAAGCCTTTTCCTGTTCTTTTCTTTCCTTTTTTTGGGATTCAAACAGCGCCTTGATTTCTTCAAAACTCAAAGATTCATAATCTTCTTGAGGAGATGCATGATCAATAGGTTCATTTTGATCACCCTGCATTTTTAGATCATATTCCTGCCTCTTTCTAGCTTCAAACACAGCCTGTTTCTTAGGATTGAGAGAAGGGAAAGGATTTCTTTGATCTTTTGGGGTACAAGGCTCTGCACTTGAGTCATCTCTCCATGTATCATAGCAATTATATGTTTCGCAATGTGCTCTTGGTGCTTTTCCTTTATCTATTATGAACATGTCCTCATTGATCCTCTTTCCTTTATCAGCTATGTCATCTTTATGTGTCCACTTACTACTGCCAATAGGAACTCCAGTATGACCTCCCCTGTGTTGAGATCTTCTTCCATTCATGATGAACAACTGCAAAATTTATGTTAGAGTCGCCACTCAATTTTGTCAAAAAATGAGAAAATACTTAATGCATCTTATTCCCAGTGGAGTCTATACAAAGTTCCTGACTCTATGATTAAGGCTTTGATTTTGAATGTATTCCCCAACAGAGTCACCAATTTGTTAGCTATAAAAAATGCAGGCCAAATGCCTTAAGAGGATACCAATCTCTTGATACGCTTTAGGGTAATAGACAAGGTTAAATGAATTCAACCTTCTGCTCTTTAGGTGCTACTAAACCAAGGCGGGTGTACCTCTTTGAATTGTGTAGACTTAACTTGTGACTATCTTCTTAAAATAATTTGTTCACAATGGTAGATCAGAATGAACAAATGAAATCCAACTTGAACTAAATAGCAACAACAATCTTCTAATCTAAATCCTAGAATACTCAAATAACAGATGTAAAGAGATTAAGTGAATTCAAAATGATGAAATGTAGAGACCAGTGCCTTGTTGGGTATGCGGAGTCAAATGAGATCAAGATGAGCAACACTTCTCTGAGAAAATTCAAATTATCTAGCATATATTATGCTTATAACTTGTATAAACATGCAAGAATGTGATTACTAAGTTCTACTTGAATAATCCAATCGAATCTCACTGATTACTGTGATTAACTAAAAGGATTTAGTCTTTGCTTGAAAAAGCCAATCAATCGATCACACAAATGCAACAAATGTGCACTGTTAAATTGAATACAAACTTGTCATATCAATTTAAACAACCAAAAAGAATCCATCTTGGAGACAACTTAGCAATCCTTTTATTAAATTCAATAGATAACTAATACCAGACATGTGCAGCAACATCAATTGACATTCATAAATACCTCCATTTTAGAACATGCAACTTAGTCTCTGATCTGATGAATCTATATTACTGTATCCATCAGAAAATCCCTACTGTATTGAATAACTGATAACTCATCCCAATTACAATTACCAAAATGCTTATTTATACACAAGAATTAGAAAATAAATCATTTGAAGTATCATGTTGGCCCTCCATGGAATTCGGGCTCCAATCGAGCTAGCAAGTAACGGTCATCCAAGTAAAAACATGTCAGCCAGCAGTTTGAAATTCTGCTTTCACCAGTGAGATAGTCAACGAGACAACGCAGCAGCTATGTCGAAGGCAATTCACTTGTTAATTGCTCTGCCCTTGTATTTTGCTTTCATTGTGACTAATCTGAGTTGGGGAGATGTCCCGTAGATCACATTATGTTTTACCAATATGCATTATCACCTTCTGTATGTTGCTATAACATTCTGTTGGTCACACCGAAGCCAAGAAGTATCCCCCGGTTCCCCTTTCATATCACTCTAGCTCTATGATATTGGGAAGACCTCTCGCAGAATCCACATTGCTTACCAAAAATCCTTATCCACTCTGAATGTCGCTGAGATACTCCAATTTTTATGCAGATAAAGTCACCTTTGCACCTCATTCGGTGAGACCCTAGGCACCTCACCAAGACCACACACCGAAAGAAAAAGTCATACCGAGCAATACCTTTTGTTACATTCATCTTTGCCAAGACCATTAGACTTTATTACCGAAGAGAAAACTCATCGAGCTGTCGGCAAGACAAAACAATGTCATGGGGACCTCTTATAGAATGCACCTTGCTATACCGAGAGCTCTCAACCAAACATATTGGTCGTCGAGACACAGCTGAAAGCTCGCTGAAAGTTGTTCAGTAGAAACCCTTTAGTAACCCATCGGCGAGACACATATACTTCACTGTGACCTCCTACTGCAAACATCAACTCCTACCGAAAGGTCCACGAGAGGAAATCCATGTGTAAGATCAGCGAGATCGAAGGTCACTCGCCAAGACCTTACAACGATAGCAATATCTCCCACTAAGAGCCATTTGGAGAAATCTAATGTGCTCCGTCGGTGAGACAAATGATACTCACCAAGACCATTTGCTGATAGCCACAACATATGCCGATAGAAATCTCCACCGTTGCCAAAACAACATGGATGTAATGCCGATAACTTCCAACAGACAAATGTCAATCACCCCGACAAAACAAAGGTCCTGCCGAATGCCACCTGCAAACAAACTTCCCTCGATGTGACACAAAATTAGTCTTGTCGATAGGCAACATAGACTCATGCAAGCAGAAAACATAAAATTGATCGGGGAGATAGGAATGAACCTATACCGATATGGACCAGAATGTAAAATATGCATAGCTCGATGAACTTAAAGGGGCAATAGGGAAAAATATAGATGAAATATGTGTAAGGTAGGACTAAAATAGGAAAATTATGAGGTAAATTAACATGTAAAAACATCATATTTTTACAGTTCTAACACTCTAAAAAGACAAGAAATATACTAGAGGTAAAAATATAGAGAGCTATGGATCAACGAAGGGGTCAAAAACACTAAATTCTTCCAGTTATCATCAAACTTTAGAAAAAAAATTGAACACTATATTCAATATTAGATCCCCCTTAGGTAGTAACTTTAAGGTAGAAAAATCCATCAGTCAAGAAGTAGTCTTCTTCTTCTCAAACTTACTAAGTGTGCCAACCCGACAAACTACGCAAGCAAACAATATCATCAAGTATTATTTTTCCTTCTTCTAACACTCTAAAAAGACAAGAAATATACTAGAGGTAAAAATATAGAGATCTATGGATCAACGAAGGGGACAAAAACACTAAATTCTTCCAGTTATCATCAAACTTTAGAAAAAAAATTGAACACTATATTCAATATTAGATCCCCCTTAGGTAGCAACTTTAAGGTAGAAAAATCCATCAGTCAAGAAGTAGTCTTCTTCTTCTCAAACTTACTAAGTGTGCCAACCCGACAAACTACGCAAGCAAACAATATCATCAAATATTATTTTGCCTTCTTCTAACACTCTAAAAAGACAAGAAATATACTAGAGCTAAAAATATAGAGAGCTATGGATCAACGAAGGGGACAAAAACACTAAATTCTTCTAGTTATCATCAAACTTTAGAAAAAAAATTGAACACTATATTCAATATTAGATCCCCCTTAGGTAGCAACTTTAAGGTAGAAAAATCCATCAGTCAAGAAGTAGTCTTCTTCTTCTCAAACTTACTAAGTGTGCCAACTTGACAAACTACGCAAGCAAACAATATCATCAAATATTATTTTGTCTAACATATTCCCTTGCTGATCTCTATGGAGGATAATTACCTCTTGCTAAAACCTTTTACATAAGAAGAAGTAAAATAAGTGGTCTTCTTTGCCACTAGATAGATCCCCAAGCCCAGATGGGTTTATTTCCATGCTCTTCCAAAAATGATGGGAGTTTATGGGGTGTGAAATTATGTTATCATTAGAGGAATCAAGGAGAAATGGTAAGATCTTAAAGGAATTGAATAACATACATAGAATTAATCCCTAAAATGTAGAACCCCTCTACCTTTGCTTATTTGACGCTTTTGTCATTGTGCAACACCATTCATAATTTTTTTCTGAAGCAATCACTTTGAGACTCACCCAGATCATTCCAATAATTATATGGAATAAACAAGGAATATTTTTCCTAGGAAAGCATACAATTGAATGGGCCTTAATAGCTCATGAAACATTGCATTCTATCAAGGAGAGAAAAATCCCATCAATGATTATCAAACTTGACATGTTGAAGGCATATGAGAGATTAATTTGGAATTTCCTCTTAAAAGTGCTAAAAAAATTTGGCTTCTCTCACAAGCAGTGGCAATGGGTTAGTTCATTTATATCATAGAAAAAAAATTCAATCTTGCTAAATGACACTCCAATTGTCTCCGTCAATTCCTCACAAGGCACTACATAGGGTTATCCTTTATCACCCTTTTCATTTTAATGACAGAACTGTTGAGATAGGAAATAGCAAGGGGAAGAGCTCAAGCATTATGGAAAGGTATAGAAATCCCAAACTCAACAATCAATATGACCAACTCATTATTTGTAGATGATACACTTTTATTTTCCAAATCTACTATCCAAGAAGAAAGAGGAATTAAAAAGGTTTTAGAAAATTATTGTAGGTCTTTAAGTCAAAATTAAATGAAAAAAATAAAGTATTTTCTTTCTAAACACCTACCAAAAAGTGTTGGAGTGCATTTTTTATTTCAAAGATGATGAATTACCAAGCCAATACTTAGGTATCCCATTTTTTTTAAGACAAAACAACCCTAAGTTTTGGAACAAAATTGTGACCCAAATTTAAAAGAGAATAGCATCATAAAAAGAAAGATGGCTAAAAATGGCAAGAAATCTCACACTAAGAAAATAAGTCCTCTACTTTATCCACTATTATGTTATGTCAGTACTTGAGCTACCAAAATTAGTGCAGCTAAATATAGATTAATGCATCAGAAAGTTTCTCTAGCATGTGAATAGTGACAACAAGAAAAAGAGTAATATACCACTAGTTTCATGGAATAAACTTTGTGAAGAAAAAAATATGGATGTTTAAGCTTACATAACCTAAAGGAAAGGAATATATCCTTAGTGTCCAAACTAGCATGGAATGTTTTTGTAAAACCTTCCTTGAAATGGGTCAAAATCATGTAAAGAAAATACATGGACTTTACAATTATTGAACATATCTTTACAGTATTAAATCCACTTGATGGCTATAAAATGTGGAATTTTATCATAACTTGTAGAGATGTCATCATCTCATATTTAACTTGGTAATTATGTAATGGTGAAAAAGTATTGTTTTGGGAAGATTCCTATAACAACATCCCACCACTGTCAAAATTTGAAGGATTAGAAGAAGCAAGAATATACTTGAATCACCATTGGGGTGTAAAAGTAAAAGAATACATTAATTTAGAAGAGAACCTTTTTTCAAATGAAAAATGGAAAAAACCTTTCTAGTTGAAATTTTATAGCAAACTAAAAGGATTAGTTGTAAAAAAATTTCTAGTAGAGACATTTTTTCTTTCGAGGGACCCTAATAAGCTCATTTAGGCCCCTTTCAAGTCAGGAAACTATGAGGTCAACCTAGGCTACTCAAATTATCTAACAAAGTAGTGTTGACTCAATAAAATCACATGATAAATTATGTTGGAACTCTACAATTCTTTGAAAAGTAGGGCCATTTGATTGGTTGGCATTGAATAAGTGGATCCTTATCTACAAGCAACCGGTCAAGCTAGGAATATCTGGCCCCTTTAATTTCATATTGTGCAATGAAAAATAATATGGCGTAGCCCATCTTCTCTTAACTTTCAAATTCTCACAAAAGTGTTGTACATGGGTCCAAAACAAACTTGATTAGTCCACACCCTCTAAGAATCCCTATTAGAATTTTTTTTCTCATGGACAACAATGAATAAAGAATCCTTATTCTACTTAGTTTAGTCGATAATCCCCTCCACAATAATATGGTGTTTATAATGAGAAAGAAATAAAAGAATATTTTGTAAGGAGCACCACATAGTAGAAGAATTAATATGTAAAATGGAAAGTTAATCTCTTAGTTAGTAGTGTCTAATGTGCATAAACTAAACACCTCAAGAAAAATATACTCAACTTGGGATGCACAAATATCTTCACAGTGGGATTTGATCTATTCTACCAATCCAAGAACATGGTTACCATAAACTAATCCCAATGAAAAATGTGTAGTATGGACTACAACAACAATGGATGTGGTTAAACTTAATTTTGATGGGACCTCTTGAGGGAACCTAGGTTCATCCAAGGTTGGTTGTGTACTAAGGAATTGGGTAGGTATGATTATTGGAGCCCTCTCTCTAAAATTACTAGATGGTACAAATAATAAGGTTGAGGCACAAGCATTAATTGTAGGGATAAAACTTACAAAATTAGTAGCCATCAAACCTGTATGGATTGAAGGGGATTTTGTGGTCATAATTAATGCATGTAAGCAAAAAAAACTCAATCAATTTGATGTTAAGTTCCATCGTAACCCATGGTTTCAAAATATTGTAAGACTCTTATTCTTACCATCTCTCACATTGCTTTGGAGAGGGAAATAAAGTAGCATACATGCAAGAAAATATGATATGTGACCTAGTTGATGGGGCATACAAATTAACCAAAGAGATTTTGATAACTATCTATAGTGTAGAAAAATGTATCCCTTTACATTCTCACACTTTTTTTGGGCTCTCCTAATTAAATTGGATTGAATTAGGCCTTAATAATTCCTATTATTCATCTAAAAGCCTAATAAATTATATTTTCTAAAAGGGAAATCTGATAATAATTAATGCCAACATATACTAAATCACCTTGAGCAATGTGTGTTCCAAGAACAAGGACCTACGACCCATTCTCCCATGGGAGAATTGGTCCTCCCTAGACCTTTGAACCGATTTTAAACATGGTTTTGGCGGTATTTTTATGATCCCAAATTCAAATTTTAATTTCAACTTGTAATGTATAATTTTTGGGAAATTAAGGATAGATATCTATAAATACAATTTTATTTCATCAAATCAACTAGAATATATTTGAGAGATTTCACAAGAGAAAATATTATTATCAAGAGCATTGAATAGTAGATTTATCAAGCATCTACAATATCATTTCAAGATCCTATCATGACATCAAACTTATGTTCATTCATGCATATTTATGGAGCTAACATTGTGATGTAAGTTTCAAGATCCAATTCAACATTCATGTCAAGATTCAAGCATTGAAATCCACATCCATTGAAGCCATTTCATGCAAGATCAACATCAACATTGCATATTTCCAAAGGTCTATTCAAGGGTTTGGTGAGATGCAACATTCCATTGTTCATTCATCATTCTTTTCATGTTTCATTATTTCGATTCAAGGTTTAATTACCAAAAAGGGGTTTGACCAAAGCAAACACCCATTCACCAAAAAAAAACAATTCCCTCTTGTGTTTACGTTGCAAATTTTGGTTGAAGAAGGACTGAAGACCTCTTGAAGAGCAAGATTGGAAAAGTTGTCAAAGTTGCAAAAGATGTCAAAGTTGTTTTTAAATCATGGAATCCCACCTACAATTCTGATTTATGATTTTTTGACACTAAAACCTAGATCAAACAGAAGCTACTATGTGACATTATAAGCTCTCGAAAGATTTCTAAAAACTCTGACAAAAGACCCATTCTCTCATGGGAAAATGAGTCTCATTTTGCCTCTCGAAACTACCTTTTCGTGACTAGTAAACATTAGTTTTCCCTTCTTGGATCTACAAGAAGGTTTATGTTTATATCAATATTGAGCATTATATTGGTGTTGCAAGTTTGAATTGGCATAATTAGGTTGATTTTCTTTTCTTTTTTCTCCCAAAAGTGTTATTCAGCATTGTATGCCCGTCCACACACACATTAAGGAAATTGCTAGATCTTCCATAGATTTGACTCACTTAAGGGCTGAAATTTAATTCTATCTTCGAGGATCTCATTTCCTAAATGAAATAGAAAATAGGTAGGTTCATTACAACATATTTTCCCCTTTCTATTTATAGTAAGTTTGGTGAAACATTCGAAATTTAGTATAAAACCATATTTTTGGGACCCCAAACCTATTTTTCTATGTTTCACTATCCTACCCTAGTGTGCATGGAAAATAATGAGTTCCAAAAATATCTTACATAGGTTGCATGTCGTTGAGTCATCACAAACAACTCCTTATGTGAAGGTGGTTGATTCCTCTGTCGAGTTGTTCATCTTTGGGTTATGCTAGTGGTTTGTATTTCACGAAGGTTTGCTTTCTGCTTAAGATTTGAAGCTTGGCACCATCCTGAAACATACCAATGGTCTTAAGTGAGTTGGTTACAAAATGTTGAGTTCCACCAACAATAGCTATCACCAAAAATCATGCGAACCCTTGGGTGGGATTTTGCTTCTACCCCTGAGCCCTTCATGGTTCAATTGACATAGGTTAAAAAATTTCACATCTCCTATCAAGTTTGATGAGCTGAACCCAAACCTTAAAATATTGTGGTGACACATGGTGTCCCCAGGTATTTGGTGTTTCTTGAATATACCAAGCACCCACCCCCTATGTAAATGTCATGTTTCAGACTGGAGTAGAGTGGTGAAGACCACAAGTATCACAAACAAGAACATATGCAAGATTGGTTGCTTCCTTATTTATTTAGTGGACACAAGGGGATTTGATTGAGGAGTACACATTCAACTATTAAGGTACCAAGCTCCTCAATGGTCTTTTAGAATATACCTTGACTAAGATAATATGTAGATCTTCAAGAAAACAAATATTAGGAAAGCAATTTTTTTTACATCATTTTTGTTTATCCTAGATCTATTATGCACATTAGATTTAGGTTCCTATCAATCACATGGGTAGGATGTTGATTTTTAAACATTCTATGCTAGTTCTAACATTGAAGTATTCATCAATTTTCATGAATCTTTTATACTAGTTTTGATTTATAAATAATTTTATGACGATGACAAATCATATTATAATATTAATTTCATTTATGCTTCTAAACCCCTATATCATCTTATTTAGTTATTCAATTTATTTCAATTAAATTATTAATCTTAATTTTATTATCTAAAATAATTATTTGCTTTAATTAGATATTATTGAGTCATACACAATATGAACATGTTCGTATTTTATAAGCTCTAAATTGTTTAGAGAATTGTTTATGAGCAAGCATAGGGACGAACTATTGTAGAACAAAGTTATATCAAGAAAATATTCGCTAATAGATTATTTCATTTCTGAAGTCTAATTGGAAAATAATGGCTGATTGAAATTACTTGTATTCACAAGGACCGGTCCAAGTACTTCAGTAGAAAAAAATGACATTCTATAATCTATCGGTTGTCCTCATTTGGTTTATATCTATGAATACTTTTCTATATGAATTTGAAGAGATCGTGGCTAGGCTATGGCAGGTACAAATAGGTAAATAGGTTGTACAATTGTCGATAGAGCAAAGACCCAAATGGATTGTAATATATTGCTTTGGACTTTTCCAGGAAAGGAAACTGAGAATAATTACTGCATTGATTCCCTTTCATTTTCAATCGATATCCGTGGAAGGAAAATGAGATCAATCGAGGCGTTAACGACAGATATACCCGTAAAAGCCAAATGGATAAATTATTAATGAAAGGTCGCTTGGACTTGTCAAGCGACATCGAAAGAGGAAAATGAGAAACAGCTGCCGTTCATAAGAACAATATTCTTAAGGTATACAATTAAAAAAAGCCTCGACTATACAAATTATGCCACAATTAGATTTGCCATCGCTTTCCTCCCATTAAAGAATGGTTTCTCGATTACAATGTTGACAACGAGTATGTTTCTTATTTGCCAAGCGAATGCGGTGTCGTTACCACCACTCCTTTGTACTTTAAAAATGGAAAAATCACATTGTGCAAGGAGATTTTTCACTGTCGCTCGCTGTTCCCAAAGATTCCTAAGCTAGAATATGTATACGTGCCTTCACTCAAAGCGGGCTAGAATTTTTTATACTTTGAATGTGACCCAGAATGTCTGGATTTCCAGATTGTGTTTGATTGCAGTGTCGTCCCGATTTACTTACCCTTACAGAAATTTTAGAGTATTAGAATATCTTTTCAGTTTAAAAGTAAATAGTTGAAAAATTATATCTTAGTTTGGATGAATTTAATCCAATAAATATGTCCAGATTCATGCAAACAGGACGAGATTGGCTATGTTCATATCCTCCAGCGTTTCAAGAATAAGTGAAAGCATTTGATTTAGAAGAGCTCATCAAATACTTATCTGCCCTATATTCTGTGTCCGTTATAAAAAAACAAGCATAGAGAAATATAATTTGTCTTTCACATTTCTCATATTATGAGAGCCCTCTGTTGTTAGCAATGGGCAGCGCCGAATGGAGGATTGCTAATGCGGAGGAGGAAGAGGAGATTAGAAAAGGACCCTGGACATTAGAGGAAGATACCAAGTTAACTTACTATGTAAGACAGTATGGTGCAGCTCGATGGAGTTCACTTGCCAAGCTAGCTGGTTTGAAGAGAGATGGCAAGAGTTGCAGAATGAGATGGCTAAATTATCTCCGCCCTGAACTTAAGCATGGCAGCTTTTCTCCCGAGGAAGATCGATTAATCGTTGAATTACATAATAAATGGGGAAACAAGTAATTCTATTTTCAGTTACTATACCACTTATTGTGTGTATTATTCGATTTCTGACAGTAAAACAATTTTAGAATGTTTCGCATTAGTTTGTGCTGTGTTGTTTACTTTCATGTGCAGGTGGTCTCGCATTGCCGAGAATATACCAGGAAGAACAGATAACGAGATAAAAAACCATTGGAGAAGCCATATCAAGAAAATGTCTCCGGAGCTAATTCGGAGTTGTACCTGGACATCAGTTTGCGAGACCCCAGCACAAAAGAAGGCAGTAAGAGAAGATAATGAGCCTTCTAGCAGGAAAAGCTTTGAGGATCAACAAAAGGGCGCAATGAAGGAATCTAATGCACAATCTAGTGCACTCGGGACTCTAAACTGGTTTAGCTGTGATGCTTGTGAGTTGCACTATGGTTATCGACTGTTCTTAAATTCTGAAGAAATTCACCCAGAGTTCACAAAGAAGTCATCTGATGTGGATACGATCGGGATGCATATCTATGTTAAACGTGGATATTTACAGGTTGCGTATGATTACATACATATATATTTTCAAAAATTCATATATATATGTATGCATATGTATGTGTATTTGTATGTATTGTGTATATATATATATAATCTAAATTATAAAACATATTTTTATATTTTAAATAGATTTATATACATAGATACATTAAATAACTTCAATTATATATATAAATTACAATTTAATTATTAATTTTTTTATAAATGTATACTAAAATTATTAAAAATATATAACACAGCAAAAAAAATAAAAATAACAAAAATGGTTAAAAAACTAATCTATCGATAATAATGAGCATTATTAATTATGCTCACCGAATTCTGCAGTTAAACTAACTGAGCATTATTTATTTTACTAACTGAATTGTGCAGTTTAACTAACTAGCAGTGTATTAATTCTACTCAGAATTTCGCAGGTTAACTGAAAGTGTATGTTAATTCCTGGAGAGCCTAAAAACACCCGCAGTTTTTATTTTGTTTACTCCAACGGCTTAGAAACGGCTCGACAGATTGGAAACGGCCGTTGGCGACGGGGAAACGGGTTTCGGCCGTTGAAACGCGAAACGGCACTTTGCCGTCACGTTTCTGGTAACATAGATGCATATGCAGCAGGTATGGTCCAACATAGCCCAATCTGCTGCTGTTCTTTTGCGACAGATTCTCCATTAAAGACTGTCTTGTCAAACAGTGAAGAGTTCTTGTGGGACTATAACTACATCGCTTTATGGAATTTAGATGATGATGTACAAAAGATGCATAAGTAATGTTCATGGCATTGTGTACATCAATTTCTTTATATTCGCTGAATGCATGTTTCAAGGGTTTCCATTGGATAATACTCTCAAATGGTAAATATGTGATTTACATTACATAGAGGATAACTTTGAGATATGATAATTGATCAAATACATGATTGTAGTGTTGAAAAACCGTTCATTTAGAGCTTATTTTTTATTTCGTGGATGTGATTTTCTTTAGAAAGAGGATAACTTTGATTGAGATATGATATTCAATCATCTACATAATCGTTCATTTAAGCCCATTTTCTTATTCAGTGGTCTCTAATACTATGCTTATAATTAGTATATAAGTAGTGTATTTTACTATGTGAATATAATTAAAATTTATAATGATTCTATTTATATGGATTTGTAATTTTTATTTATTCAATCTTTATTTGGGTTGAAATGTATGAGTTTTTTTTTAATAAGTGTTTATATCATTATTTATAAAATAATGTTAGACATATTCAAAAAAGATGGTTGAAAATAGTTGCACCTCTCGAATTTATATGGTATAATAATCTAGAAAATAAAATCTTAAATGAAGTTCCTAAGTGGTGAGAGAAATAACAAAGGGAGGAGGAGGATCTTTGCCATCCACTCTAGCTCATGCATTAGTGGGGTTTAAAGTGTCCATAAGAGGGTCCCATCTATTAGTATCATTTCCCTTACTAATATTATCTTGTTTAGTTGAATGACCAAGCGAGATGCCATGATCTAGCTAAGGGAAATTACTAGATTCAATCCAACTAGTAGCACCTTCTACTAGCCACCCTAAAGTTCCCTTCACAAGAAGTAGAGAGGAGGAGAAATAATGAGCATGGAACAACTAGTCCCTCAGACCATAATCTATTCTTACTATAAAGGTAGAATCCTCTTAACAATTCCCTTGGTTGTCTCAAGTAGAGAAGCTAAATCAACAATAGTGCTCATGAGGAGGGAAATGGCCCTATGAGGAAGATGAGATGAAGGAATCCTAGCGACAACAAAACATGGGCATTACCCTAGTGATCAAGTAGTACCTCTAAGTTAGCGACTACAAGTGAAAGTTTATTGGCTTATACTTGAATCTACAATAAAAATACAATAAATCATATATTTAGCATAGAAATAATATAACAAACAATTTAATAAATAGAAAAAATAAAATAATTTTTATCTTTTCCTATAGTGAACATAATCTCCACCAAGAAACTATGTCAAATCTAGGATAATTTATGGGGAATAGGAGGATAATCTCCTAAAAGAATCATATGGGAGTAATATGGTTCTAGTTTGAATTGAATAAATAAGTAATGTATCCAAGTCCAAGCATTTTTGAGATCTTAGACAGAGCCAAAATATTTTTTTGAGAGACTTTTGTTATCCACAAAAGAGAAAACAAAGGTTAGAGACACCTAAATTTGATAATATGGAGCTAATGGAAGGCCTTAGAAAAGAAGATACTAGGTATTTAAGTGAGCCAATTTTGGTTCAAAAAGTACTAACTAGATGGTGTGAACACTATATTAGTGCAATAAAACTAGTGATTGTGAGGCTTATAATTATAAATAACGGTGTTTGATCACCACTTCTACTCTTTCCATGAAGGGTTCCAAGAATCGGTACCAATCTTATGAATCATATTAGATAGGATGGCCTCTATAATCATATCAAAAGTTTCATGGTCTTGATTAAAATATTTGAACATATCTTTGGATCCATTCAATAAGAGGTGAATCATGGAAGCTACAAAATAAATTCCTATGCTAGTTTTAATTCCTCTTTCAAAAACCTTTGATCATGAACCCAAGATGGCTTTGTAAGAGGATGATTATTTCCTAGAATGATAAGAGAGTACCAAAAAAATTGTTGATTTATCAAAAGAACATTATGGAAGCTAGAACCATTCAAGATGAGTCCACGTTTCATAGCTTCCTAGCCTATCCAAATGCTTTTTATCACAAAATTCCTTCGGATTTTTGTTGAATGCATGAGACAACTAAGAGGGGGGTGAATCAGTTATACATTAAAAATTCAAAACCCTCATTAACATGCAGATCCACATCAAATTTATTAGCCTTTAATTTGTTAGAATGATTTAGCATGAAAGAAAATAACTAAAATTGAAATACATCAACACCATGCATAATAGAGCACCAAATTTACATAGAAAACCCAAGAAGTGAAAAAGCATGATGAGTATTAGCTCACAATATAAAGTAATTGTAACACCAAATACTATAGGCTCATTGTTGAAGGGATTACTACCCAAAAGAAAGAAGGGCTCACTACTAATGGGTCACTGCTAGATTACACAAAAGAAGAAAGAAGATTGTTTTTGATAAAAGGGCAAAACAGGTTTTATAGGGACCCGAAACCACAAAGTTTACAAAACAGAGGAGAGGACTAAGAAGTCCAACCACAAAAACTAACTGCCCAAGAAAAGATCAGTAGCAACCACCCAAACTAAACCAAAAAGGATGAAACAGAGGACACAGAAACCCCAGCCATTACTTCATAATCTTGAGGATAGACTATGTCTCCTCCAGCTTCTGCATATCATTGACACCCTTTTTAAAAGTTTGGATTATACTAGAAGTAGGGGGGACCTTGCGCTTCAGATTGGCTCTTGTTCTTTTGGAGATGCCCACGTCCGTGTCCTGGCTTTTGTCCTTTGTTTCCTCCAGGTCCACCACCAAAGATCCCTGTTGGGTTTTATCGAGCTTCTCACCCATTGCGTTAATGATAATGGCTATGTCTAGCCATTCTGTTGTTTTGCTTAGCGACGGTCTTGATGGTGTTCATTATATAATCAACCTTGGAATCAATGTCTCTGTTACTATTACCTTCGACCCCCCTGTTCACATCTTTCTTTTCAATCTCAGTAATTTTAGCAACCAGATCTTAGATTTTGCTTTGAAGGGCCCAGTTTTTTATTTTCAACTCATTGATTTCAGTGAAAGTCCAATCCAGGAGTTTGGAGTGGGACTCAAAATTAGCTTTGGCAAGGTTCATAAAATCCAGAGAGGGCTCTTCATCAATATTAGGAATAGTTTTCTCAGTGTTAGGATTAACAGGGGAGTCGTCATCAGCATGTTTGGCCGACAGAGGTTTAGAATTAGCCATAGTTTTGTTGGCTTTGGACTCCTTCGAATCAGAGGAATCTTTAGAATAGGCAACAAGATTTTTAGCTTGGGGTTTCTTATGAATGGGGCTGTTCAAAAGGGAGGGGCTATCAAGCTCAAGCTTAGCACAGACTTTACCAAAAAGGGGAGTGGGGTTTTTTTTCCCATAAGGGCTAGCATGCAAGCTAAGGACTTTTCTAGCCAAACTAGGGTTAGGAAGATACTCTAATCCACTAGGCTCCGTATCGTCACTCTCAGAGTCAGGAGTGGTATCTAGAATAATGGGGGCAGAAATGTTTTGGAAATGCTTGGCAATCAGTCTTATTAACCCCTATGCAAGATAGGAAATCTATTAGGGTTTTTCTTATTATCCTCCAAGCTCTTTTTCAAGGAACAGAAAAGATAATAGGGAAAAGATATCCTAACCTTGTGGCGGAAGTGGTTGAGAAGAGAAAAGTGGTATCCATAAACTCTGGTAAAGCGCCCATCCACTGTAATGTACTCCATGATGACCCGCAGAACTTTCCTCCAAATGGTCTTTATAGAATCAACATCAAAGTAGCTACTAGCAATTTTGATCAGGCTTAACCTTTCTTTGTCTTTTTTAGGAAATCTAATCACGACTTTATTAGAAAAATCCATGTCCCTGGAAAACTTCTTCCCATCAGTGGATAAGCTCGTAACTTCTAAGATTAAATTTTCACTAAGCTCAAAATTCCTGCCAAACAGGGTCAAATTGTCATTATTCCAATTTTTAACAAAGAGGTCCATAGCCTCCTGGCTGGAGCCATGCAACTTCTCTAGGAAAGTAAGCAACCCTCCGCTTTTAACTTTTTCCCAGGCCTTGACATTTTTCATGTGAGTTTCATAGCTGTCCGGCTCAATACGCTTTCTGTCTCCTCTCATCTTAGCCAACACAGTGGGGTAGATCCAAACGAAAGCTTTACTAAAATTGGCCCCGCCATAACTTAGCACCCACAAAGCATGCGAGCCTTTCTTGCAAATTAAGTAGCTGGGATCAGTCTCATACAATCTAATGATTGTGATGTGAAAGGTCTTATCTGTCTTCATTAAAGGGATAACACATCGCTTTTCCATGTGATTTATCATAATTTAATAGGGCACAAACATTAGAGTTTAGATCATTTGTATTAAGCTAGGTACACACATCTTTACTCTTAACTCCTTCGTTAGTGAAAAAATCTGCTACAGCATTGGCTTCTCTGTAAGCATGTGATATTTTAACTTTATCAAATTTAGCCAAAGTCAACTTGGCTTCCTCAATCCAAGACTTGATGGTCCACGAAGGGGGAAACTTATCCTTAAGGCAGTCAATTATGTTGTTGGAGTCTCCTTCAAGCCACAGATGTTTAATGTTAAGACTTTAGGCTAAATTTATGATGTGAAAAGCTCCAGCAGCCTCCACCAAATGATTAGTTTGGGAGCCGAGAGGAGAAGCCTTCACTTGAATGAAATTGCCAAAGTAGTCCCTTATGACTCCACCACAGCCCACCGCCCCCGGATTACCTTTTGTCGCACCATCAAAGTTAGCTTTGATCCAACCGTTTGGCGGAAAAGACCAACAAACACCCTCTATATTCTTCTTGGCTATCAAAGAGGTTCTAGACGGGACAAAATTTATGTTCCACTCCTTGGCAATAGTAAGGTCATAGAGCGAGTGCTCTGCTTTCAAGGACATGCTATCCTTCTGAACCACAACATTGAATTTTTCCTTCATAAATTTGACAATTTGATCATAGACAATATCCTCAGAGGCTTCTTTACCTCTATAAATTCTATTGTTGCGTTCCTTCCAAAGGCCCCAAGCAACATGAGGGAATGTTAAATCCCAAAAAGATCTAAGCATAGGATTTCTTGTCGGAGCTTTCCATTGGGAGAAGAAGTCTTCAATGGACAAAGGGAAGACCCAAGGGAGGTGCCATAACCTGATGATTGTTCCCCAGATAGAAGCAGCAAAAGAACAGTGAAGAAATAAGTGACGCATAGATTCAGCCTCCATCTTACAAAGAAAGCATCTATTAGGAATTTGAAAATCCGCGTTTACACAGGTTATTAATCGTAAGCACTTTGTTTTGGAGAAGGATCTAGAAAAATATATTGATTTTTGGTATCAAAAGTTTAAACTAGGCTTTAGACCAGAAGGGAGGATGATCCAGAGAAGAAGTGATCTTGGCAAAAGTAGAAGACACGAAATTTTTTTTAGAAGGATCATCAACCCAAACCACGCGATCATTCAGCTGCTCCGAATTAAGTCTAATAGCCATCAGAGAAGATTGGATAGGAGCCAAAGCCTGACTAACACTGCACAAGTCCACCCACTTACCATTCACTCTATAATCTTTCACATAATTTTTGAACCGTTCCTTGTAGGTCTCTGCCCATTCGCTAAAGGAGTTGATTTTTATAATGTGTTCCTTTAAAAGCCATTTATCCTCCCAAAATCTAGTATGATGACCATTTCTAACTTGCCAACCAATGCCTTCATCCACAATCTTTTTTCCAATGATTATATTATTCTAGCATGTTGACCCTTTGGGAAGAAGGTGGAGGTCCTTCTTAATTATGGAAGAGCAGTTGTTTTCTAAGTATTTGCTAGCTAGGATATCAATCCACTCCCCAAAAGAAGAGGAGATTCTCCAAATTTGTTTAGCAAGGAGAATTTTGTTAACTGTTCTGATTCTTCTTAAACCAAGTCCTTCAGCCTTTTTAGGTCTACAAACCAGATTCCAACCAATTAAGGGAAGTTTTTTTTTTTCCTCAACACTCGACCATAGAAATATTTTTTGGATTTTTTCAATGGCATCAACAAATTTAGCTAGAATCTTAAAAAGACTAAGGGCATAGATAGGCAAATTCTGGAGAGAGGCTTTGAGAAGCTGAAGTTTTCCGGCTTGACTTAGCATGGCTCCTTTCCAGCCCGTGAGCTTTTTACTAAATCTTTCAACCAATGAGAGCTAGAATGACTCTAGAGGTTTCAAACTTAAGGGTAGACCAAGGTAAGTGGCAGGAAAGGAATCCACTCTACAACCTAGGATTCTAGCGATTTTAGCCTGTTTATGATCCAGAGTGTTGAAGAAGAACAACGAGCTTTTTTTATTATTGATCAACTGTCCAGAAACTCTCCCATACTTGTCTAGCAACTGTTTTATGGTTTTACCTTCAACCACTATGGCTTTACCCATAAGCATAGTGTCATCAATGAATTATTGATGGGAACATACCAGATTGCCCGAAGAAGGTTTAAAACCATAAAGAAATTTGAAGTCAACCAATTTTTTCAGGTTCCTGCCTAGAGTTTTAGCCATAATAGTGAATAAAATAGGAGAGATAGGATCACCATGCCTTAGACCTCTAGTACTCTGGAAAAAGGAGGTGGGGTCTCTATTGACCATAATCGATATGGACGTTGTGGACACAAGTTGTTCAACCATTTCGATAACCCTATTACAAAAACCAAAAGCCTTTAAAATTTTAAGTAAGAAAGTGTAGTCAACTCTATCATAAGCTTTTGAAATATCGAGCTTTAATAAAAAGCCTTCAGTCTTTGACTCAACTAGGGAGTGAATATTCTCATGAACAATAACAATAAAGTCAAGAATTTTTCTACTAGAGACAAAGTCGTTCTGTTGAGGAGAAATCAAGGAAGGCAAAAGAGTTAAGAATCTTGAGGTTAAGACCTTGGATATGATTTTATATAAGGAATTGCAGAGGTTTATAGGCCTAAAAGCCTCAAAATTATTAGCTCCAAGTTTCTTGGGAATAAGAACCAAGAAGGTAGCATTTAATTCTTTTAGAAGATTTTTGGAGCCAAAAAATTCTTTGACACCATTTACCACATCTTCTTCAACAATCTCCCATAGCCATTGAAAGAATAATAAAGGGAAACCATCAGGCCCCAGAGCTTTACTCCCTTCAAAGGAAAAGACAACCCACTTGACTTCCTCGTTAGTGGGGATAGAAGTCAAAAAATAGTTATTTTCCTGGTTGACAATTCTTGGTATAGCTTCCACTAACTGATCCTGCTCATTTTGGTTTATTTCCTCACTGGCCGATAGAAGGTGTTTAAAGAAGGAACTCGCTTGCTTTCTAATATCCTCCTCCTCCTCATACCTGGTTCCATTCACTTCAATTTGAGATATTCTGTTAATAGCTTTATGTTTTGAAGCTGAAAGATGAAAGTACCTATTGTTTCTATCTCCCGCAGATAACCAAAGAGCTCTAGATCTTTGTCTCCAGAACTCCTCTTCCTTGCCAATTATGTCATGCATCTTTGTGAGGATCTCATTCTCTTTTTCCTTAGTATCATTCAAATAGCCTTCCTTCTGAATTTTAAATTGAGCTTCTCCCAATTCCATCTGAAGATCAAAATTAATCCTAAAGATGTTCCCAAAATATTCTTTTTTGCATTTTTTTAAATTCCATTTCACTTCCCTTAACGTTTTAGCAACTCTGAACATATAAGTTCCTTAAATTCTTATATTCCACCATTTCCTAATTTCCTCTTTAAGAGCAGGGTGAGAGATCCACAGTTTTTCAAATCTGAAAGGAATGTTCCTCTTATTTTTTATTAGATCCGCAATGAAACTAATAGGAAAATGATCGGAACCTATTCTAGTAAGAGCTCTAAGGGAGCAGTAATATTCAAAGTACCAATGATTGGAAATTAAAGATCTATCTAATTTGACCTATATGAGATCCGACCCTTTTCTACAATTAGACCAGGTAAAGGCGGCTCCTTGGAGATCCATGTCAATCAATCCTTGATTATCAATGAAATTCTGAAGATCCTCTTTGCTTTCCAGATTGATCTGGGATCCCCCCAAAATTTTCTCCATTCATAAGGGGTGTGTTGAAATCCCCCATAATAATCCAAGCTTCTCTATCAAAAATCCTCCTAAAGGCAGCTAATTCTAACCAAAAAGATTTTCTCATTCCTTTTCCATTAGGAACATAAATATTCAATTGAATCCAGCTGAAGTTATCTCTTATATGAGTAAATCTAGTTGCTACATGATTTGTACCTTCCAAGATTGGAACACCTCTGATTATGTGACAATTCCAAAAAGTCACAATACCTCCAGAAGCTCCACTCAAGTTGTTACCCTGGTTACTGTAATACTGGAACAGTTTTATCTTTTCAATTTTCTCCTTTGGCATTTTAGTTTTCTGAATTAAAAGAATATTTGGCTTGTGATCTCTAACAAAATTGCGGAGAACATCCTGCTTGTGGGGGCTATTGAGTCCCCTGATATTCCAAGACATAATCTTCATTATATACCAGGGGAGTTAAGACATTCCGGGATAGTTTTTTGAGACCCATCCGCAATATCCTGAAAGTTGTTCAACTCTCTTTTCTTTTTCGAAGACTTTTTACCTCTTGAGTTCTTTACTGCTCCATAGTCTACCTTGACTCTTGATCTAGTAGAAATGCTACTTGGGGTCTTCCACTAAGTATTTTTTTCTTTTTCTTCTTTGATATATTCTCCTCTTTATCAGTCTCTTATTGGCTATCCGTCTCTCTACTGGATTCCCATTCCCTATCAGTTGGTATCCTTTGTTCCCAAGGTAAAGTGTCCATGTTACCGTTCTTTTGACTAGACAAGATATTATTGGACAGATCTGCTATGTGATTCATGTTTTCAAGGGAATCCAAAACCCTATCTGGGGAGTTAGGATCCATCACATACATTGCTCCCTAAGGGGGAAGATTATCAGGGGATGAGGATGGAAAGGGAATGTTCAGTTCCAAGGACAAGCCCTCATTAGGAATATCCTCCAGACCCAAGAAAACTTCATTTATGTCAGAAGGGATTGTCATTTGGGATGAGGAGGTAGAAAGGTTCAAATCACCTTCACCAACTAAGGTGTCATCATCAGACTCCCTTTCCTTTGATGGGGACGTCTTAACCAAATTCATGTGATGAAGATCACAAGGGATCTCACCTTTAGATTCCATAACCACTTCAATCTCTAGAGAGATTCTCTAAGTTTTGCACACCATATTTTCCAATACCTGCTCATTGTTTTCCTTCCTTTCTCCTCCTAAATCATTCTTTTTTTCCACTCCTTTTTTCCAGGTCCTACTAGTTTTTCTTTCTCTGAGGTGGCATTTAGGGGGCATTTTTTTCCCCAGTGACCAGATTTCCTACACTTGAAGTAGGCAAACATAATGGTTTCAAACTCTATATTCTGCACCCAGGATCCCAGTTTAGATTGAATCTCAATCAAAGATGGAAGATCTGCTTCCTGGGATACTCCCACATAAATCCTCGCAAAGACCATTCTCTTTCTAGCTGCTGTCATTGAATCAATAGAGAGAAGCTCCCTAAAGGAGCTTGCAATACCATGAAAGATATCTTCACTCCAATACTCCAGGGGCAGGCCTGGAAGTCTAACCCAAACTGGGACATTCTCAAAGATGGAGTCCAATAGATCTAAGTTGGAAGACCACTTCTTTACGGCCAGGGATGATTTCCCTATCACCCAGGAGCCACCACTTCTAACTACCATGATGTCCTCTCTACAAGTAAAATCAAATGCGAAAAAACCCTTTGGAAGAGCAGCAACTGAAACTTTCCCACTAGTTCTCCATTTATTTTTAACAAACTCCCTGACCACTTCGATATTTGGTCTAGGGCCCATAAACTTTCCTACCAGAGTTCAATCCATAAGAGCTATATTATGGTCAATGAGAAGATCTGGAATAGAGATAGCAAACTTACCTCCTACTGGAGACAAAATATTTTTCACTGGAGGGAAAGAAGATTTTTCATTAGGTTTTACCCTGAACAGAGAAGTCCAGGGTTTGCGATTACCTCCTTTTCCTACTGTGGTCCCCACACCCCCTTTAGCTTTCTCATTTTTACTGGGAGATGTTGCATGGTTAATCTCTAGATTTTCCTTTCCCCCAAGTTCCTTCTGTATTTTGTTTCTGGAGTCCACATCATCCTGGTCATCCTTACCTTGCTTCTAATGCGACTCCAGCTCCTCATTCGACTGTAGATTTCCTGAACTTCCTCTGATTCCTTTTCCATTGCTTTGAATTTTGAAACTCCTTTTCTCCCACCCGTGCTCATGCTCATGTTCTTCCATGAGTATAACCTTGTCAAGAAGATTGTTACAATTAGAAATTCATCTCAATGCAATAGAAAAGTATACCACAACATCACCAACACATTCACAGCCTTTCAAAATATAGTAAACACCCTCTGCTCATTGTTCTCAATAATCTAACTCATTAAAGCTCACACTGCAGTTCACAAATTTTCATTTCACAACTGTACAATTCAAATCAAACACACTAAACACACATCCTCCATCAACATAATATTTATTTATACCTTCTTCAACCTTGAAAGTAGTCTCCAAGGTTGGCTATTCATCTCAATCATGCAAATTCAAATTAGGTCAGCACCAAAGCATTTTCATGTTGGAAAATAATTAAAGAGGACCACATCACACCTTAAATTTGACCTAAATCCACTCATACATGCCACACCATGAATCCACAAACACTAAAGAAAATTCACAATAAGTGTAAACACCAAAGGTCGGTCAAACCCATATAAACACCATTAAACAATTAAGTGTAGGATTCCTATAATCTTGAGACAACTCACATAAAATAAATAATTGGAAAAAATCTAGAATATTCCACAAACACTCGAGTATGTGCAGGATCATCATGGAAAAAATAGGCCCTTAAGTGGCAAAAAAATTAGAAAAATCAAAGTTAGGAAACTTGACGTAAAAATTTGAATAAGTTACCTATATTATTTTAAAAATATGTAAGAATAGAATCTATAGAAAATTGAATGTAGTTTCTGAACTACTAGGTTTCTTTAAAAGAAAAGAAATCTAGTTGGTGAAAATTTGAAATTTCAATGCAGTAGTACTTAAATTTCAGGGAAAAAATAAGAAGCAAGTGTCTGTCTGACCACCCTAACCACAATAAAATGATAATATTATTTAATAATATTTTAGATATAAGTAGAGGACTCATGTCCCAATGTGATCCATATTTTTTTGTAATTTTTTCCCAAGTAAACAATTAATTATGAATTTTTTATTACAACTTTTAAAAAATATTAAAAAAATCATATTTCTAACCACCTTAACTTGGTTAAAACTTCATGAAATTATTTTTTTCTTTTTTTAATCCTACAATATGTGAAACATAGAATGTAATGCATGTTTTGGATTCAAAAAATGTAACATCATTTGAAAGCTATAGATTTTTTTCAATCAGGACTTTAGTCATAATTTGAATAGAAAATGAATAATAATTACCTATTAAATTCAAAGTAAAGAATAATAAATATATTGGTGGAAAGCTAAGAATCTCCTTTAAAAACCCTTTTTGTTTCATCAATTTTGTGTAAAAAAAAATTGTCAGCCACATACCCATCATATTGCCACTTTTTGGCCCATCATGATTCTGCACATACCCACCCTAAAATATAATAAATTCCTTTGGTAAAGTCTCACTTGAAGAATAAACACATCCTGTACACCTAATTAAACTTCTACATGTTGTAACTCAAGAAACTAACTTGCAGAACTCCAAACTTCGAGCCAATTCAACTCAAGATAGATATGAATGTAATGTAAAAAAATGCATCCCTTTACATTTTCACACTTGTTTGGTCCCTCCTTGTGGATTTTGGCTTAATGTTGCCTTGATTTAGTGTTGTAATCTGGATGACACATTCTCATTAGGTCTTTGGCCCGTGAGAACTAATGGATCTTAATGGTACCTCGCTAAAGTGTTGTAACTCACTTTCACACTTTCCTAGGGTTTTATCAAATAACTAAACATAGTAAACCTATTTTTAATCAAAATCAACTTTAATCTTGCCTTATTTTGAGTGTTTTAAATGTTGTAACACACTTTCACACTTTTCTAGGATTGTCATTAATAATTGGGCTTTCTCATGCTTTAATTGGCCTTATTTTGCACCCACAAGCCTCATTTATTGCATCTTTTCAAGGATAATCTTGACACTAATCATTGATCAATCATAATTCAATTGTTCTTGGCTTGTGTGGCCCAAATTTAGTGTCTATGACTCATTCACCTATCTTGGGTGAATGGGTCCCACCTGGATCTTTTGGCCCCGAACTAGATTTCACACATTTCTAAGCACTTTTGGTTTTTGGTCCCATACATTATGCCTAATGGGAATCATTCGCCACCTTGCACAAATGAGTCTTCTGTCGCCCAAGATTGAAATTAATTCAAATTCTCTGTGGGATTTTTTCCTCCAAGATCTGATGTCAGCTTATAGTGTTCTAATTTTTGGAGTTCTTGGATAATTGAGTATAAATACAAGGTTATTTCAGTCATTTTCACCCAAGACTTTTGTGAGAGCAATCATAATAGCAAGTTGAGTTCACAAGAGCATTCAAGCATTCACAAGAGCATTCAAGAGTCTTCAAGGATGGATTATTCATCAATTTTTGTAGCAATTCAGGATCCATCATCATGCCAATCATATCAAGCATCAAGCATGTTATTGAGCTAGTGTTGTGATGTAGCATTAAGGATCCAAGATCAAGCATTGTTCTACACCTATTATCAAGATCAAGATCTATATCCTCCATGGCCATTTCATGTTGAGTTGAAGACTTATAAGACATCATTTACAAGGCATCATTCAAGGTATTAATTTCCATGATTCATTTTCTTTGTTTCATGACTCATTCCTTCATTTCCTTGTACCATCATTTGGTTTAATTATCTATAAGGGTTTTGACCAAGGAAACCCCCTACTCTCTAACAAACAACACTTTTTATCTCCCCCCTTTCTCTCTTTGTGTGATTGCAGATATAGGTTCTTTGAAGACATGAAGATGGTTGATGATTAGGTTGCAAGCTTGTTGGATTTGTTTCCCCATTTTCAAGGTCATAATCTTCATTAAAAGGTCATCTAAAACCTTGAAATCAAATTTTTGGATCCAGAAACCTCGAGAAGCAGATTGACCAAACTGAGAGGTTTAGATCAGAACTTTGAAGTTCTAGAAAGTCCAAACTAGACTCATTCACCACAAGTGACAAATGAGTCCCACTATAGGTTTTTTTCATAATTTTTTGTAGATTCAAATACCCTTTTGTCTGAAACTTGCTCCTATGCAAAAATACAAAACTAGGACTAATTCACCCAAAAAGGTGAATGAATCCCACTAGGTTAAAAGGTTAGAATCTCTAGCATTTTGAAGCTCCTTCAATTCATCTTTAGACTCCCAGGTGCACACATTTCATTTCAAAACTAATTATTCTATCTTATATGCATTTTAAAGTCATCTAGTTCAAGTTTGCATCATATTAGGGTTTTGCATTTCATCTTGCATGTCATTGTTTTTTCCAAGTTTAAACTTGGTGGGGTTCCATTAGTCTACTTTCAACCCCTAGTTCAATCCCTTAGTATATATCTTGCCTCTATTCCCTTATTGGGGTGAAGATCTCTAGCAAATCCTTGAATGCTAGTTGGAGAAAACTGGTGTTCTATGTCCAAAACCATAAAGCATCCATTTTTCAACTAAACGTTTTGGTGAACCTACATTTAGAATACCCTTTTTATTGATTTGGAGTCCATCATCATCCTAGATCTAGCTTGCATTAGCTTTGCATTATAGTTTGCATTATTTAATTGACATTCTAGGGTTTCAAATTTTTGAATTAGTGAAAGTGCATGGGTATGTGCAGGATCATCATGGAAAAAACAAGGCCTTAAGTGGCAAAATTTTTAGAAAAATCAGAGTTAGGCAACTTGACATAAAATTTTGAATAAGTTATCTATATTATTTAAAAAATATGTAAGAATAGAATATGTAGAAATTTGAATGTAGTTTCTAAACTACTCAGTTTGTTTTAAAAAAAAAATCTATTTGGTGAAAACTTGAAATTTGAATGTAGTAGTATATAAATTATAGGGAAAAAATAAGAAGTAGGTGTCTGTTTGACCACCCTAACCACAATAAAATGATAAAAAAAAATTATAATCTTTTAGATATAATTATAGGACTCATGTCTTGATGTGATGCATATTTTTTTGTAATTTTTTTCCAATTAAATAATCAATTATGATTTTTTTATTACAACTTTTAAAAAATATAAAAGCTCGTATGTCTGACCACTTTAACTTGGTCAAATTCAATTTTTATTTTTGTAATCCTATAGTATGTGAAGCATAGAATGTGGCACATGTTTTGGATTCAAAAAATGTGATACTATTTGAAAGCTATAGATGTTTTTCAATCAGCCTATCAATTAGGACGTTAGTTGTAATTCAAATAGAAAATGAATAATAATTACTTGTTAAATTCAAAGTAAAGCATAATTTATATTGGTGGAAAGCTAAGAATCTCCTTTAAAAACCCTTTTCGTTTCATCAATTTTAGGTTAAAAAAAAGTCATCAACCACATACCCATCATATTGCACTTTTTGGCCCATCATGATCCTGCACATACCCACATATAGTTTTCATTTTTTCATCTCAAATCATTGAAAAACATATGAAAATTAAATTTTCATTTAGGTTACAAATCATAAAAACTAAAAAGCATAAAACTCACTTAAATTTTTTTGAAAATTTTGAAGAAAACCCTAACTGGGACTCATTCATCCCTCTAGGTGAATCAGTCCTAATCCAAATTTTAAACCATCTCTTATAGCATCAAAAACCTCATTTATATGCTTCCTAAACCTCTTGGTAACATTACTATAAGTCTGGAAAGTTTCGGTAACATTCTTTTTATGCATCTAGGACGAAAACATCAATTTAGGGTACTCATTTTTTAAATCATTTCAATTACAAGTATCATTAGATCTGAAAATGTTCACATTTCTGAAAATTTTCATTATATGGATAAAATTACTTTTCACTTTTGCATATACAATGTTTACATTCATAAAACTTTGCATAAGTTTGATGAAAGTGCTTTTGATTTTTGGATATACATTGTTTGCATTCTTAAAGTTTTCATACATTGGATATGCATTGTTTACATTCTTAAAGCATTGCATAAGATGGTTAGAAGTGCTTTTAATTTTTGTTCAAACAATTTTAGTACCTTACCTTTCTAGGCATGCTAAGAAAAAGTTCATATCCTCTCCCTATGAGAATGTCTTAGTGAAAGAGAATACAACCTTTGACATTCCTAACGATCATATTAGTTCTTCTCCTAATATCTCTCATATTGGAAAATAAGATATTTTGGTGTTAGAAGAAAAATTCAATTAGAGTTTTGAGAATCCTAATTGTTTCTCTCCTTCTACCTATCTTATTAGGAAAGACATTGATGAACAACAAGAAACTTGACCATAGGTAATCCTGACGATAACATAACACAACAAGAGACTATTGAAATTTTAACTCTTGTACATTCACCTCCCAACACTTTCGCCTCTTGTGACAATGTTTTGGAGGATGAAATTGAATGTGGGGAGGACATGTTGGTGTTGAATAATCAAACCTTTAAATTCTATAAAAATCCTCTTTATGATCATTCCCCTACCTATCCTATTTTGGAAGACATTAGGGAACAAAGGAATGAAATCATAAATAATCATGACAATCACATTTATTCTTCTCCTAGTATCTCTCCTAGTTGTGAAGAATATACTTTGATGTTAGAAAATACAGTCGATGAAAGTCATGGGAATCTTGATTTCCCCTCTTCCCTTAGAGAAAACATTATTGAACAAGGAAACACCATCATTGATAAGAAATAAAATTCAATTGTTGATCATTCCCCTACTTGCGATGAAGTCATTTTGAAAGAACCAATCCTTGAATGTCAAGAACATTTGGTTTGTAGTTCTCCTAAAAAATCTCCTCCTAGGGAGAATATCATGGTGCAAGAAAATGAAAATAATATTAAGGTGGCTTCCTTAGGTGATGATGAAAAGGTGATTCTAGATTGCCCTTCATTAGAGATACATCAAACCAAGATTGTTGAGGTTATGAATGCACAAGTGTTCATTAGATCCCCCTTGATTAATGTACCTCCTACATACCCCATAGGACATCCTAAGAATCCTCTAATCCCTTACCCACCTTCACACAAACCAAAACTTATCATTTATCCACCTAAGAATAATGTATCACAACAGTCTAGTCATAATACTATTGCTCATACATATAACACTAGAAATAATCTACAACCAAGAACCCTCCCATTAACTCAACCTATCTTACCGAGTCCTCAGTTTCCTTCACATGGTCAGGAGTATGATATTTTTGAACAACTAAAGAATACTCCTACAAAGATATCCCTATGGGACCTAATTCATAATTCACCTAATTATATCACTATGCTTCAAACAACCTTGCAACAAGTCCTTATCCCTTGTAATGTGCAACTGAATGACATAGAAGCCATTATTCAAGGGCTAAATGTTGTAATTTTTTTCTACCAAAGTGAACTAACCCCTTTGGAAGTGCAAAAAAAAAATGAGGCTTTCATGATCATAGCTCAATATAATAGAAAATGGATAAAGTGAACCCTAGTTGGCAATGATTCCACCCTTAATGTGTGTAGTGCAAACCTTTTCGATAATCTTGGTGTTGATAAATTAAAAATCCAACCCACCTCTTTATCTATTAGTGGCTTTGATAATGTGGGAAAATGAATGCTTGACGTGATCACATTACCTATTAAATTTGACAAAGTTACCTTACAAACCCTGATCCATGTTATATCTGATGATCTTTCATACAATCTTCTTTTAGGTAGACCATAGACTCATGAGATGCATGTTGTTCCCTCTACCCTTTATCATATCATGAAATATGTCTATAACAATCAAATTTATACAATTATCAAAGTTGATCTTGAACCATATAGTTGTTTGAACATTCAGAAATACAAAGAAAAACCTTTAAAAACATTGACAACAACCACACAAGTCAAACACATGCAACAACAAAAAAAAAAAACACATTGAGCAAACAAAAAATTTATTACAAGATGATTGGGGTTCCTTAGACTTCGAAAAAAAATTCATGGGAGAATAAAAGATCATAAAAAAGAGTTTGAAAAGTGAAAAGAAAAAGAAGTAATGTCAACAAAAAATTCAACACAAAATTCAGTAGACCCTTTGAAAGCATCCACCTCAACTACTTTAGAATAAAAGACAATTTATACAACAAAATTTGATGAAACTGACTATCAACAACCACTAGATCCAAAAGCAAAGAAAAGATTTATGGAAAAGGTTGTGAACTTATGAAACAACTTGGTTATAGTGGAAAAGGTTGTGGTTCTCAAGAACAAGGTATATGTGTCCCCATAGAGCCTAACATGCAAGAAACAACTCATGGTCTTCGTTATTGTCCTTTCATATAAATAAACCCATCAAACAAGCCTTCATTTAATATCAACACTATCAAAAAAGATTCTTCTAAGTCAGCTTTAACTGTAATGCATCCTAAATTGATAAGCACTAGTGGTCCTGGTTGTTATCCTTTGCAAGAAATGAAACAAACAAAGAAATATTTACTTAATGTCAATGTCATCTTGCAAAAAACAAATGATTTGAATTCATTAGATTTTACACCCTCCTATGAAGGAGAGTACACATTTTTTCAATCTAAAGAGTCTTGTGTAGGTATGACATCTTGTACTAAGTAGGAGACATCTTTGTTGCAAATTAAAGAAACATTTTATACCATTGATCAAGAGGGTATCTTGTCGAGAATCCTTCAAGATCATTTGATATCCCTTCCACCAAGAACATGCAAAACAATTTATTACAAAACTTCATTTTTTGCATATCATAGAGTTCATGGCCATACTACTAATGAATGTAAGGCTTTAAGTGATAAAATTCAACATCTTAAGGAGTGTGGTGCTCTTGTGTTCAAGCACCTAATTCCTCTAATTGATACTAATTTTCACTCTAAGCATGTTTCTCATCAATCATTTTATCTCATCCTTGTCCTAAACTAAGTGGGGACAAGGAGTTGAGCAACCTTGTCCTTGTATGTTAGCTGTCATTGTCTCTTTTGGCTAGTTTATCAACTTTCATGAACATATAAGAGAAATCTTGGGATGTAAATGACATGCCTTAAGTTGACTTGCATGTGACATACTTATTCATGATGTAGCTTATTGGAAACATATAACTTGGAATAGGGCTTTCCGAATAATCTCTCATTTCTTCTTCTACTTAAAGAAATTGTTCACAGTAATGGTGTTAGCAACCGCTTTAAAGTGGGGGCATACATTGACACTCATGTTTCATTGTGTTATTTTCTTTCTCCTTGTGATGCATCCTTTTCTTGGCAGAATCATTGGGCTTGATTTCCTCCAAGACCGTGATATTTCTTGGACTTTCCCTCTCTTGGAGACATTAGGCATGATGTTCCCTAAGAAGATACCTTGCATGAACTAAGAAAAATCCATTTGAACATTCCTTACACTATTTTTCATTTGCAATACCTGTTATATGGCCACCTTGCACAACACATCTTGCATTCTTGCAAAGACATCTTGTTTTTTCATGAGCTCCAAGCATACAAATTTTTTCTTACCTAATGAAGCTCAATATTTTTTTTGTGTGGTGCCTTATTAAAGTTATCAAGGGTTATAGTTTTGGTATGGTTTGAGTGGGAAGCCTGTTTGAGGCATGAATTTCCCCATAGCTACTTGCATTTTTTTGTGAGTGCATGCCATCCATGAGTATATGTTTCTCACCTTTTAGGAATTCTCACCTAGCAGACAACTAGGAGTTTCATTACCTTAGAGTGAATAGGAACTTTTCGGACAAACAACCTAGATTTGATCCACATCGGGATGGAAAAATGGTCAAAGATGTCAAAGACTAGGAACACTGAGAGGGGGGATGAATCAGTGTTCCATAATATTTGATTTTCAAATCAGATCTAAAACTATCAACAATAGTAATTGAACTTATAACAACATCCACAACACATAAACAGATGGAAACATGTAATCACATTAATGAACACCATAACACCAGATATTTTTATGTGGAAACCCTGTTAGGGGAAAAACCACAGTGGAGATTAATCCACAAAGTATACTTTGTTAAAAGTATGATAAAAGGGAATGCACTTGCATTTAGGTGCACTGCCTAGAGCTCACTACTCAAGAGAGAAAGGCTCACTACCTACAAAATACATTTGAGATTACAACAAAATTTTGAACTAAGAAAGTAGCATTTACAAATGCTTGGATTCAGTTCCAATTAAGCGCACAATCAGATTCTAGATCTTTCTATCCAGTTCGCACTTTTGTTTTCCTCTGCTTTGTTTTCTTCTGCTTTGCTTAGCATATAAATCTTCTTTTCCCTCATATAATTGATCTTCCCTTTTTCACTCTCTTTTTGATATACACACACTTCTTTTTCTACACACCTTCACACCACACACAAAATGTTTTTCCGATTTCCTTTATATACCAGCTAATAGGAATTTGTTGTATGTCGGCTTGACAACAAAGCATAATACTTTTCTAATATGTTGGCCCAAATCATCAATTAGAATTGATGCATACCCACACAAGTCGATTGGACTATAGAAAGAACCCAAAACAAATTTGAAAACATAAGAAATAGCTAAATACATCCTCCACATACATTTGTGATATTCCATATAAAACATGTCGGCTATAATGAGAGAATAAAGCATAAATCATTCTGTCAAACCTCTTAATTAAAACTCTAACTAATGCAACACCACAAAAATCACTAATAGGATAGTATATGTGCTAGGAAAACTTCCCTGGAGATCCATACCAAAAAATAGTGATCCATTGAGATGATCAGATCAATTTGTCAACTAGATGACCTATTCTTCATTCTTTCTGTCGGTAGATTATAGAATCTTACTTCCCTTGCTAGTAGGAGCAATACTAACATTGTGTACCATACTACTGAATCTATTTTCCATCAATGACAACACAAGTAGCCAAAAACAATATCTTCAAATACATATTACAACAATCTCCCCCTTTGGCATTGATGGCAACACTTAGTGAAAAATTGACTAAGTGTCAAAAGCCAAAAACTCAACAAAACCAAGATTGCTCCTACCCCTTATATGTGAAAGAAATTTTTCATTGCATTCTCTCCCCCTTTAACACCAATGAAAAAGCTTCTATACTTCCTCTCTACACTTCTTTACTTATTCTCTCCCCTTTGAAAAATAGAGAGTGGGATCAAAATTTGAGAAACTATTACAAAAATCAGAAGATTATTTTATACTTAATTTTAATTTCTGGAAGGAATTTCTTCCAAGAGTTCACCACAATCCCAATAGCTATAATCAAGTTTTTATTCTCTGATGTCTTATTGATAATCTAGACAAGGGATTTTGGAATGGTGATAGCTTCTTCAAGTTTTTCTCTTGTCTTTAGCACTCCAATCATTTGCTCTAATCTACCTTCAGTTAGGCCTTTTACTCTCCAGAAGGCGTCCATGCGAGTATTTCTAGCAAAGTGAGCCTTTGCATGCTCGGCTTGTAGACCATGAACCTTTTTCTTAATCTTTCCATCCTCATCCAAAAACATATTGTAATCTTGTCCAGTTCTAACGAGCTTCTTTTCAATTTCCTCCAACTTATCCTTGTACTTGCTGACCACATGAGGCTACCTTAGATAGTAATTGAAAGATTTATTGGCCGAATCAATGCACTATCTTAGCACATTCATTTTATTCTTTATCTTAGCAAGAGACAGCCTAAACTGCGTCTTCAAATGGGAAATTATTTCCTCCTCTTTCTTATCCACAGGCATAGATTCCATAGCCTCCTTAGCACACTCAATCAGTTCTTCAAGAGAAGATCTTGTAGACTCTCCAATTCAATATTGTTATCAGCAAAGTATCTTCCCAAAGTGTCCTTAATGACATCCTGCTCATAGGATAGTCAATTCAACCATATGTCTATTATCTTTTGCATTCCATCTTCATCATGAATAATTTGCATTATCTTTGATTTGAATAGAGCACCTTCTTTATCACTGTCTTCAGCTATTATTATTTTCAATTCACCTAGTTTTGGTTGATCTCTAGGAGTATATTCCTCAGAGTCTTCATCCTCTACATCCACAATCAACTATCCTTTCCCTTTTTCTTCAACTCTTGCTGACTTGGGTGTCAGAGGAGTGACACCAGCCAAATCTCTTCCTCTCTTCTTTTTCTCTACCTTTCCAAAGGATGATCCTACTTCAGTTATTTTTACCAAAAGAGGGATAACACTTGCACCAAACCTCTCCAACAACTTCTTGAAGAAATTTTCGTAAACTCTGTCACCATTTTCAAAAGAGTTGTAATGCTCAAAGATTTGCTTGTAGACTGGTGTATTTTATTTCCACACAACATTGTCATTCAAAGGAAAGCAATTTAGAAAATACATCATAATGCATATTTCAAAGGTGCCAAACCTAAAAGAGTAGTCTATTTCCTTCGTTAATTGTATATTCTCCATAAGTTGATCCTTCAACACACTACATAGGTCAAAGTCTTCATTTTATGAGCACTATATATAGCACCTATTGAGGTTGATCCTAAAGAAGATCTTATATGAGATTCCATGTGCAACATACCTTGTCAAAGGATTTTTAATCGATGAAATTATTAGAGCCCTTTGATCTCCCCTTATTCCAGTTAGGGCTTTGACCTCAATATTTTGAATTGATTTCTTCTTCAAAATATTACCAACATTGCATAGACCTGTTAGATTCTTGATTACATGCTCTGAGATTTGATAGGGTTCATCCAAAGTGAGGATATCACTATCCAATCTATTTAAAATAAACTGAATCACTTCCACATTGACAAAATGAGGAAATTCATTCCATATATCCAAATTCTTATGCTTCGATCCTCCAATCTTCCTTAATTCAGTGGGAGACAACAAATTTCTTTCATCTCTAACTTTTTGACTGTTATATTCATCCAGAGTTATTATTCCTTGGATTCATTTCATTTTCATGCCGAATAGGGTTCTACCAATCACCAAATAGATATTAAATCAATAAGCAATGGAAATACCTGGAGAATTCATTGCTAAATTAGCCTTTTGTACCTTTGGAATTTTGCAGAGAATGCTCTCCAACTATTTTTCTTTAATGCATTATGACGAATTAGGTTTCCAAGTTCCCTTTTTATAACTTTGCATACTTAACTTTCTATCGCATTAAATGTGTTGCCCTAGAAGTTCTGGTTACACTATGAACTTAGACAACAAGTGAAGATTCCAACTACGGACCTATGTCATTTCATCCAACTCAACAGATGATTGAAAAAACTTTTAGCAATGAATAATACAACTGATGGCATCCAACAATTCAAAGCCAACTATACATAGGGGGGCAAAGGATTTTTCATGAGAAAACTCCCCCTAGGCCTCTGGCCTAAAATTAATTGTTGGAAGAATTACCAAAGGGAGCTTCCGGTACAACCTTATTGCCTTCATCAGATTCACTTTTCTTTACCCATGTCTTCTTCATCTGATCTCTTATTTCTTCCAAAAATGCTTTTCCTTTTCCTTTGTTATCTTTCTATGAGTTTCTTCCTTGATAAACTAGACCTCTTTTATTCATGTTTTTGTTCCTGTAGAATCTTGAAATGTGCCCAAGTTTGTTGCAATTGAAAGATACCATATTTTTTTTCTGTACCATCCATTCCACTTATTTCCTTCTAACCTACATTGATTAGCAACATGTCAAAATCTTCCACAGCTATAGCATTTAATGTTGCTTGCACTGACAGACATACTTTTGCATTCTAATGCCTTATGACCAAACTTCTTACATTTAAAAAACTGACCATAAAATGATGGGGTACTAAAGTTTATATTTCTTCTACACTAAGAAGCCATATGTCAAAATTTATTGCAAACAAATCAATATCCATTAAATTTCTGAGCATTGGGTTTCCTTACAAGATGTCTTGTGCCTTTGTTCTTCTATTTAGGGTTCTTTTGTTCGGATCCAGAGCTCTCTCCCTTCTCATAGCCAAGACCTTGCTTGTCATTTTTTTTCTTTTTTCCCTTAGTTATCTCATCAAGCCTAGTAAAAATTATCCTAAACTTCTCCTTGAATTCATTTGCAGTAGTAAGCTCATTTTTGAGAATAACTACATGTCTCTCAAGCTCTTGTTCATTTTCTCTAGATTGTTGTAGCTAAATTTCCAATTGGATGAATTCACTATTAACTCTACTACATTCTTCAGATTTTTCTTTCAAGGAATGGGCTAGATTCTCCTCATTCTTCTTTCTTTCTTCTATATCTTTTGTAAAATTCATCGCCACAGATTCCATTTCAAGCTTTAGAGTTGTATTGTTCTTAGCAAGCTTTTCACATTCTTCTATTATTTCCCTTAGATTTTTGTTCAGATGAAAATCATTTGGACCTTTTTTATCTTTATACTTCAACTGATCACATAGTTCCTTCCTCTTTTCCCTTTACTCATTTATCTTATCCTTCAGTGATTGAATGAATTTTTCAACAGCCATAAGATTTTTTTTTAGTTCCATGACTTCTTCTTTCGACTTATCAAGATCATCAAGTACCACATTAAGTTGTTGTTGAAGACCACCAGTGTCCATTGTAATTCAAGATCCACCTCAAGCTATTAAACTCCAGAAGAGGAACCTACTCTGATACCAATTGTTGGACACTAGGAACACTGAGAGGAGGGGTGAATCAGTCTTCCATAGTATTTAATTTTCAAATTAGACCTAAAACTATCAACAATAGTAATTGAACTTATAATAACATCCACAACACATAAATAGATGGAAACATGTAATCACATTAATGAACACCATAACACCAGATATTTTTATGTGGAAACCCTATTAGGGGAAAAACCCCAGTGGATATAAATCTAAAAAAGTATACTTTGTTAAAAGTATGATAAAAGAGAATGCACTTGTATTCAAGCACAATGCCTAGAGCTCACAGCTTAAGAGAGAAAGGCTCACCGCCTACAAAATACATTTGAGATTACAAAAAAATTTTGACCTAAGAAAGTATTATCTACAAATTCTTGGATTTAGTTCCAATTAAACGCACAATCAAATTATAGATCTTTCTATCCAGTTCACACTTTTGTTCTGCTCTGCTCTATTTTGTTCTACTCTTCTTAGCATATTAAACTTCTTTTCCCTCATATAATTGATCAATCTGCCATTTATCGCTCTCTTTTTTATGCAAACACACTTCCTTTTCTACACACCTTCTTCACACCACACAATTTTTTTTTCCTATTTCCTTTATATACCCGCTAATAGGATTTTTTTGTATGTCAACTTCACAACAAAGCATAATGCTTTTATTTTATGTCAGCCAAAATCATCAATTAGAATTGATGCATACCCACACAAGTCGGTTGGACTATAGTAGGGACCCAAAACAAAGTTACAAACATAAGAAATAACTAAATACATACTCCACATACATCTGTGATATGCCATATAAAACTTGTCGGCTATAATGAGAGAATAAACCATAAATCATACTATCAAACCTCTTAATTTGAAATTTGACTAATGCAACACCATAAAACTCACTAGTAGGATAGTATACATGCTAGGAAAAATTCCTTGGAGATCCATACCAAAAAAATAGTGATTTGGTGAGGTGTTCAGATCAATTTTTCAATCAGATGATATGTTCTTCATTCTTTCTATTGGTAGATTACAAAATCTTACTTCCCTTGTTGGTAGGAGCAATACTAACACTATGGACCATACTGCTGACTCTAGTTTCCATCAATGACAACACAAGTAGCCAAAAACAATCTCTTCAAAGCCATATGCCAACAACAGATTGATTTGATTCTCTTTTACCTTTTACCTTTTCTCTCTTTCATCTTTGAGAGTGTATGCTTGTGCTTTGTTGCTATTATTTACTTTATTCTAATATTTGTTCTTTTGTGCCTATGTTGGTTTTCCATGGGATCTCGATCCTGGGGGCTTGATCACCCCTCTTGATCACTGTCATCTCATCTTACTATCATTTATTACATTTGAACTAATCTTGATGCATCATTGCCTACTTTAGTGTGTGTTTGAAGAGAGTTCCTCCTCTCACTAAAGTTTGGGCTAAATGTAGTGTAAAAAAATGTATCCCTTTATATTTCCACACTTGTTTGGGCCCTCCTTGTGGATTTTGGCTTCATGTTTCCTTAATTTAGTGTTGTAATGTGGATGACACATTCGCATTAGATCTTGGGCCCTTGTGAACTAATGGATCTTAATGGTGTCTTTTTAAAGTGTTGTAACTCACTTTCACACTTTCCTAGGGTTTTATCAAATAATTAAACATAATAAACCTATTTTTAATCAATATCAACTTTAATATTACCTTATTTGGGGTGTTGTAAAGTTTTGTAACATAGTTTCACACTTTTCTAGGCTTGTCATTAATAATTGGGCTTTCTCATGCTATCATTGGCCCTATTTTACATCTAAAAGCCTCATTTATTTCATCTTTTCATGGATAATTCCAACACCAATCATTGACCAATCATAATTTAGGTGTTCCTAGCTTGTGTGGCCCATATTTAGTGTCTGTGACTCATTCACCACCTTGGGCGAATGGGTCCCTCCTGGATCTTTTGGCCTCAAACAGAATTTCACACATTTCTAAGAACTTTTGGTTTTTGGTCCCATACATTATGCTTGATGGAACCCATTTCATACCTTGGGTGAATGAGTCCCATGTGGCCCAAAATTGAAATTAATTCAAATTCTTGGGAGGATTTTTTCCTCCTAGATCTGATGTTAGCTTGTAGTGTTGTAATTTTAAGAATTCTTGCATATTTGAGTATAAATAGAAGGTTCTTTCACTCATTTTCACCCAAGACATTTTTGAGAGCATTCATAATAGAAAATTTAGTTCACAAGAGAATTCAAGCATTCACAAGGGAATTCAAGTTTCTTCAAGGTTAGATTCTTCATCAATTGTTGCAGCAATTCAAGATCCATCATCATGTCAGGCATATCAAGCATCAAGCATGTTATTGAGCTAGTTTTGTGATTTAGCATTGAGAATCCAAGATCAAGCATTGTCCTACACCTATTCTCAAGATCAAGATCTACATCCTTCATGGCCATTACATGTTGTGCTACAGACTTATAAGACATCACTTACAAGGAATCATTCAAGGTATTATTGTCCATGATTCATGTTCTTTGTTTCATGTTTCATGCCTTCATTTCATTGTCTCATCATTTGGTTTAATTACCTATAAGGGTTTTTACCAGGGCAAACCCCTACTCTCTAACAATCAACTCTCTCTCTCTCTCTCTCTCTCTCTCTCGCTTTGTGTGATTGTAGATCTAAGTGGTTTCAAGATTTGAAGATCATTGAGGATTAGGTTGCAAGCATGTTTGATTTATTCCCCATTTGCAAGGTCAAAATCTTTATTAAAAGTTCATCTATAGCCCTAAAATTAGAGTTTTAGATCTAGAAACCTGAAGAAGCATATTGAGCAAACTAAGAGGTGCAGATCAAAACTTTGAAGTTCAAAAAAATAAAAACTATACTCATTCACCAGAAGTGGTGAATGAGTCCCATTGTAGGTTTTTTTTAGATATTTTTGTAGATTTAGATACCCTTTTGTTTGAAACATGTTCCTGTGCAAAAATATAGAAGTGGAACTATTTTTCCCAGAATGGTGAATGAGTCCCACTAGGACAAAAAGTTAGAATTTCCAACATTTTAAAGCTCCTTCCATTCATCTTCATATTCCCAAGTGCACAAATTTCATTTCACAACTCATTATTTTGTCTTATATGCATTTTTAAGTAATTTAGTTCATGTTTGCATCATATTAGGGTTTTGCATTTCATCTTATATGTTATTGTCTTTTCCAAGATTAAACTTGGTTATGAGCCCCTCATTAGTCTACTTTTAACCCCTAGGATAGTCCCTTAGTAGATCTCTTGCCTCTATTCCCTTCTTGGGGTGAAGATCTCTAGGGCATCCTTGAATATTAGTTAGAGAAAAGTGGTGTTCTGTTTCCAAATCCATAAAGCATCCTATTGATCGTGTTTTCTACACAATAACAGCTAGAAAGAATATGATATCATATCTCTCTTGAAAGGTAAATCTCTATCGGCAAGCCTCAAGAGATAACCCCAAGGTCTCTGATGTCAGGTCTTGACAGAGCATAAACAACTCAGTAACAAAATGTGAAAATGTTGGTAATCACAATGGGACCTTACTACAAGCAAAATGTTGAATCAATTTTATCAGATCTAACAATCTGATGGTGCTTCCATCCTAGATTTAACCTAACAATCAAAGAAATAAAAAAATAATAAGGGCTTTATAGAGATTTCTAAACTTAATACTAAACCTAAGATTAACAATGAAGGTAATCAATACTCGAAATGGACCAATCCCTCAAAACCGATTTCTGCTTGACCAAGATAAATTTGTAATCTCATAGAAAATAGTGCAATCTTCTGAGGTGTTAAGATTTTCAAATTATGAACACTCATTCAACAACCCTATTACAGTTGAAATGAAAAAATCTTCACAATCAAACTAAGCACACTAAAATATGAAGTCCAGGATAACTTTGCAAAGCAACTAACAATCAGTTGGTTGTGAAAAGTATGGATTGAAGGATTGCTGCAACATTCTAGTATTAAATCACAAACATCATTGAACCCAAATTTAATCTAAACATTAACCTTCTCAAAGCAATTTTAAAGATAGAATAACAAGAACCATGCAAAACAAAAAGAAAAAATGTATGGCACCAAATCACAATGTCATTTCTTGTATTCAAATCGTCCACTGTAGCAACAATTCCATATTTCTGTTACAACATTTACTTGAGAATACCTAGTTGCTAACTTTTTCTACCTCTAACTATCTAACTTCTAACTATCTTTCTCTAACTTTTTAACTTCTAAACACCCTACAAATCAGGTGACATGCCCAATATATAGAAATCCCCAAAAATCTGCTAGCCAGGTGAGGGTTCACAGCATTAATGGCGCAACACGGTCAAGAGAAACCCAAGGTCAGTTAAATAGGCATTAAATGCACATCTCATCCATGTTGTCCCTAGATCCACAATGTAGCTCGGACGACGCACGGGAAGATAATAGGGAAGCACATATCGCGCTGCAGCCTATCACTAGCTCCCTTCCCTATTATCTTCGCCCCAATCTAGCTCTTCATGTACCTTCAAGAACGTTCCATCTAAGTCAGCTACAGGTGGTACTGGCAGAACCCTGAGTCGATCCTCAATGGACACAATCTCTCCTCTTGAGTGTTTGACTGACTTATCCCAGTCTGCCCTATATGCTAGGTATTTGTCAATAACTGCAAGGTAGGTGGTCGTATCATCTAGTCGGTGCTCAGACACAGAGTCATCATTACTTGGTGTATAGACATCACACCACCAACTTCCTCAACTGTTCCAGGCTCAAATACTTGGGTGTGTTCTTCCTTCTTCCTATCATGATTTCAAAGAAGGCAATGGATCCATTGTAGACACCAACTATGGTATCATGAATCTACTTCCTCTGCTTGTAATCCTTCTTCAATACTTTCTGCCTGATTTGTAGTGACTTTGCTCTCAGGGATCCTACCCTTAATGTCCATTTTGATCCTTTCTATATCAGACATTGAGAACCCAGCTGCTGCCTTGCTAGATTCAACCTGCAATCATAGAAATCATAGTAAAAACCACAAGAAAGCAAGGTTAATTTATCAATACATCGTTAGAATGAATCTCAAACAGTCAGAGTGTTATTAAATTTCATATGGGATGATCAAAACAAATTTTAGGTTTCAAGACCATCTGCGGAATTTGAACCAGAGAGGAATTCAGGAAATTCCAAACTAATCAGATTCCAATGGAAAAAACCAGGAAACACCTACTTAACCATTAAACTTGATCATTTTTCATCAATAAATCACATGAGAGATCCAAATATGGCATGAAATAATCATCAAATGCATAATAACTTGTAAACAAATCCAATTATCTCACGCTCCTTTATGTTTCATCAATGTTCAAAAAAATCCATCCAGGGAGAATTTCTGTGAAGAACGGGCCAGGGAAGGGACTTCAGAAGATTAGGGAGACACCGGACTTCGGGGAAATCCGAACTCGGCGGAAATCCACGGATAAGGCAAGACTCCAGACCAAATGGTGCAAAAGTATCTCTTGGCCATACAAAGTTTATTCGGAATATGGTCATGCCAAGGGGGCATGTCTTGCCAACCGGCAACGTGGTAAGTCATGTCGATGAGAGATCTCTTCGGTATAAAGTCACAATGAATCGTCCTTGTCTCACCGACAGAAACAGAGTTTGAGTAATCACTTCAGCTAGAAAAATTTATCTATGTGATGTCTTAGCGAGTCTGCAGAGTCCCACCAAAGGTGCATGTAACAATATTATCGGTATAACTTGAGTGGTTGGGGAAGGGTCTTGGCAAGTCATTTGTCTTGTCAACTTCGAAGTTCAAGCAAAAACTTTGGTGTAACAAAGTTTATGGTAGGACATCCCAGTGAAGGCGAAGTGTCTCGCCGATAGCGCTCAATAGATTTTTGGCGCGAGAAAGATATTGTCGCCGCGAATGATCATGGATCTAGGAGGGTTTCTTAATGTAACATTCCACCAAAGAGGGGGGAATCTCAGTGAAAGCAAAGATTTTGGCAAGACGATGAGCTCGGTGAAAGGTCTTACAAACTTAGCAAGGTCTCAACGAATTTGAAGGGACATCAATATGACTTGAATTCCGCTATGACCTCCTAGCGACATTATGAAGTTACCTCGATAGAGAGACTCTCGGTGCAAGAATTGTAGGGTCCTGATGACCAAATATGAACCTCAAAAGGATTTTTCGGTGAAATGCAGGACGACCGAAGTGACATCTCCCCAAACTCAAAGGGTTATAGCGATGAAAGAACAGGGCTCGATGAAAGCAAAAGTTCTTAATGGGATGTCTTATTGAAAAACAGATGTCCTAGCAAAACAAAATGACTATCGGTAACACTACTGGATCCCGCTATGCCCTCTTGGCAACGAGGGCTAGTCTTGCCAGAAGTGAATATGAAAAAACATGTCGATGAGACATTTGCTTACGGAGTGAGGTCTTGGCGAAAGCAAAGGTCTCGCCGACTGATATGCATGCAAGATTCCATCGGTGTAAAAATGATAGTGTCATGGCAATCCAAATTGAACCTAGGAAGACCACTTCGGCGAACGCCAAGGTGGTCGATATGATATCTCAGCAATCTCGAATGGTTACAGCGAAGGGAAACTGGAAGGGGTGGAGAGTCCCGATTTCATCCAGACATTGAACCAACTATGGATTTTGAAAAGTTTAACTTTGGGCAAGTGGGGGACAGGCCTTTCATGAATTTTCTTCACATTCTAGGTCAATCTTAAGATGAAATCACCTGATATGGCACTGCCCTAGGTCTAAAACCCTACTCATCCTCCATTAGCATGCAGGCAAGTTCATAATTTAGTTTTAAACTGTGAAGTCACTATTAGGGTTTACTAGCTACTCTTAGGCAAGATTCATCAAAATGCAAACAAACAAATGAGCTCAAAACTTGCCTGAGAGATGACAAATGATGCAATACTAAACAACCCTAGAATGAAATGATCCAAGAGACCCAAAAACCAAGTTAGATACATCCTTCAAAGCACGCATGAAGCCAATAACGCAATAGATAAGACAGTCACAAAACCTGGAGAGTCAACGATAGGGTGGAATCTAGGAAAATCTGGTCCACGTAGAAATTTGTGAAGACCAAAAATTCCTAAGCAACAAGATCCAACAAGAATCAAAGCAAGATCCAGGAAAATTCGACCAGGGTGGAAAGTCCCGAATCTGAGCAAAAGCCCTAGATTCATCCACAACTTAAGATCTTCAATGAATAACCTGGGGAAACACTTAGGCAATGAAAAATAAACATTTAAGCACATGCCTAAATAAGACAAAACCCCAAAAAAGAAAGGGCCAAGGAACCAAAACCGGAGCGAAAGAGGGTCCCTGCTTTCAGCGGGGCGTGTATGCGAAAACCACACAACAAATGGCAACTTCTGCAGGGAAAATGCTCTAGAGAATTTGATGAAGAACAGGAATCGATAACCCAAAATCTCTAGTTTCAATCTCACCATCAAACAAACAAGTTAGAATGCAAAGATTTAAAGAATCAAAACCAAAGTATAGATCAAACCTTCCATAAACTAAAAATACAAGTGTGTGCACATGAGTTCATTCCCCTCCCTAAGTTACTATAGAAACCAAGTGCAGTCAAGTCAGGCTACGTAAGGATTCTAACTTCAAAAGCAACCTAGATAGAGCCTTGCTGCCAGTCAGGCATCCATAGCCCCGACGAGGTTATCATTGTGACTCTCCTGAACATAGCTCTACTGCCAGCCAGGCGTCCATAGCCCCGGTAGAGATATTCAGGTACCCCTGATAAGTTGAATTTATTCTTTTGATATTCAATATTTCATTTTTCTTTCCTTTGATATTCTTTATATGTCTCTTTCATTTCAACTTGTGAACAATGAAGTTCACACTCAGGGCTGAGAAGCACAGTGGTGCTAAAGTAGAAATAGGATTTTTCACTTGACAAAACTTCACAAGGATTCCTGTAGTGACCTCAAGATTTTTAAGGTATATGATAGATATAATATTTTCATAATACTTCAAATTCAAGTCAGAACCAGTGACCAATCTTCTATAAATCTGGCATTAAAACTGTTGGCAATAGCAAATACCTCAACCATCCTTTCAAGATGCAAGACTAAAGTCCACCAAGAAAATACTTAGAACAATTCCAGAGAAGATAGATTTGCCATGCAGGTGTAACACATCTAGGTGAAAACAGAGAAAACTCCCAAAACAAGAGTAGAGCAAAAACAAAAAAAACCAAAAGATAACCCACACTAACCAAAAAAACAAAAGCAAAGCAGAAAGAGAAAACCTAATCTAACCCAAAACAGAAGCAAACCAAAAGCAAAGAAGAGCAATCTATCCTAACTACGTACAAGAGACTCATAACCACTCATCATCAGACAAGACAAACTGAGACCCACCCCTACTTGGCTCTTCTGAGCATGAATAAGCAACAAGGTGATGGTAACAGTCTTCAAGAATGCAAATTTATCATTATAGTCAGCAAAACAAGGCTAAAAAATATAGCATTCAAACTCAACCTCACAATCAGGAATAACCAACAATTGAGGCAACTCATTGAATCCATGATCAATCTATATGCAAGTTGTCTCTCCTAAACCTCCATAATCAAATTTATAAAAATCAAAATTTTCAGTAAAGAAAGAAACAACCTAATTTTGTTTTGTTGTAGATTGCATGTGGTATCTAGCATCTTGCACTTGTAAAAGGTTGATATCCATGTCATCAGGAGGTCTCCATTGATGGTGCAATATCCCTCCTTCCTAAGGGAACAATGTTGAAAATGTAAAAGCCTCATCATGCACCTTAACTTCCTCATCATGATGTTTGTTAGGAGGCCTCACAAACTGATCTTCAAGTACATATTTACTGAATTCATTAATAGAATGTGATGAGCGGAGGGACTCCCTGAATTCCTTCCCTGTTGGCATTTGATCTGGTTCTAGATTGTAATTGTAACCCTTAGGAAAAGTAGCTTCTTTACCCACAATATCAAATCCCACAATTTTCTCCAAGGGACATTCATTAGCAATCTGTTGAGGCTCCTCAATTAAAAGCTCGACCTCCTCTAGGACTGCCTCAGCATCAACACTGTCAGATTTATGTTTAGGCATATCATATAACATGGGGGTCAAATGTCAGTACATAATTTCCCAAGCTTGTTTCAGACAGGAATACCTCCTTAGAAGTATTCACATCAATATGGCCTAAAGTATCCTTTTGTTCAATAAGCATATCCTTTTCAAGAGACCCTAGTACTACACCCCTAATGGTAGGATCCTTTAACAACTCATGAATAGAGAGACTTACTTTGAATTTCCTGAGTTATTTGACCACATATTCTCCTATTTGTTCTATAGTCATGGTAGAACAGTTTCCCTTAGAGCTATCTGTCAATTCATCTATGCTACTTCCAAGGCTTCCTCCTTTATTAGCATCAGACTGTCCTCCATTTATGAAATACTGAGTAGACACATGATGGAATGCCATAACTTCTTCAGTTGCATATTCTTCTTCATCTGGTGGGCCATTATCACTCTCCTCATTACCCCCAGAGGATTGAACTATAGATTCTTCACTGTATATATACCCTATTTCAACACCTTTATCCTATTCTTCCTCTGGTTCATTCTCTTCACTTCTTGGAAATGGGACATGATTCACCACCATGAATGATATGTCATAAGGATTAGATAGCACTATCTCCCTTCTGCTTGAACCACTACTGGCATGTTGAACCTTTAGCTAGAAAATGGACACCGCAGTCTAGAATTCCTGGCAATCTGACTCAGAATGTTGATTAGTATTATGAAGCCTACACCATCCTGAAAGAGTTGTTTTTACCAGATAAACTTCACTAGGTTTCTCCTGATTGTTTTGCTGATGCAGAGAAGTTAAGGATTCTCCATTATTCTGAAGTGGCGGTTGCCTTCCATGATCTCTATCAAGATATTGTTCTCTATCAAAGTTCTTCCCTTGAGCCCACATCACATCCATGTTGCTTTGATCATAATTGGGCTGAATCCCCCTTTGGGCTACATGGGATTGACTATTCTGGTGCCTTAGGTAAGTGACTTCAGTGTTCAATCTTTCAACTAGCTCTGTGAGCGCATCCAACATCTTCTTGTCTGCATTGTTTGATGGAGGAACAATACTAGATGAATTCTACATATAAACATCATGTGACCCATGGTTCAAGGGTTGATTAAATATCTCAAAGTTCTGCAAGTAACCAAGTATATTAGCTTGTTGATGAAATAATGTGGGCTAGTTGATATTTGGATGGTAATTTGGCATGAATGTAGCCTGACTCAGGGAATGACCTGGGTGTGAAACCAAGGGTGATTGAGGGACTGAACTCATCATGGGTATTTGGTTAGCCAAGGGTCCAGACAAGTGTTGTCTCAAATCTGTACTCACCTTAACAGCCACATCATAAGCTTCAAATAAGCTACTAGGAGGGTTTGCATTCCATTTGAAGAAAGTAGATGTTAAACTATCCAAAGCTTCATAATAAACCTCCTTGGCAGAGGCATCACCTACAACATAAGGGGTTTGTAGCCTAGCATAAGCCCTATGGAATATATTATTGAAAGCCACTATTGGTTCATTTACCTCCCTCTTGATTCCAGTAAACTACAAGATTAACTCATTTGTACTGATTGGGATTTGATATTTCTATAAAAATGTAGTTTCCAGCTGAAGCCAAGTGGTGATAGACCCAGCAAGAAGATGGTTATACCAACAAAATTCCTCGTCTCCAAGGGAATATGGGAAAAGTCTGCATGCAACATCCTCATGATTAACTACCCTATCCTTAAGGGTTGTCTTAAAAATCCTAATATGCTCCTCTTTAGTCCTATTTGGATCATTGGCATAGAACTTTGAACAAAAGTGTTTAGGGTTTTTGGGCATGACATTGCAAACGACAAAACTCAATGGAGATGGGTTGGTTGCTAGGAAAGCCATTGGTGGAGGTGGGGTGGTAATGGTTGATTTATAACTGGCTGAGGTTGTGGACTGGGAGTGGCCTTAGACTTAGATGAACTTGATGAAGATGGGAATGATGGAGATGTGGGAGGTGGATGGGGTGATGATGATTCTCCCTTTCTTTTGGTCCTTCTTGACCTAGTAGGGTCTGGTAATTCCTGAAATTCTTCCTCAGTTGGAGAAAATCTTGTTCTTCTTCTAAATCTCTCAAGAGAGATGGCGGTCAAAAATTGATCCAGCTTGCTTATTCAAGCCCTCCTAGTGCCAGTTCCTGTTGATCATGTTTTCTGCACAATAACAGCCAGACAGAATATAATATCCTATCTCTCTTGAAAGGTAAATCTCTATCGGCAAGCCTCAAGAGATAACCCTAAGGTCTCTGATGTTAGGTCTTGATAGTGCATAAACAACTTAGTAACGAAATGTGAAAATGCTAGTAATCACGATGGGACCTTACTACAAGCAAAATGTTGAATCAATTTTTTCAGATCTAACAATCTAATGGTGCTTCCATCCTAGATTTAACCCAACAATAAAAGAAATATAAAAAGAATAAGGGTTTTACAGAGATTTCTAAACTTAATACTAAACCTAAGATTAACAAGGAAGGTAATCAATACTCGAAATGGACCAATCCCTCAAAACTGATTTCTGCTTGACCAAGATAAATCTGTAATCTCATAGAAAAAAATGCAATCTTCTGAGGTGTTAATATTTTCAAATTATGAACACTCATTCAACAACCCTATTGCAGTTGAAATGAATAAATCTTCACAATCAAACTAAGCACACTGAAATATGAAGTCCAGGCTAACTTTGTAAAGAAACTAATAATCAGTTGGTTGCGAAAAGTATGGACTGAAGGATTGCTGCAACATTCCAGTATTAAATCACAAACATCTTTGAACCCGAATCTAATCTAAACATTAACCTTCTCAAAGCAATTTTAAAGATAGAATAACAAGAACCGTGCAAAACAAAAAGAAAATAAGTATGGCACCAAATCACAATCATTTCTTGTATTCAAATCGTCCACTGTAGCAACAATTCTAGATTTTTGTTACAACATTTGCTTGAGAATACATACTTGCTAACTCTTTCTACCTCTAACTTTTTAACTTTCGAACCCCCTACAAATGAGGCGACATGCCTAATATATAGAAATCCACAAAAATTTGCTGGCCAGGCGAGGGTTCGCAGCATTAATGGTGCAATAACCCGGTCAAAAGAAACCCACAGTTGGTGAAATAGGCATTAAATGCACATCCCATCCAAGTCGGCCCTGGATCCACAATGCAGCTCAGATGACACATGGGAAGATAATAGGGAAGCACAAATCGCGTTGTAGCCTATCACTAGCTCCCTTCCCTATTATCTTCGCCCTGATCTAGCTCTTCATGTACCTTCAAGAATGCTCCATCTAAGTCAGCTACAGGTGGTACTGGCAGAACCTTGAGTCAATCCTCAATGGACGCAATCCCTCTTGAGTGTTTGACCGACTTATCCCAGTTTTCCCTATATGCCAAGTATTTGTCAATAACTACAAGGTAGGTGGTCGTATCATCTAGCCGGTGCTCCGACACAGAGTCATCATTACTTGGTGCATAGACATCATGCCACCAACTTCCTCAAATGTTCCAGGATCAAATACTTGGGTGAGATCTTCCTTCTTCCTGTCATGATTTCAAAGAAGGCAATGGATCCATTGTAGACACCAGCTATGATATCATCAATCTGCTTCCTCTGCTTGTAAACCTTCTTCAATACTTTATGCCTGATCTGCAGCGACTTTTCTCTTAGGGATCTTTCCCTTAATGTCCATTTTTATCCTTTTTGCATCAGACATTGAGGACCCAGCTACTGCCTTGCTAGATTCAACCTGCAATTGTAGAAATCATAGTAAAAACCACAAGAAAGCAAGGTTAATTTATCAATACATCGTTAGAATGAATCTCATACAATCAGAGTGTTATTAAATTTCATATGGGATGAGCACAACAAATTTTGGGTTTCAAGACCATCTGTAGAATCTGAACCAAAGAGGAATTTGAGAAATTCTAGACCAATCGGATTCCAACAGAAAAAACTAGGAAACACCTACTTAACCATTAAACTTGATCATTTTTCATCAATAAATCACATGAGATATCCAAATATGGCATGAAATAATCATCAAATGCATCATAAATTATAAATAGATCCAAGTATCTCACGCTCCTTTATGTTTCATCAAAGTTCAGAAAAATCTGTCCAGGGAGAATTTCTACGAAGAACGGGCCAGGGAAGGGACTTTGGAAGATCAGGAAGACACCAGACTTCAGGGAAATCTAGACTCGACAGAAATCTGTAGATAAGGCAAGACTCCGAACCAAATGGTGCAAAAGTATATCTCTTAGCCAGACAAAGTTTATTCAGAATATGGTCACGTCAAGGGGGCATGTCTTGCTGACAGGCAATGAGGTAGGTCATGTCGATAAGAGATCTCTTCAGTATAAAGTCATAGTGAATCGCCCTTGTCTCACTAATAGAAATAGAGTTTGAGTAATCACTTCGGCCAGAGAAATTTATCTATGTGATGTCTCAGCAAGTCTATAGAGTCCTACCAAAGGCGCATGTAACAATCTTATCGGTATAACTTGAGTGGTCGGGGAAGGGTCTTGGCTAGTCATTTGTCTTGCCGACTTTAAAGTTCAAGCAAACACTTTAGTGTAACAAAGTTTGTAGTAGGACATCCCAATGAAGGTGAAGTGTCCCACTAATAGTGCTCAATAGATTTTCGGCACGAGAAAGATATTGTCACTGCGAATGATCATGGATATAGGAGGGTTTCTGGGTGTAATGTCCTGCCAAAGAGGGGGGAGTCTTAGTGAAAGCAAAGTTTTCAACAAAGTTTTCAGCAAGACGATGAGCTCGGTGAAAGGTCTTACTGACTTAGCAAGGTCTCAGTGAATTTGAAGGGGCATCGGGATGACTTGAATTCCACTATGACCTCTTGGCGACATTATGAAGTTACCCCAACAAAGAGACTCTCGGTGCAAGAATTGTAGGGTCCAGATGACCAAATACGAACCTTAGAAGGATTTTTGGGTGAAACGTAGGGCAACTGGAGTGACATCTCCCCAAACTCAAAGGGTTATAGCAATGAAAGAACCCAGCTCGATGAAAAAAAAAGTACTCAGTGGGATGTCTTACCGAAGGACGGATGTCCTAGCGAAACAAAATGACTATCGGTAACACTACTAGATCCCGCTATGACCTCTTGATGATGAGGGCTAGTCCTGCTAAAAGCGAATATGAACAAACATGTCGATGAGACATTTTCTTACAGAGTGAGGTCTTGGCGAAAGCAAAGGTCTCACCAACTAATATGCATACAAGATTCCATCGGTGTAAAAATGATAGTGTCACGGTGATCCAAAATGAACCTAGGAAGACCACTTCGGCAAACCCCAAGGTGCTCGATATGATATCTCAGCGATCTCGAATGGTCACAGCGAAGGGAAACCGGAAGGGGTGGAGAGTCCTGATTTCATCCAAACACTGAACCAACTATGGATTTCAAAAAGTTTAACTTTGGGCAAGTCGGGGACGGGCCTTTTATGAATTTTCTTCGCATTCTAGGTCAATCTTAAGACAAAATCACCTGATATGGCATTGCCCTATGTTTGAAACCCTACTTATTTGCCATTATCATGCAGGCAAGTTTAGAATTTAGTTTTAAATAGCAAAGTCACTATTAGGGTTTACTAATTACTCTCAAGCAAGATTCATCGAAATGCAAATAGACAAATGAGCTCAAAAATTGCTTGGGAGATGACAAATGATGCAATACTGAACAAGCCTAGCATGAAATGATCCAAGAGACCCATAAACCAAGTTAGATACACCCTTCAAAGAACACATGAAGCCAATAACGCAATCGGTAAGATAATCACGAAACCCAGGGAGTCGACGACAGGGCAGAATCTGGGAAAATCTAGTCCCCCTAGAAATCTATGAAGACCAAAAATTCTTGAGCAACAAGATCCAACCGAAATCCAAGCAAGATCTAGGAAAATCTGACCATGGTGAAAAGTCCCAAATCCGAGCAAAAGCCTAAGATTCATCCATAACTTAAGATCTTCAATGAATAACCTGTGGGAAACACTTAGGCAATCAAAAATAAACATTTAAGCACATGCCTAAATAAGACAAAACCCCAAAAAAGAAAGGTCCAAGGAACCAAAATCAGAGCGAAAGAGGGGCCCTGCTTTCAGCGGGGTGTGTGTGTGAAAACCGCACAACACATCCATTTTTCAACTAAATAATGAGCAATACAAACACACTTCCATAACTACAATACAAGAAACCAAATTGTGGAGAAATGTGGAGAAAAACCATTTCTCCTAGAGAGCACTATAATACATAGTTCACAGAGTAGTTAACACAAATTACACTACATAATGATCAATATAAAAACTCTACATATAAGACCATTGAACACATCTAATCAGAATATATAAATTGCACAAGAAAATCTTCAACAAAGAAGAAACATAGAGAAAAAATAAAATACCACTGAGCTATATGCCAGAACACCTCTCAACCATATTGTTTCTTCTTTTATTCAAATTTTCTCAAAAAAACTTGGAAAAAAGAACTAGAGATATATTCTCATTATTTGCAACAATTCCTCATCATCACCAAACCAACTTCAACACAACAACCCACCTAAACAAAATACAAAAATAGAAGCTTATCAAAGCAACACTAAAGGTTGACACTAATAACACTTACTAATGACAACATAGTGCAACTAATCAAATCATCACTACGAAATCATCAATGCAACATCATAAATTTGTAGACATCAATGAAAATACCAACTACTCATACTTGCAACAGTCTCCCCCTTTGTCATTGATGGAAACACATGATATAAAAAACCACCAACAATGAGCATAACAGCTCTAATCACCAACATATTGCTCCATACCAACTCTTTTTCTTTCTCCCTCTTACATCATAATTTCCTTGTTCACTTTACTCTCCCTTTCTCAACTAACTCTTTCCTTTTTCACATTATTCTCTCTCCCCTTTTGACATCAATGGAAAATGGAAACACATTTTCATCTCTTTCCCACTTTAAAATCAATCATAGTTGTACTTGCTTTGCATACGTGTACATTCCACTTTTGTGTACATTCCCCTTTAGGAGTATGCAACATGCTCCACCAACCAACAACCATTGTAAATATCCTTTGATCCAACTAACAAAGGATAACATCAACCTACAAAAAAACTTACCCCCTAACTAGAACAACAAACAATGCCACTAGCTACCCCCTTGAGAGGTAGTCTCCAACATCAATCCAGAACAAAGAATGAATCTTAAGATCCACTAGAATAATGCATGTCTTGATGCATTTAGTTTAAATGAGTAATAACCCCTAACTTTTCCCAAAAATATCTAAAAGTATCTTTAGAAAGAACCTTAGTGAATATTTCAACAACTTGGTCCTTTGTAGGCACATACAGGTGATCCCACAAAGTTGGTTTACAATTTTTGGGAGTTTTTTATTTTTGCTGAAATCACATATTTTTAGAAAATATAATGATTTAAGCATTAAAATGTTCTATTTAAAGTATTTTAATTGAAGAGGGTTTGATCAGACTACCTTAGATCAAACCCCCTTGGATAGAACCCCACTAGTTTTAAACCATACCTATAGTAGAGTCTCCTTTACACCTATCAAAATGCTAATTAAAAACTTCTTTTGATTTTCCTTTTGGGGGATCAAATGAATTCATTTATTTTATTTTTTAAAAGTATGTAGTACTTATTATAAGCTTCCAAAAAAGTATAATTTTAAATAAATTTGATTTAATTATTATATTTATTTTTTATTTCTTGTGAATGTAGGTGTCACCGAAAATCAAGCTCTTTGTTTTGCACATATGGAAAAATAGAAGATTATCAAGAATTTATTTTGAAAAATATGAGTGCACTAGCTTTTGAAGTCCTTGATCCAACAAAAAAATTTGAATTTTTATACATACAAAAAAGTTATGTTATACAATCCACCTATGTTTGAATTGTAATTGGTTTGACTTTGAAACTTGATTACGGAATAACTATTCAATAAAACATTATGAAACCAATTGGAAGCACTCAATATCTTAGTTACAAATCTAAATTTGAAAAAAATAGAATTTTATCCATCATGGAAAGAAATATGTGTTATATGGTGAGCGTCACTCCTTAAAAATGGTGTTTACTGAAAAAAAACTAGTTTTTGAATGAGATGGAAAAAGAAGTGCAATCTAATTCCATAAATTTTGAAAAAAATATATTTAGAATCTACAAAAAAAATTTGCAAATCACTAGTTTGCATCATCTTCAAATTCCTCATGGTTTAGCCACTATAGGTACTCAAAAGTGAAGATTTAGTCAGAAAAAATCAGTTTAGTGTCCAGTTTGGCAAAAAATTATAAACTAGCATTGTGGGATCACCCATACTCTAGCTTCACTTTATTCTCTACAACATTCTCTATCAAGAAGTGATACCATATTGAAATATGTTTTGTCCTTGAATGCATAACCAGATTCTTTGAAATGTTAATAGAACTCGTATTATCATAGAAGATAGAAATCAGTTTGAATCATATACCACTTTGATATCCTTTAAGGATTTCCTCATCCACAACACTTATGTGCAACAAGATGTTGCTATAATGTATTCTACCTCTATAGTAGATAAGGAAACTAAATATTATTTCTTGCTTAACCAAGACACCAATCTATATCCAATAAATAATGTACCACCACTTGTACTTTTCATGTCATCCATAGAATCTACCCAATCTACATCTATATAAGCACTCAAAGAAAAATTAGTATCTTTTGGATACCATAAGCCATGTTCCGGAGTGCATTTCAATTACTTGAATATCTTCTTCACTGGTGTAACATATGACTCTTTGGGTTCATCTAAAATTCTAGCCACAAGAAAAACTACATGCATAACATCTAATCTATTAGCAGTTAGGTATAGGAGTCCTCCAATCATTGATCTATACTTGCTCTGCACAGTCTTAGGAGATTAATCATTTTTTTCTTAGCTTTCCATCAATAACCATATGAGTATATACTAGTTTAGAATCTTACATTCCAAATTTCTTCAACATTTCCTTGACATACTTTTATTGCAAAATGAATATACCTTTTTTGTCTAATTGATTTTCACTCCAAGGAAGAAATTCATCTCCCCAAACATTAACATCTAAAAATATTTCAGTATCTCTTTCACAAATCTCTTACACATAGCTTCATTTCCTCCAAAAATTATATCATCAACAAACACAACTACAATAAAGATTTTTTCTTTTTCAACTTTGAAATAAAAATTACATCCTTGAGTCCTTGTTGAATCAAGTACCTATCCAACCTTTCATACCAATCCCTGGGAGATTTCTTTAGTCCATAAAATTCCTTCTTCATTCTGCAGACCAAATCTAGTTTTTCTGATAACTTAAATCCTTCCAGGGTTGTTCAATGTGCACCTCTTCTTCTAAATCACCAATTAAAAAATAGCACATTCATTTGATAAACTTTGAAATCCTTATGTGTTGCAAAATCTATAAACATCTTGATAACTTCCATTCTTTCCACTGGAGAAAATGTCTCCTCAAAATCTATTCCTTCCAGTTGTGAGTAACCTTTACAACCAATCTTTACCTTATTTCTCACAACTTCTCCATTCTCATTTGATTTTTCTAGAATACCTACTCAGTTCTAATTATATTCTTGTTTGCTAGTCTTGGGACAAGTTCCCAAATCTGATTTTTTTCAATATTCATTAGTCCTTCTTCCATGTCTTTGATCCAATACTCATCCTTGCATGCTTTAATCACTATTTTTGGTTCAAATTTAGAGAGTAAAGATAGGTTTACCTTTCCTTCAATCATAGTAGCTTTTCTCCTTGTCAAAACACCTTTTCTTTTGCCACCAATGATTTGATCTTCAAAATTATTCTTTTGCACATACTTAAGAGTCTTACTGATCCTTTCTAGAGTTTCTTCCTCTTCAATATGAAATTATTTTTCCTTACCTTGATCTCTATCATTTTCTCTGCAAGATGACTGATTTGATTCATTTCCATCTATCACCACTGATTTCTTTTGTAAGTCTTCATCCACTTTGACACTTTTACTCTCAACAATCTTTTTTGTTGTCTTTTTATAGCACTAGTAAGCTTTTCTTCCTGTAGAATATCCAAGAAAGATACCTTCATTGGATCTTGTATCAAAATTTCCCAAGTTATCCTCACCTCTTTTGATATAACTTTTTCTTATAATTTTTCTATTTTTGGATTTTGATTGTGTGCTAGTTTTTGCATCAATATTTCAAATCACACTCTATGATCCATCATCAAGATGATAGAGAGCCCAAGGAGATTCATTATGTTCCTTTGTAGACCCAACTTGCTCAAAGAGAAGAAGAAAAAAGAGATAGAGAGGTTATGGTAAGAGGGGGGAAGGAGACTTGCAACCCAAGAAGAAAGAGAAAGATAAAAAATTGAATGTTAATAAAAATCACTTCTATGATGAGAGAAGAAAAGAAAATAAAAGAGAAATGAGTTAAAAAAAAATGAAGACAATTACTAAAAATAAAGCCATAAATGCTAATACCTATGTAAAAAAGGTCAACAAACATTCAAAACCACCTAATGAACAAAATAACCAAAAGCTTATATGCATCATAGGTATAAACTAAGAAAACAATAAAGTGGAAATAAAGGCTAAAAGCTTACAATTATGAAGATGATAATAAATAAAATCAAAAGAATAATAAATAATAAGGAAAATAGAATAGATGAAAATAATAAAGAATAAAGAATTAAATAAAAAGAATATAAAAATATAAAATAGAATACATGAAATTGCATGCCACTAACACTACATAGTAATTCTAGTTATTGATTAGGATGATGAAGGAAACAAAGAGGGCAATGATAGGGAAGAATAAGGTGTCACACAAAATAAACAAATGAGGCAGAGGTGGTAGCACAGGCACATAATCTGGAGATGTTGAGGGAGCTGAGGGAAATGAGGAAGACGATGGAGGTGTGGGTTCAGGTTTCTTGGAGGTCACATTTGGTGGCGCTGTGCATGCTAGAAGGAAACAAAATGGCAGAAGAAGGGTTTCAATCTCTTCTATAGGAATCATTGACTCTACTGATGGCAAGGAAGAAGTAGGTGGGACTATGTTTTTTGCTCCTTTTCCGATTGCTTCAAAGGAATTTGGTCTGGTAGGCTCCATTGGAGGCTCTAGTTCTACAAGGAGTGGCTCTTATGTGGGTACTCCTTTTGAAAGCGTGATTGACTCCCTTGACTCCTTGGTTGTTGATTTGGGGGCTCAAGAGTGGGATGAGGATGAGTTCATGTACTCTTATTTTGAAGATGTTGATGACCCTTTTTTTTCTACTTCTAGTTGTCTTGAGGATGGGCTCTATGAGGGGTCAGTTGAGGAGGATGATATTCTTCTTAATATCCTTCTGGAGGCCCATCTGAAGACTCAGGGGAACTTGGTTGTGTTGATGGTGTTTTATGCACAACAACAGCTCAGAAAAAATATGATATTAAATCTCTATCAGCAAGCCTCAAGAGATAACCCCAAGGTCTCTAATGTCAAGTCTTGGCAATGCATAAACAACTCAGATAATATGTGAAAATTCTAGTAATCACAAGGGGCCTTACAAACAAATACTCAATCTTCAAACTTATCAGATTTTGCAATATGATGCTACTTGAAATCATAAATCTAACCCAAATGATAAAGAAATAGCAAAATATGAGAGTTTAAGAAATATTTATAGATTAAACTACTCCTAAGACCAACAATACAAATTATGAAATACTTGAAATGGACCAATCCCTCAAAACTAATTGTTGCTTAACCCAGATTTTATCTACAATTTTACAGAAATACTGCAATCTTCTAAGGAATTAAATATTTTCAAATCATGAACATTCATTCACACCAATCCTTATTTTGCAATTGAAATGAATAAAACATCCACAATTGAACTACGCACAAAAAATATAAGGTCTAGGCTAACTTTACAAAGTAACTCACAATCATTCAATTGCTAAAAGTATGGACCAGGGATTGCTACAAACACTCTAAGCATCAAATCATGAACACCATTGAATCATACTTAATTCTAAATCTAACATTAATCAAATATTCTCCAAGCAATCTCAAAAGATAGAAAAACAAGAACCATGCAAGATAAATCAACACAAGAAATATCACCAAGGCACAATGTCTTCACTTGTATTGAATCACCCAAGAGAAACAAAAATTCTAGTATTATGTGTTATAGCTCTTGGTTCAAAATAAAACTAACTCCTAGCTCTAACCCTTGCTCTATCACTTAATTTTCTCATAACTCTAACTATCTAGCCCTTACAAATGAGGTGAAATGCCCTATTTATAGAATTTCAATACTATGTCAGCCAAAATAGGGTTACAAAGATAATCGAGCACAAAACAAGCCGTCCAAGAAAGTTTCTAGAATAAAAATATTTTGCATTAAATGCTTGGGACACTTCCACGTCATCCTGGATTCTCCAATGCAGCTCGATCCAATGCATGCAAGAAACAAAAGGATAGATAATGGGAAGCAAAAATTTTGATGTAGTCACTCATTAGCTGGTCCCTTGTCTTTATCTCAATCCAAATTATCTTGTACCTTAATAAAATTCTCCTCTAGATCATCCAAAGGTGGAGTAATTAATACTTTAAACCTTCTCTTAATGGATTTAATCTCCTCCCTTGATGACTTTATCCCATTGCACCTTGAGATCTTGATATTTCTCCATGACTACAATATAGGTGGATGCATCATCTAAATGGTGAGCTGTAATTGGACCATCATTAATTGGTGCATAAACTTCATGCCACCACTTCCTTAACTACTCTAAACTCAGATTTTTTGGTGAAAACTTCTTCCTCCAAGTCATTATCTCAAAGAATGAAATACACTTATTGTAGATATCATTCAAAGTATTTCCTACCTGCTGACCTTGCTTATGAATTTTATTCAAAACCCTCTATTTGATCTACAAGGCCTCATACCACTCCCAAGGTTCCAAAACATTTGAAGAGGGCAAGATACCATCATTTACCAATCTCTCTTTAGTATAATCCATAATGGTTTTTATTTTCTATAGGAGAATATCTACATCAGTTTTATCTTGCCCCAACACATTTTTCAGCTACTCAGATGACCTATGTGCATCTCCACAAGTTGACACAATCTCCTTAATCATGTTATCTCCTCTAAATATCACTCCTTGCAACCATTCATGTGTAGCCTATGTGGAATCCTTCATCGTCTCAAGTTCACCAAATGCCTCTTTATGTAACAATCCTTTAGGGGTCACTCCTTCACTTCCCATAACCTGTAGAGGCCTCATTAGATGTTGTACATACCTATACATGTCATTCAATTATTTTTACAACCTCTCATTTTCCTTTTTTTCTCTATCCAATCTTCTTAGAATGGCCTGGGAGGATTTCTGGAACTCTTCTCTCTCCTGATACTTACTTGTAGGTCCCAAGTTTATTGTCTGAATGGTGTAATCTCAAGGGACTATCTCACCCTTGCTCATGTCTGTTGTAGGAGTAGAAATGTGTATTATTCTATGATTTGCCTCATCCCTAGTGATCTTCAAAATCACCTTAGCCTTCTTCTTTACTTTCCCTTTTCCAATGTTGGCTAACAGTTCATCCCAGTTTGGAGGAATATTATCTAAAAATATTTTCTTTCTCTTCAATCTTTCACTAAGGAAACTATGAGTAGGGACATCTGACTTTTGTTCATCTTTTCCCTCTTATCTTCCTCCTTATTGTCCTCTATATTTTGAGTTTCTTCTTGATCAAGTGTCTCTGTTACCACTTGGATCAGAGAGGGAGTTCTCTCATGCATGTCTTCATTTTCCATGGTTTTCCATTCCTCATTTCCAACAAGTGATTCTTCATATGACACTAAGGAAGACTATAAGACCTTATCAATTTCCACCTCTGCACTATAAAGATCCCCATCCTTGAATTCTTGTACATCTTCACCCTGATGGACATTGTCAAAAGCAACTTCTATAGATTCATTTTTTTCATTATGAAATTATTGAATTGAGGGATAGGCAAAAGTGTCTTCTTGTTGTGGCAATGCAAAGGAAATTGCAGGAGCACCCTCTTTCAATTGACTTTCTTTAGGAGATTGGGTTTTAGCTTTCCTACTATAGACTTGTGTCTTCTCCCTAGAACTCTCAACATCTATCAACTGTGGTCCTGTACTCTCTTTTCCCTATCCCTTAGGGGGCTTATTCTAATTTCTTGATGTTCTTTCCACCCTTCTCCTTTTGGACATAAGAGCATCATCTTTCTCCCATTCTTCTTCATGTTCTGCCTCTTGACAAAATGTCTTCCTCTTAGAGGCAGTGTTCCTTTTCATGGCAATAGGCTTCCTTTTCTTTTCTTCCTCCACCCCTACTTGGACACATTTGATTTTGATCTTGAAGGGAGAACATACATTTTCTTTACCCTATGCTTCCTTCTCTTCCTCCTTAGAAGTGGAGTGAGATTCTAAGTTCCCCATCAAATCGTAAGTGTATTTCTTCCCTTCAATGTCCAGCTCCCAAATCTTGTGTTTGATCCATAATTTAGTGTATTTAATCATAGGAGCATTAATTTTCTCCAACTCTATTTTTTCTTTTTCTAACTAGTCAATTGCACCTACTGGCTTGTATTTCATTATCTCATAGTCATGAATTTGAATCACCTCCCCATCATCATCAATCTGATCAAGGATGGTCTTGATGTTATATAATCTGATCAAATTTGTAGGCAACCTAGAGAACCTCTTTCTTTTGACCTCAAATTCATCTTTTTTGACCTCAAATTCATCTTTATAGTTAGCGCAATAATCCTCAATAGCATGTTTGTGTGTGAAGTCTCTATTGGATTTCTTTTGTGCACCCCTTGTTTTATCAAATATGGACCTCTTAGAGTGGAATACCAAGCCAGGAGTACTCATTTCTTCCTCAAAAGAGTGTGTTGTGATCAAGGAAGGGAAAGCTTCATGACCTCTTATCCTTGCTAGAAAATCATTGCAAAAACCAGTTTTATGCATGTCTTTCTTCACAATAGCATCAAAGTCAAAGATTTTCCTAGTAACTTCTAAAAGTATGGTGTATTCGGTTGGGTACCTAGGAAATTTGTAAGGAGATCTCTAACAACCATCAATCCTTATGTAGGAGAAGGTGGGAAATTGTATGAACCATACTCCAAACTTTTGGATCAGCTCCTTAGTAGCATCAAAAATCCTCACATTCTCTACTCCTTGGAGTAACCTTGTAATATACATGGTGAATGCATCATTCACCCTTCTGTAGCTAGAACTACCCAAATGCAGTTGTGGATAGAGCTCATAAATCATATCTTAGCCAAATATTCCTCGAGTGCTCAATCCCTTGTATGGATGGAATCTTGCAAAGGCATAAACAAAGTAAGATGTCATGGTGAAGCTCTTGGTGTGCAGTGCATTGTACAACTACTCATCGATCATGGCACTGATTATACTTTCCAATGATAGTCTACATCCTATTCATTCTCACTATTATGTAAAACATCCAATTCTCAAATACTCCTACACTCTTCAAGCCCATCACTCTACTAAGAAGAGTGATTGCATCATAGTATTTCGACTTGAATTTTTCCCTGAATAATTGCTTTGGCAACTTAGAAATATGTCCTTTAGGTTTCTCCAAACAATAGTTGATAACTTGTAAAGACTTGTTTGTATCTTCCATATAGTACTTTTTGGCTATCTCAATATCAAACTGAACCACGTGGGATCTGTCTGGCATATCAAAGGTTTGGGCCATTGAAATAGGAGAGAATTTTGTGAGCACCCTAACTTACAGGTTGATTACTCTCTTTGTGCTTGGATCATAATGTCTGGAACATTCCAAAACCAACTCATAGCACTGCATTGTAGAAGGAAATCCAACCTAGAGCTCATGAATCTTCTTGGCAATAGAGGAGGAGCTTGCACTACCATCCTTGCCTTGAATTCCTAATAATACCACCTTTCCAAATTTGTATTAGTTGCCTCTGACCAAATGGAGGCTAGCTTTCTCTTAGGAACCTTTCTCTTCATATACAATTTGATCCTTTTAGCTTCCGAGATGGAGGATCCCTCAGCATCGGTATCCATTTATTTTCCCTTGACTTTGCTGGAAATTTCCTTACTTGATTCAGCCTGCACTCAACAAAGGATCATAATAAGTTTTCATTGCATCATAAATACTAGGACTAGCCCATCGTAAACAACGTATTCATCAATTTAAAAGCCTAAATATCGGTCAAAAACCCCTTAAACCATCATAAAGCATAATTTCTTAAAAGCTCAAAATTTTCACCCCTTCGTGAAAATCAAGCCAGGAAGGAATTTTAGGGATTTCTATGTCAAACGGATTTTAGTGATGAAGGAATAATAATCACTCAAAAAGTTAATCAATCATTATTATAACTCAAGAAATATCATTATTCATCCTTTAATCATTCAAACCAATCATGAAATGTGAAAACCATTCATCATTATTGCATCCATTCCTCTAAATCTTCATGCTTGGTAGGTTTTTAGGGAATTCCATCATGGATGAAAATCTGTGAAACTAATATAACTTCACACATTTTCATAGAAAAGTAGGTGAGATGGAAATTTAGGGTTTTCCTTGGGTAAATAAATTCTGTGAAGCCATCAAAATTTTGAAAGTCATGATTTTCACGATGGTTTCGCCCAAATTGGTCAAAAGACCACGAATTTGGGGTATTGGACTCAAATGTTGTTTGTCTCAACTCATTCATTGATGGACTCAGATTTCTAATTTGGTCAAGGGAAATTCTACTAGTATTTGTAATGAATTCAAAATCAAAACCCTAGGGCTCCGTCCAGGTTAAACAACTCCAGAATTAGTTCAATCATTTAGTTCATTAAACCATGATAAATTCCTTAAAGGCAAACAATTATCAAATATAGATGGGAAACACCAACTCAGATTCACTCAGATCACTGATTTTGTCAAATGCAAGAAACCCTAGATTGATTCAAGCAAATCGACATTACACACAAATTGAGTAGGTGAATCAATTCTAGCAATGGCTAGCACCATTAATCTAACAAAGGGATGTTGACATCAAATTCAGGGAAGGAATCGAAAAGGAAGATGGGTAACCCTAATTTACTTGCAGACCCTCAAGCATGCCAAACCCATATGACACCAAAACCATTCATACTCATCAATTGAAAACATAGGCATCATGTACGTACCATGGATGAGGTCAAATTCAAGATAGCAATCACTGGTAACAAGCTTCAATGCATAGATAGATGAAAACAACACCAAAGGAACACCACCAAAGCCAACAATTTAGAACTTCAATACTAAATCACCAACAACAATCAAAATTAAGATTTTTCAAATTGAATGCAAAGTAAATGACACCGATTTTCAGCACAAAATCCCTTAAAATTCCCTTAAACACAAGCTACAAAATCTGTACAATCAAGCATAAATGAGGTGACAAGATAGCTCAAGACAAGTTTTGGGGATTCAAAGAGGTGAAGGATTTTTGGGATCTCAAGGCTTGAAGGAATTTTGCAAAATTCTGACAGAAACAAAATTCCTCGAAGAGTCAGAATCTCCAAAGCACACTACAAAACAGTCCTTTTTAGGTATCCAAGGCATGAATGGAAATCGGGGAAATCCACTTTGGGAGGAAATTCTTGAAACCAGTGAAAAACCTAAAAACATTTGATAACCTAGGATTTTCAAAGAATAACTTCAAGGGATCATTTGCATGAACAAAGTAAACATTCAAGCATGTCTCAAAGTGGCCAAATTTCATAATAAGAGAATCAAAAGCACCAAAGACCAAAGCAAGAGAGGGTCCCTACTTTCAATGGGGTGTGTGTGTGTGAAAGTTGCACAAAAAATGGTGACCCCTACTAGGGAAATGCTCCAAAGAATTTCTATGACAAATTGGAATCAAGAACCCAAAATCTCTAGTTTTAGTCCTTACATTAGGTCACCCATTTGACAAAGCTTCAGAATTCACAATAAAGAAAACCTTTCCTATACTAGGGTCAAAGTGTGTGCACATGCATTTATTTCCATTTCCTTAGTTGCAATAGAGGCCAAACTTTGTTTGACCAGGCTATGTAAAGATTCAAACTCCAAAAGTATCATAGACAGAGCCTCGCTACTAGTTAGGTGTCCATAGCCTTGACAAGGTTATTGGTGTGATCCTCCCCAACATAGCTCTACTGCCAGCTAGGTGTCCATAGCCCTAGTAGAGATACTAGGATATTCCTAATAACTTGAATTCATTCTTTTGATTTTTAGTAATTTCTCTTTTCTTTCTTTTTGATATTTATTTTCTTTTCACTTTTTTTATTTCATCCTATGAACAATGAAGTTCACACTCAGGGCTGAGAACCACAGTTGCACTGAAGTAGAATATAAGATTTTTCACCTAACAAGAATTCATAAGGACTATATGCAACCTTGGAATCTTTAAGATCTTGTGTAGAAATATGAGACCCAAATACATTTTAGATTTATCTTAATCCCATGATTCATCTACTCAAAATATTTAATACATATGACACTAAATAAAGGAATTTCACCAATTGACTCTAGAAGGATGATTGAAGTTTGTAAAAGAAATATTCAGAACAAACGTAGATAACATAATGGTTGTCATGCAGGTGCAACAATCCCCAAAAGAAAAAAGGAAAACTCAAAGCAAGAGTAGAGAATAAAGAAAAACTACCCTAACTAGAGCAAACCTAAACTAACCAGAAGCAAAAAACAAACAAAGCAAAATAAAAAGGGAAACCTACTCTAACCAAAGCAAAAGAAGAACAAACAAAAAGGAAACCTAATCTAACTATGTACAAGGAAAGAGATGTAAACAACTCAGGATTGGAAGTAATTCTTCAGATATTACCCATTGAAAGGCAGTGGATTGTCCTCTCCAATGAGATTTTTCAAGCAAAAAGCATTATCTTCTAGAATCTCTACAATCTGATAAGGATCGAGCCAAAGTTTATCAAATTTTCCATGCTCCCATTTTTGGTGATGTTCTTTCTTCCAGTAGAGAACCAATTTAGAGATTCTAAAGGCTTTTACCTTGGATCTTATATCAAGCCATCTCTTAACTACACCCTAATGTTTGGAAAAAAAAATTAATGCTTCATCTCTCCTCTCTTCAAGGTGTAACAGTTTAGCCAGGTGGGCTTCACACTTGTCCCCTTCATCATAATATTCATTAATGAACTAGAAAGTAGGGATCTTTAACTATATGGGAAATACAGGTTCCAAACTATACACAAGGTGATAAGGATAGGTCCCTAAGGAGGTCTTATGTCTTGTATAGTCTGCCCAAAGAGAAAATCTAAGTTGAGTGTGCTAGTCCTTGGGATTCTTCTCTAATAGCTTACTGATGACTGTTAAAAGGTTCTTATTGGAAGACTTGGCCAAACCATTGCCTTGTGGATAATAATTAGATACAAAATTTATGATGATTCCATGATCAAAGGCCCAGTTAGAAAATTTTAATGATGCAAATCCAAGACCGTTATCACAAACTAAAGCCAATGGACACCCAAAGTAATTAATAATACCTTATTCAATGAAATTTATTACCACTTAAGAGGTACATTGTTTGCATGCAAGAGCCTCAGTCCACCTAGTGAAATAGTCAATGACAGTAAGAATATACATGTGGCCTATAGAAGAAGGTGGATTTATTGGACCTATGAAATCCAATTCTCACTGTGCAAACAACTTTACCTCTATAACTAGTTGAGTGGAAGAGTTGCATACTTCTCTCTGTTTGCTGCTATCTGACACACATGGCAAATTATTACATGGTTGTGGGCATATTTAAACAATGTGGGCCAGTAATAACCAACTATTAGAATATAATTCACTGTAGAGGGTGCAGACCCATGGCTTGTACCATATCTATCATGAAACTCTGTCATTACTCTTTCAACTTCTTCCTTTCCTAGGCATCTCAATTAGACTCCCTCATGGTTTTTCTTATACAAGACAACTCCCTTCATCATAACATTGTCACTCTTCAAACTTAAATCTCTCCTTTGTACTAAATTATGATGTTCAAGACATCACTGGTTCAAGAGATAATAGATAATATCATCATACCAATCTCCTGGGGATGCATCATGGAGGTGATAGTGCTAAGCTATGAGGTTTGGACCCATTTCAGCCATTGTTTTGGTTAGCCCTTGTCCTCTCACCAACTTCATGGGCTGAATCTCAATGTCATATTCCTACAACATAGTTACCCACTTAGCTCTGTGTTCTCCTAGTTCATTTTGCATCAACAATAGCTTGACTATGGGATCAAGAACTATTGTAAAGACCTTATTCCTTAGAATAGAATGCCTAAAGTTGTTTACAACTCTGACTAAGGCATAGGCCTATTTTTCCACACTTGGGTATCTTAATTTTGCATCTTTTAAAGGAGCACTCATGAATGCTATGGGGTGCTCATTCCCTTGATTAGACTTTTTTGTCAACATGCAGGCATAGAAGCGGTCAAAAGAAAATGAATAAACGTAAAAAGGCTTGGCATAGTCAGGACATACTAATACTGGGGCCTAAGCAATGGCTATCTTAATTTCTGCAAATTCTTCTTTTGCCTCAACACTCCATTCAACCTTGGCTTCTTGTTTCAACATTGCATTCAATGGCTTGACTATCTCTACAAATCTAGTAATGAACTTCCTTACGATGTTAATTTTTCCAAAGACTGATTTCATTTCCTTCTTACTAGTAGGCTGCTAAATCTTGAGTATGGCCTCCACTCATTCAGGATCAATAGCAATTCCTTTCTTTGAGATAATGTGTCCTAGCAGTTTTCCTTCAGTAACTCCAAAGATACACTTCTTTGGATTGATGGAGATTCCAAACTCTCTACATCTCTAAAATACTTTGCATAAATCTTCTATGTGGTCAGCTCTCTTCTTGGAAAAGACTGTCAAGTCATCTATATAAATAATTATGCATTTACCAATGATGTCTTTAAAGGAAATATCTATAGCTCTTTAGAATGCAGCTCCAACATTGATCAACCCAAAGTGCATTCTTCTGTAAGCACAAGTTCCCCATTTTGTAGTAAAGGTAGTTTATTGCCTATCCTCATATTGCACCATAACCTGGTTATATCCAAAGTGCCCATCTAGAAAAGACATCATTTGAGACCCATTGACAATTTGAAGTCCTTCATCTAGTGAAGGGATTGGATAGTTATCTTTTTTTGATGCCCTATTGAGGTTCCTGAAATCAACACATAATCTGATCTCTCCATTTTTCTTTCTCACTGGAACTAAATTTGCAACCCAGGTTGAATGTCTTATTGAAAATATAATACGAGCTGAGAGCAATTTCTACACCTCCTTTTGAATGATAAGGTCCAACAAGGCATTAATTGGCCTTTGCCTTTGCCTGAAAGGTCTTTCTCCTAGATTGAGAGGGATGGTGTGTGTAATAATTCAAGTATCATATGTCTTCAAGTCCTCATAACTCCATGCTATCACATCTTGATATGTATGCAGGGCATCAATGATTCTTTTCCTCTCCTTTGGAGTACACACCTTACCAATAAAGACATTCTTCATATCATCTTGAGCCCCCATGTTGTATGTTTCACATTGACTACTGATGGACTCTTTTTTAGCATCTTGCTCTTGATCTTTGATTCTATCAAGATCAAAAATCCTCTCTAACTCCACCATTCCCCTTGGAATAGTATTAGTCTTCAAATAAATGAACCCTTCTAAACCCATCTCTACTTCCTGGGGTTTAGCTTCATCAATGATCTATGCAATAAAGACATCAAAATTAGTGATAAAATCCAAGATATGCTTATCATCTTAAAATACCTAGAAGTTGGTCACATTGTCAGGTACTGAAGGTATTGGAGTTAGCTCCATAGTAAACTTCTTCAATCCAAAAAAGGACAAAGGCTGCAAGGTACTAGCTGCATGATCCTGAGAATCTATAGTTTGGTTCTTATTGTGAGGTATCAACTGGATGTTAAAAGCATCAAATCCCTCAATAAGGTCCTATACTCTATGCCTATAATTGGTCATTCATATATCATGGCATGAATATTGCTTTCTAACTTGCTTGACGACTAACTTAGAATCCCAAAATACTTGCAAATTCCTAACCTTCTTTCTCAGTGCCATGAGAAATCCATGAATTAGAGCCTCATACTCAACTACATTATTGGTACAATGAAACTGGAGTCTGTGAGCAGAAAATTAATTTTTACCTTTAGGAATAATAAATTCAAATCCTTCTCCAACACTTTGCTTTGATTTGGAACCATCAAATCTTAGTGTCCAATAGCCAACGACTCCAGATTTCTTTATATTTTATTTTGTGTTGTTATTGCTCGAAGGTTCTTCAGAGTGTACCATGCTCTTTCCTTTGGGATCATCTTGAGTTTCTTGTATATTAATTCTGATTGCTGGAGTGGGATTGATGCACTTCTATATCTGTTCTACTACTGTTTGGCACAAGCAACATTCCAATTTTGGGTGAGAGGTATTCTAAACTCTACACCAATTGGGTAAGAGTAGTTCCTCAAAATTCACCCCTCTACCTAGATGAATCTAATCTTCAATGCATTTCTAGATGAATTCTTTAAAATTGTCTAGAAAACTTAGTTGGTTATCTTCAGGATGATCATCTTCAATTGGTTCTACTAGGTCTCTAGTACTATTGGCTTCTATTGTAAGATCAACATGCCTGGTATGCAACATAAGAATTTATTTTGTATCTGACTCTTCAACAGGGGTTGTCAGCACATAATTACCTAGGCTCACTTCTGATATCAATATTTCATTTGAAGTATTTTGATATTTTGTGATCACATATTTCATCCTAGGTTCTCTTTCAATCTTGATCTAGTTTGGAACTCCTTTCCAAGGAAGCCACATGTGGGACTGATCAGTTGATACATATCCATTGAAATCCTTAGTAAAATCTCTTCCCAAAATTAGACTGTAAGTGTCTGGTATATCTGCTACCTGTATATTAATGACTTGTTGAATTTTGGGTTCTAAGGAAATTTGCATATGGATAATGTTTAATTACCCTACCACATTAACTTTTGTTCTATCTAGTTGAGTAACCTTCTTTTGAGAGACAATAGGGGTAATTCCTAAGGCTCTATAGAAAGCAAAGGGCATTACATTGGTGGAAGCACCTGAATCTAGCAAGCAATTGTGCAAATTCTTTCCAAATAGATGAACAAAAATTAAAAATGGAGGAGTTTATGTTCTGCCTTGGAACAAAGTTAGGGGAGTATCAACCTGAGCAACTTGAATTTTATCTTTTTCTTTCCCTTTGTCTCTAGGTTGTGTATGAACCTGACTCTAATCTTTTAATGCTTGAGGACCAAACGCTTTATTAGCAGTCCCAATAGTTGGTCTATCTTGTGATACTGAACTTATACTGTAAGCTCCTAGAACTGCATTTCTAATAGTAGGCACTCTCAACAGTTCAAATGCAGAAATGATTACCTTTAGTTTCTTGATTTCTTCTGCAACATATGCCACTGGCTACTCGGTGTTCATGTCAGTAGGAGCCTCCTTGAGATATTCCACCACCTTTTCTTTGCTTGCTTCAGTACTCTTTCCTTTTGATGTCCCAACTTGTTCCTATCCTTCATTTGACATATATTGCTTAGGAACATGTCGATATGTTGGATTATTGTTGGTGTGAGGATTTGGAGGTATGGTGAAATTGTTTGGAGGGATGGAAGTGGTGAAAGGTCCTCTAGCCTATGGAGCTCTAGTGGGCCTATCTCTTAAATCATATTTCTTGATTGGCATTTGGAACACTTGCACCTCTTCAACATTAGTTTCTTCTCCATCCAAGGGGCCATTATCATTCACAATGCTTTCATTGAATAACTGTGTAATCCCATTTCTATTACATACTTGATTTTCCTCCTCTTCCTACTTACCTGACTCTTCTTCAAGTCCATTTTCCTCACTTCGTGGGAAAGGAGCGTGATTCAACACCAACACAGGTGAGTTATAAGGATTAGATGGTACCAACTCATGGTTACTTTCATTATTATCCACCTCATACTAAAAAATAAAAGCAACTGTCTAGAACTCAGGATGCTCTAAATCAGAATGTTGACTTGTCTTACGGAGCCTACACCAGCCTAATGAAGCAACTTTAGCTAGATACACACTATTTGAAGTGTTTTCTTGATTAGCTAGATGATCTAATGGGGTAGGGGCATCTCCATTATTATTCCTTGTGTTCTAGGTTCTATTCTTCCTAGGTGGTTGCCTTCTGTCAATTCCTTGTCCACTTTGTTGTCCTCTCTCAAAATTTTGACCAGAAGCCTACCCTCTTTCAAAGTTCTATCCCCTTTCAAAATTTTGTCCTCTATCAAAGTTTTTTTCTTGTTGAGGATCCTGACTTTCTCTATTATGATTAGTCTGCATACTCCTTTGAGTAGCCTGGAGTTGACTATTTTGATTTCTCATATAAGTGACCTCCATGTTCAGCTTCTTTACTTGTTTGGCTAATTCATCCAACCTCTCCCTATCAAGATTACTATATGAATTCTAGTTCACACCATTTTGAGGATGTCCCATTGTTGCATTAGAGCTTAATGACAAGTTCAATACCTCTAAATTCTGCAAATATGTGGGAAAACCATGTTGGGGGTGTGGTACAGGAGTTGATTAGCACTTTTCTAAGGATAATTAATCACCGGTGGGGCTTGATTTATAGGGGGTCCTAGATGAGGGACTAGGGGAAACTGAGGTATTTCATTCATAATAGGAGTATGGTTGGTAAGAGCTTGATTGAGAGCTTGGGATTTCCCTAGGTGAGTAGTGGGTCCTAATGATGGTAAAGGCCCAGATAAGTGTTGTCTCAAATCAGTACTAACCTTAACATCTTTTGTGTATGCGTCAAGCAAAGTGGTTGGAGGGTTAGGTCTCCACTTCATGAATGTAGTTGTTAGACTATCAAGATCATCATAATAGACCTCTAAAGTCATGGAATTATCTACAACATATGGGCTTTGTAACCTAGTATATGCCTAATGGAATATGTTGTTAAGAAATCCTATAGGCTCATTGAATTCTCCTTTGACTTTAGTAAACTACAAATAGAGCTCATTAGCACTAATAGGAATTTTGAACTTTTGTAGGAACACAGTCTTAAGTTCAGTCCAATTATGAATAGATCCAACAAGTAAATGATTATACCAATGTAATGCATCTTCTCCTAGGGAATAAGGAAAGAGCCTGCATGTGACATCCTCATGGTTAATTCCCCTATCCCTAAGACATTTCTAAAAAATCCTGATATGTTCCTCTATAGTTATATTAGGATCATTAATATGAAATTTAGAGAAAAAATGCTCAGGTTTCTTGGGCATGGCATTGTAATTATTTAAGGATAGTGGAGATGGATTGTTATCTAGGAAAGCCATTGGTGGAGGTGGGGGTGGTAAAGGTTGATTTATGCTTGGCTGAGGTTGTTGAATGGGAATGACCTCAGAATCAGATGAAGATGGACTTGATGAAGATGAGGATGAAGGAGATGATGGAAGTGGCTAGGTGGGTGATGATTCCCCCTTTATTTTGGTCCTTCTTGACCTGGTAGGAGCTTACAACTCTTGAAATTCCTCCTCTCCTGGAGTGGATCTAGTTCTTCTTTGAAATATTTCAGGAGAAATGCCAAACAAAAAATGATCTAGCTTGATTATTCAAGCCCTCCTTCTAGCACCAATATGTTGATGGTGTTTTCTGGATAGCAACAACTCAAATAGAATATGATATTCTATCTCTCTTGAAAGGTAAATCTCTATCAGCAAGCCTCAAGAGATAACCCCAAGGTCTCTAATGTTAGGTCTTGATAATGCATAAACAACTCAGATAATATGTGAAAATGTTGGTAATCACAAGGGACCTTACAAAAAAATACTGAATCTTCAAACTTATGATATTTTTCAATATGATGATACTTGAAATCCTAAATATAACCCAAATGATAAATAAATAGAAAAATATGAGAGTGTAAGAAATATTTCTAAGATTAAAATACTCCTAAGACCAACAATACAAATGATGAAATACTTGAAATGAACCAATCCCTCCAAACTAATTCCTGCTTAACCCAAATTTTATCTACAATTTTATAAAAATAGTGCAATCTTCTAAGGCATTAAATATTTTCAAATCATGAAAATTTATTCACACCAACCCTTATTTTGCAATTGAAATGAACTAAGCACAACAAATATAAGGTCCATGATAACTTTACACAACTTACAATTAGCCAATTGCTAAAAGTATGGACCAAGGATAGCTACAAACACTCCAAGCATAAAATCATGAACACCATTGAATCATACTTAATTTTAAATCTAACATATATCAAATATTCTCCAAGCAATCTCAAAAGATAGAACAACAAGAACCATGCAAGATAAATCAACACAAGAAATATCACCAAGGAACAATGTCTTCACTTGTATTGAATCACCTAAGAGTAGTAACAATTCCAATATTCTATGTTACAACACTTGCTTCAAAATAAAACTAACTTCTAGCTCTAATCCTTGCTCTATCATTTAATTTTCTGTAGATTCTAACTATCTAGTCCTTACAAATGAGGCGAAATGCCCTATCTATAGAAGTTCAATACTATGTCAGCCCAAATAGGGTTATAAAGATAATTGACCACAAAACAAGCTAGCCAAGAAAGTTTCTAGAATAACAACATTTTGCATTAAATGCTTGGGACTCTTCCACATTGGCCTGGATTCTCCAATGCAGCCCAGTCAAATGCATGCAGGAAAGAAAAGGAGAGATAATGGGAAGCACAAAATTTGATGTAGTCACTCATTAGCTAGCCCCTTGTCTTTATCTAGATCCAATTTATCTTCTACCATAAGAAAAATCTCTTCTAGGCTGGCCAAAGTTGGAGTAATTAATACTTCAAACCATCTCTCAATGGATTTAACCTCCTTGCTTGATTCCTTGATGACCTTATCCCATTCCACCTTGAGATCTTGCTATTTCTCCATGATTATAATATAGGTGGATGCATCATCTGAATGGTGAGATGCGATTGGACCATCATCAATTGTGCCATAAAATTCATGCCACCACTTCCTTAACTGCTCTAAACTCAGATGTTTCAATACAAACTTCTTCCTCCCAGCCATTATGTCAAAGAATGAAATACACTTATTGTAGATATCATTCAAAGTATTTCCTACCTACTAACCTTGCATCTGAATTTTATTCAGAACCCTTCATTTGGTCTGTAGGGAATCATACCACTCCCAAGGTTCAGAAACCTTTGAAGAGGGAAAGATACCATCATTCACCAATCTCTATTCAGTATAATCAATAATGGTTTTTATTTTCTATAGGAGAAGATCTACATTAGTTTTATCTTACCCCAACACATTATGCAGCCACTCAGATGACCTATGTGCATCTCCACAAGTTGACACAATCTCCTTAATCATGTTATCTCCTTTAAGCATCAATCCTTGCAACCATTCATGTGTAGCATGTGTGGAAGCCTTCATCTCCTCAAGTTCACCAAATTCCTATTTAGGTAACAATCCTTTAGGGATCACTCCTTCACTTGCAATAACTTGTAGAGGCCTCGTTAGATGTTGCACATACCTATACACATCATTCAATTGTTTCTGCAGCCTCTCTTTTTCCTTTTTTTCTCTATCCAATCTTCTTAGAATGGCCTAGGAGGATTTTTGGAACTCTTCTTTCTCGTAATCCTTACTTGTAGGTCCCAAGTTTATTGTTTGAATGGTGTAATCTTAGAGGACTATCTCACCCTTTCTCTCACTTGCTACAAGAGTATCAATGTGGATAATTTTGTTATCTGCCTCATCCCTAGTGATCTTAGAAATCACCTTAGCCTTCTTCTCTAGTTTCCCTTTTCCAATGTTGGCTAACAGTTCATCCTAGTTTGGAGGAGTATCATCTACAACTATTTGCTTGCTCTTCAATCTTTCATTAAGCCAACTAGGAGTAGGGACATCTAACTGTTGTTCATCTTGCTTCTTCTATTCTAGTTCACCTATGAAAGAATCAACATTCAAATCTTGTACTGTAGGAACTTCTTCACCTTTGTCCTCCCTCTTATCTTCCTCCTTAATCTCCTCTGGATTTTGATTTTCTTCTTGATCATGTGTCTTTGTTACCACTTGGATCAAAGAGGGAGTTATCTCATGTACCTCTTCCTTTTCCATGTTTTTCTCTTCCTCATTTCTAATAGGTGAGTCTTCATATGACACTAAGGAAAATTGTAAGACCTTATCAATTTCCACCTCTACACTTTAAAGATCTCCATCCTTGAATTCTTCTACATCTTCACCCTGATGGACATCCTCAATACCAGCTTCTATAGATTCATTTTCTTCATTATGAAATTCTTGAATTGAGGGAGGGGAAAAAGTGTCTTCTTGTTGTGGCAATGTAGAGGAAATTGCAGGAGTGCCCTCTTTCAATTGACTTTGTTTAGGAGACGGGGTTCTAGCTTTCTTGGTATAGACTTGTGTCTTTTCCCTAGAACTTGTAACATCTATCAACTATGGTCCTGTACTCTCTTTTCCCTATCCCTTAGGGGGATTATTCTTCTTTCTTTTGGACATAGGAGCATCATCTTTCTCCCCTTCTTCATGTTCCTCCTTTGGAGCAAATTTCTTCCTCTTAGAGGTAGTGTTCCTCTTCTTGGCAATAGGCTTCCTTTTCTTTTCTTCCTCAGCCCCTGCTTGGACACCTTTGATTTTGATCTTGAAGGGAGAACTTACCTTTTCTTTTCCCTATGTGTCTTGCTCTTCCTCCTTAGAAGTGGAGTGAGATTCTAAGATCCCAATTGAATTGTAAGTGTATTGCTTCCATTCATTGTCCAAATCCCAAATCTTGTGTTTGATTCATTATTTAGTGCATTTAATCATAGGAGCATTAATTTTCTCCAACTTTGTTTTTTTCTTTTTCTAACTAGTTAATCTCACCTAATAGCTTGTCTTTGATTAGCTCATAATCATGACTTTGTATCACCTTCTCATCATCATCAATTTGATTAGGGATGGCCTTGATGCTATATAATCTGATTGAATTGGTTGGAAACCTAGAGAACCTCTTCCTTTTGACCTCAAATTCATCTTTACAGTTAGCCCAATAATCCTCAATATCATCTTTTTGTCTAAAGTCTCTATTGGATTTCTTCCGCGCACCCCCTATTCTATCAAATATGGACCTCTTAGAGTGGAATTCCAAGCCAAGAGTACTCATTTATTCCTCAAAGGAGTGTGTTGTGATCAAGGAAGGGAAAGCCTCATGACCTCCCATCCTCAATGGAAAATCATTTCCAAAACCAGTTTTATGCATGTCTTTCTTCACAATAGCATCAAAGTCAAAAATTTTCCTAGTAACTTCTAAAAGTATGATGTGATTGATTAGGTACCTAGGAAATCTGTAATGAGCTCTATAAAAACCATCAATCCTTATGTAGGAGAAGGTGGGAGACTATATGAACCATGCTGCAAACTTTTGAATCAACTCCTTAGTAGCATCAAAAATCCTCACATGATCTGCTCCTTGGAGTAACCTTATAATATACATGGTGAATGCATCATTCACCCTTCTGTAGCTAGAACTACCCAAATGAAGTTGTGGATAAACCTCATAAATCACATCTTGGCCATAGAGTCCTCTAGTGCTCAATCCCTTGTATGGATGGAATCTTGCCATGGAATAAACCAAGTAAAATGCCATGGTGAAGCTCTTGGTCTATAGTATATTGCACAAATACTCATGGATCATGGAACTGATTATAACTACCTAGTAATAGTCTACATCCTCTTCCATTCTCACTATTATGTAAAACATCCAATTCTCAAATACTTTTGCACTCTTCAAGCCCATCACTCTACTAAGAAGAGTGATTGCATTATAGTATTCCAACATGATTTTTTCCCTAAACAATTGCTTTGGTAGCTTAGAAATATATCCTTTAGGTTTCTCCAACCAAGAGTTGATAACTTGTAAAGACTTGTTTGTATCTTCCGTATAGTACTTTCTAGCTATCTCAATATCAAACTACACCACATGGGATCTATTTAGCATATCAAAGGTTTGTGCCACTGAAACAAGAGAGAATTTTGTGAGCACCTTACCTTGTGGGTTGACTACTCTCTGTGTGCCTAGATCATAATGTTTGGCACATTCCAAAACCAAATCATAGCAATGTATTGTAGAAGGAAAGCCAACAACATGAGCCAACCCAGAGCTCACCAATATTCTAGCCAATAGAAGAGGATCTTGCACTACCATCCTTGCCTTCAAGTCCTCATAATCCCACCTTCCCACATTTGTATTAGTCACCTTTGACTAGATGGAGGCTAGCTTGCTATCAGGAACCTTAATCTTCATATCCAATTTGATCCTTTTAGCTTCTGAGATGGAGGATCCCTCAACATTAATATCCATTTTTTTTCCCTTGAATTTTCTAGCAATTTCCTTGCTTGATCAGCCAACACTCAGTAAAGGATCACAATAAGTTTCCATTACATCATAAAGACTAGGACTAGAACACCGTAAACAACTTATTCATCAATAAAAAGGCCTAAACATTGATGAAAAAACACTTAAAACATCATAAAGCATAATCTCTTAAAAGCTTGGGATTTTCACCCCTTTGCGGAAATCAAGCCAGGAAGGAATTTTGGGGATTTCTAGGCCAAATGGATTTTAGCGATGAAGGCAGAATAATCACTCAAAATGTTAATCATCATTATAACTCAAAAAATAGCATTATTCATCCTTTAATCATTCAAACCAATTATGAAATGTGAAAACCATTCATCACTAATGCATGCATTCCTCTAAATCTTCATGCTTGATAGGTTTTTGGGGATTTCAATGAGGGACGAAAATCTGTGAAACTAATATAACTTCACACATTTTTTGGGGAAATGCAGGTACGATGGAAATTTAGAGTTTTCCTTGGGTAAAGAAATTTTGTGAAGCCCTTGAAATTTCGAAAGTCGTGATTTTCACAATGGTTTCACCCAAATTGGTCGAAAGACCAGGAATTTGGAGAATTGGACTCAAATGTTGTTTGTCTCAACTTGTTCATTGATGGACTTAGATTTCTAATTTGCTAAAGGAAAATTCAACTGGTATTGGAAATGCATTCAAAATCAAAACCCTAGGGCTTTGTCTTGGTTAAACAACTCCAGTCTTAGTTCATTCGTTTAGTTCATTAAACCATGATAAATTCCTTAAAGGAAAGAAATTATCAAATACATATGGGAAAAACCACCTCAAATTCACTCAGATCCCCAATTTTGTCAAATGCAAGAATCCCAATATTGACTCAAGAAAATTGACATTACACATAGATCGAGTATGCAGATCAAGTCTAGCAATGGTTGGAACTATTAATCTAACAAAGGGATAGTGACATCAAATTTAGGGAAGGCATCGAAAAGGATGATGGGTAACCCTAATTTACTTGTAGAACCTTAAGCACACTAAACCTAGGATCACCACATGCATATGAAACCAAAACCATTCATACTCATCAATTGACAACAAATGCATCGTGTACATACCATGGATGAAGTCGAATTAAAGATAGTAGCAACTAGTAAAAAGCTTCAATTCACACACATATGAAAACAACACCAAAGGAATGCCACCAAAGCCAACAATTAAGAACTTCAATACTAAATCACCAACAACACTCAAAATCAAGATTTTTCAAATTGGATGCAAAGCAAATGACACCGATTTTTAACAAAAAATTCCTTAAATTTTCCTTAAACAGAAGCTACAGGATCCATACAATCAAGAAAAAATGAGGTGACAAGATAGCTCAAGACAAGTTTCAAGGATCTGAGGAAGTGAAGGAATTTTGGGGATCTAAAGGCCCGAGGGAGTTTCAGGAAATTCTGACAGACATGGAATTTTGTGAAGAGTCAGAATCTCCATAGCACACTACAAAACAGTCCTCGTCGGGTATCCAAGGCATGAATGGAAATTGGGGAAATCTGCCTAGGCAGGAAATTCTTGAAACTAGTGAAAAACCCAAAAACACTTAAAAACCTAGGATTTTCAAAGAATAACTTCAAGGGATCATTGCATGAGCAAAGTAAACATTCAAGGGCATCTCAAAGTGGCCAAATTTCATAATCAAAGAATCAACAGCACCAAAGACCAAAGCAAGAGAGGGTCCCTACTTTCAGTGGGGCATGTGTGTAAAAACTACACAATAGGTTGGAAGATCTGTTGAGAAAACTAGTGGCAATGCTTTATTTTCTAGTCTCAAAAAGGGATTCCTTCTCCCTGTTGTTACTAAGGAGGGTGCTCCTTCCTTTGTTGAAGTTCCTGTTGTTTCTCCTCTACCCCCTATAGTTGTTGATCTCCCCATTGATGGCTTGTACTATAGGGATGAGGTTTTGAATACTTCTTATACTATTCTTCCTTCCTCCCCTATGGCTACTTTAGAGGAGCTTCTTGTGTAGGAGGATGGTGGCAAGTCTGACCAATGTGATTTTTCTATTGGTGGCCCCATTGTTGATAAGGAGGATGGACAAGCTAAGTTCAATATTCCTGACTCTACCTTTTTTGAGACTTTGGAATGGTTTAAGAGCTCCTTGGTTGGGAGATTTTGTAGTCTTCATCCAAACATTGATGTTGTTAGAAGGTGGGTTTTTTGGATTTGGAATTTCTGTGATAAGGTCAAGGTAACTACCATGATAAATGGTTTCTTCCCCTTTTCTTTTCCTTGCAAAGAAATTTTCTCTAAGGCAATTCTTGATGGCCCTTGGTTTTTTGGTCAGAACAACCTCTGTCTTCAAAGGTAGTCACCTAGTTTCAACCCCATGGTGGACACTCTTAAGTTTCCTATTTGGGTTTGTTTACCAAGGCTGCCTTTGGAGTTCTAGCATGAAAATATTTTTATGGGTATTGCTAATTCTTTTGGGAATTTCTATTCTATGTATAAGATCATGAAATCAATGAAGCGATTATTGTCTTCTAGGTTTTGTGTGTTAGTGGAGAATAACCTTATTCTCCCTACTTAGATAACCTTATCTTCAAGATTTGTTAAGTGGGTACAACAAATTGAATATGAAAATTCTCCCATTATCCACCTTTATTGTGGTAAAGTAGGTCATTCCTCCTTTACCTGTCTAAGGAAAAAGAAACAACACTTTGTTTGGATGGAAAAAGAGATGTCTTCAGTTACAGAAGATCACACCACTCTTTTTCAGAAGCCTCAACTTGATGATTCTAATGGCCCCTCTATTGATACTCCTTGTTTGGTTGGTCCTACAAATGGCCCTATTTATTCTCCTTGCAATAAAAAAAAATAAAAATTTTGGAGATGACCCCTTGTACAACGATTCATCAAAAATCCTTGCAACAATTTTTTAAACCACCTTAAGTATGGTGTGTTGTGTAGTGCTCCATTTTGGTGGAGCTGTAGTGGTTCTATTTGGTTGTTGTCTTGTGTTGTCTTGCTGTTCTCTGCTGGTTTTTGTTATTTTTCTTAGCTAAAAGATCTATCTTTTGATTTGTAAAAGGTTTCAAGGCCCTTTCAAAACCCTAATTATCTAATAAAAAACACTACATAGTAGGAATCAAATAGACAAAAGTATGCAATTCAGATACATTGTGCATATGAAACAAAAAAAATGGAGGAAAATTTAAATTTATTCTAAAATATATGGTTATCAAAGCATGATAATTAAATGAAAGAATATAGACTAAATAAGATAAAAATAATAGCTAAGAGATCAATTTTTAAAAAACATGAATGAAGAAAAAGGAAGAAATTAAAGAAAAGAAAATAGGATGAAAGACTAAGAAAAGGCTTAATGCTTTACAATTATATAGTGGATAATAAATAGATAAATTATGCATAAGAAAAAAGAAAATGAAGGAAAATTTAAATTTATTCTAAAAATTATGGACTAAATAAGATTAAAATAAAGGAAAGGGAACAATTTTAAAAAAACATGAATGAAGAAAAAAGAAGAAATTAAAATAGGATGAATCATAACTTGTTGCAAAGTTATTTCAAGCATACTATGGTAGTCAGGTGAAGCTTGAATAAGATTCCATAAGTATATCTTAGTATAAGTATTCTTAAGTTGTTCGACAAGATCTTACTCCTTTACACTATGTGAAGGCAACCAAAGAGCACTAGGTAATATAGGTTGAGGAAAAGGTACTGAAATGGGAGTAGTTTGTTGTTTCCTATTGTTCCTTGTGTTATATGTATGAGCAATGGTATTATAACCTGATTGTTGTGAAAAATTATAATAATGAAATTGCTAGTGTAAAGTTCAAGATATCTTTCAGTTTCAATGGATTCTTTTTAGGTGGTTCTAGGATGATCACAGGTTTTTTTTGAACTTGAGGTTGTTGTGAGGGTGGGTAAAGGATAACTTGAGGTGTGATTGCTTTGGAATCTCTATGTTTTGGTTTATCATGACAAGTCTTAGTGGATGAACCTTGTGATATGAAATCCTCAAGGGATTCATCTAACATATCAAAGTCAACACTACTAAAGGGGTTCGTCTAGAATATCAAATTCATCACTAATAAAGTCATCTAACATATCTAACTTGGAAAAAGAGATTTGACATGATCAAATAACTATGCTTTCTCCAAGAGTTCATTAAGTTTTTCTTGTTTATTTTTTTATTTTTGGTTTTTTTTTCTATTTTATAATGATTGCAAAATGTAAACTAATCTATCCACCAATTCAATAATGTTGAAAATGAAAGAAAAATGTAGAAATATAACACTAAATTTGATTCAAATATGAAAGAAAATTATTTTCAAAATGTTACAAAAACTAACTAAATGAGCAATGTTTAGAATGTTCAATAAACTATTTTAGAAAATTAACATTCAGATCTAGAAATAGAAACATAAATACAAATTAAAGATTAAAAAACACTCATAATTTTTTTCTCAAAATGTCTGTACAATGACTCATTCGTCCTAGGATGAATGGGTCCTAGATTAGGGCCTTTTATATTTGAATTTTTGATTGTTGAGCTTATCCTATATGTTCTTTGTTTTTGATCTATAATAGAAAGTTCTATAATAGATTTTTTAAAAAGTTTATCTCTAAATGCAAGTAAAATCAAGGTTAAATGATGGATTATGTGACAATTTATAAGATGCAATATGAATCTAAATTTGAACTTCAATTTTTGAATAATGATCCAAAATAAACTTAGATTTAATGCAATTTTTCTAATTTTTTTATGAAATATGTAAAAATGAAAAATGAATCCTAAATATAGTGTTCACTAATGTAATATTAAATAACCCTAAATGTAATGCAACTAATGAAAACCTAAAGCAATCTATTGCAGAACTTAGATCTAGGGAACTAAAAGGACTCCAATTTGTAGAATATTCTTGTACAAGGTCAGGTTCACCAAAATAAAATGGTGAAAAATAGGGGTGTTCCCAAGGGTTCCAAAATTTAAAAAAGTGGATAAAAAGAGGGAAAATGGATCATATTCTTCATCAATCCATTAGGAAATGAGATCGAAACAATGAAATGACTAACAACCTTAAGGTGAGTCAAGTCAAAGTGTGAATCTCCTTTATCTTGAATATGAATGCTTGATCTCATGTGAATTTCTCTTCCTTGCCTCTTGTCTTGCTAGTGTAAAATGAATGTGAGACTTAGTTTTATAGGCTTCCTTTCTAATTTTCCAATTATCAGATCTTGAAAGCTGACATCTTAAATTTCAATTTGAGAGATTGAAATAACACCAAAATCATGTCAATAGTTGAGTTCAAGGCACCTAATGAGGAACCATTCTCCCATGGGTGATGAATCCTGACCTAAAACTTCAGGACTCCTTAAATTTTGGGGCATTAATTTGATCCATAGCATTTATTCAATGCGGGTTGTGGTGTTAGTAATTAAATAAAGTTAATTTAAATAGGCCTTGGGATATATGATAAAGGGGTATTAGGGGACTATTAATGTGATTTTAAAATAAATTAAAGAAAAGGTTACTAAAATAGGTCCAAATAAGTTTAAATTATGCTTTCTCCTAGAAAGGGGTACAATTTTTTACACCACTTCTTTACCAATTCTTCTTCTTCAAGTTTTACACCAAGGACTTTGATGGAGATGATAGTATCATCTACCGTATCTGTGTAGCTTGTAATTTTTTCATCTTCTAACATCCACATGCTCTCAAATATGATCTTTATATTATATATCTTAGCTTTCTTGATCTTATCATCTCCTTCATAAATGCTTTCAAATTTTGTCCATATCTCTTGAGTAGTTTTTAGATTCATAATTTTTACAAGTTTAGTATTAGAAAGACCACTTGAAAGAGCATACCTTTCTTTACCATTATTTTTATATGCCTTCATCTCATCATCATTACTCAGACCATTTTGAGGCTAGTGTATCCAATCACAAAAAACTTCCAAAATCCATATCCAAGGGATACTAGAAAACCTTCCATCCTTGTTTTCAAGAATGCATAATATAATCCATCAAACAAAGCAACATCTCTCTTGTGTGCCATCCTTGATCTACCTCATGTGGTTAAGCTTTCTTCGAAGGAACATTTCTCTGATAACAATTGTTGAATGTGCAAGACAACTAAGAGGGGGGTGTGAATCATTTGTACATTAAAATATCAAAACCCTCATTAACATTTAGATCCACATAAAATTTATTATCCTTTAATCAATT
>VDFB02358134.1:65350397-65450182 GCA_007258455.2 Sequoia sempervirens
ACTTGAGATGATAAAATGATATGAACCAATGAGATGATAAATGGAAAAATGATAAAATGGAAATGTTATAGAAAATGTAATGATAAAATGATATGGAATGAAAAAATGAAATGTAATGAAATGATATGCAATATAATAAAATGAGATGATATGTAGTGAAATGAAATGATAAGAAATGGAATGTTTTGGAATGATAAAATGATGAAATGAGATGATATGATAAAATTGAAATTAAATGTTTTGATAAACAGGATAATAATGAAAAATGATTAAATGTATGAATGAATGATGCGAAATGAGAATGGAATGAACGTTATAACAAAATGAGAATGTCCCCTGATATGTAATGAAATAAGATGAAATATGAAATGATAATGCATCATGAGGGATACATAAATGGGAAAGGATTCCAATGATGGATGTTTAAACCTTATGATATGCACAAGACCAAGATGAAATGATAACAAAATGAGGATGAATAAAATCTCCAAATGTCCTCCACATATAATCTAAAGAGACATGACAACTGTTGATTTATCTGTTCAGCTTTGTTTGAAACTCTGATGCGAATCTAGTATGAAAAATATGTACATTAATCTAAATGAAATGTAACTAAATAAAACCAACTATTCATTGAGCCTTCAGGTAACTTTCTTGAATCATCATAGAGCCTTATAAAATGTTTGAAGTATGTACAAGCATCAGAGAGGATATTTGCATCAATGATGACCTGAGTACCACTTCCATGATTTTTCATATAGCAAGAAAACACAAGCATCGAGGTATAATTGGACCAAGATGACTTGAGTGTTTCTTGCATAAACAAACAAAGACTAACCACCTTCTAATGAAAATTCAGAACTGTCGTCAATGATATGCTTTGAAAATATTGTTTCACGACATATTTACATCAAGTCGATAGTTAACCTCCATACAACAAACAAAGAAAAATCATCCTCCTTCCTTGCCACTCTAGTTCAATACATCATTGAGTGTGCTCCAGAGAGATGATATAAATAAATCAAACAACCATTTGTTCAAAATGTAAAACTGATATTCCAATCATTATTCAAATTTTTAGATCATCCAGATATGAGTCATGATATGGTATATTGCTGAAAAAATATTTTGATATGAGTCAATGATTGGATAGTTCTTCATGTGTTTTGATTGTTTGTTCGCATGATTGAGTTCTATATCTTTGTCGAGCTACTTTGGTAGATCCTGAAAGTTGGTTTCCCCAAAGTATGTTAATGTTTGCCCCCAATATTTGACACAACTTGCTGAAATGGAAAGATGAAGGAAAGATACATGAAACGAAAACCTGGTTTAAAACATGAACTAATAGATGGAGAGCTACAAATAGCGTCTATTTTCCAACTTTTCACTATTTGTTTTTATTGCATTTTTTGTTTTTTTTTTTTGTCACTATCAAGATGCCTGTTTGCCAGGTTTTCACCAGGGTAATCATTTTTTCAGGATGTTTTCTGCTATTTTTTAGATTTCTTCAAGACTTTGTCTAATATTTTTGTATTTCTTCAAGACTTTTTATGATGTTTTTGTATTTCTTCAGGACTTTTTCTAGATGATGATAACTATTTCAGATGTAATACTTTTTCAGGTGTATTTTTGTTGATGGGTTCATCAAACAGGTCCCCTTTTGGCTTTGACAACTTGTATGCTCCTAAACCGTACACTACTATGACCACATACGGACCTAGCCAATTAGGTTCAAACTTTCCCTTCTTTTCTTTGTCTTGCTGATTGCGTGGGTTCTCTTTTAGAACAAGATCACCAACCTGAAAGGTACACAATTTGACTCTATGATTATAGCTATGAGACATCATTTGTTGATAGGCTTTCAAATGGTCAACTGCTTGTTGTCTCTTCTCATCAAGAAGTTCTAGTTCTTGCAATCGGGAAACTCTGTATTCATCATCCGTTATGAGTCTCTTTAGTGATACTCTAAGTAATGGGATCTCAACCTCTAGGGGTAGGATGGATTCTGCTCCATATACAAGAGCAAATGGCATTGCTTTTGTTGGCGTTCGAATACTAGTTCTGTAGGCCCACAATGTGGGGTTAAGTTGAACATGCCAATATTTTCCTACATCATTCACAGTCTTCTTTAAAATTTTCAATATTGTTTTATTTGAGGCCTCTGCTTGGCCATTCCCTTGTGGATAATAAGGTGGTGAATATCCATGTTGAATATGGAATCTTCCACAAAGTTTGTCAACATCCTGATTCTTGAATGGTCATCCATTATCTATGATGATAGAATTGGGAATTCCATACCGACAAATGAGATAATTGAGTATGAATGATGATATTTTTTTGCCAGTGACCTTAGTGAGAGGCACTGCCTCAATCCACTTGGTAAAATACTTTGTCACTGTGATGATGAACTTGTGCCCATTTGAAGATGAAGGATGGATTTTTCCAACTAAATCTAAGCCCCATTGAGAGAATGGCTAGGTGGGTACAAATGGTTACAGTTCTTGGGTTGGTTCATGAATGAGATTTCCATGTATCTGACATTTAGAGCACTTTGTTAGAAAAGTGAATGATTCTCTCTCCATTGTAGGCTAGTAGTAACCCATTCTAATCAATTTCGTGGATAAGGTTAACCACTTGAATGAGTACCACAAATGCCACCATGAACTTCTTGTAAAGCCTTATCAAATTCGTTATGTTCAAGACATTGAAGTAAAGTATCATCAAGACCACAATGATAGAGAGTGTCGGCAATAAGGGTATAGCGAGAGGATTGATAGATAAAATTGTGCTTTTGGTTGCAAGATAATTCAAGTGGTAAGATGTCATCTTTTAGGTAGGCATAAATATTTCCATACCAAGGTGAATCAGATCCTACTAAGTGGAAATTGATTTGGCTTTCGGGTGTGTCATAAGTAGGTGTAAATGATTGGTCCACCAGAAATTTGTAGCGAGCCTGAGTTTCTAGGAGTTGTAACAATGAAGTGATTGTGGCCATGGCATCAGCTGCCTTGTTATCAACCCTTGGAATTTGAATGAACTTGATGTCTAAAAATTATTTATGTAAATCATCAACCATTTTCTTGTATGGCAACAATTTTTCATCTTTAGTTTGATATTCATCATTGATTTGGTTAATGACTAATTGTGAGTCACCATAAACTTGCAATTTTGTGATTCTCCATTCTAATGCTATTTTGAGTCCAGTGATTAAAGCTTCATATTCGGCTATGTTATTAGTACATGGAAACATTATCCGATATGATCAAGGAATGGTATTTCCTTGAGGGGTAACAAAGAGTATGCTTGGCCCCGATCCGTGTTGAGTAAATGAGCCATCAAAATATAATGACCAAGGTTGCTTTGACTCTGCCGTGAAAACATCGGCATTGAGAAATTCAATGTGCATGGGATGTTTTTCCTATAGGGGTGCTTTAGCCAGTTGGTCAGGAATAACTTTTCCTTTGATTGCTTTGTGATCAATATAATGAATATCGAACTCGCTTAAGATCATGACCCATTTTGCTAACCTTCCTGCCAATGTGGCTTTGCTCAACAAATATTTGAGTGGATCAATCTTTGTGACAAGATTGATTGTATGAGTTAACATGTAGTGTCAAAACTTCTGTGAGGTGTAGACCACAGCTAGGCAAGCTTTCTTGATGAAAGTGTAGTTGAATTCATGACCTGTTAATGTTCGACTGATATAATAGATTGCATGTTCTTTTCCTGTAGAGTCTTCTTGTGCTAACAATGCCCCCAAAGATGTCTCTATGGTAGAAATGTACAAAATGAGCGATTTTTCCTGATTTGGTGGTATCAGAACTAGTGGGTTCATTAAGTACTAATTGATTTGTTGAAAGGCCATTTCACACTTATCATCCCATTTGAAGGGAACATTCTTATATAGTAGATGTGTGAAAGGTAGACATTTATCCGCTAGTTGTGCAATGAATCTTCGTATAGATTGAATTCATCCTTGATGTGATCTCAACTAACTAATATTCCTTGGTGGAGGAATTTCCATGATTGCTTGTACCTTGGTAGGATCTAATTCAATTCCTTTTGCTAAAACTATGAATCCCAAGAGTTTTCCAAATGTGACTCCAAAAACACATTTCTTAGGGTTGAGGCAAACTTTGAACTCTTCCAACCTTGTGAATATTTTAGATAATATCTCAAGATGTCCTTCTCTTGTGTATGATTTTTCCAGTATGTCAAAGACATAATCTTCCATGAATGTGTGCATCATGTCATGAAAAATTGTAGTCATAGCTCTTTTATATGTAGCTCCAGCATTCTTCAAACCAAATGGCATGATGTTCCAATAGTAGGTCCCCCAGGGACATGTGAAAGTTGTTTTGTCCTAGTCTTCAAGTGCAATCTTGATTTGGTTATAACTAGAAAACCATCCATTAGTGAATACATGGAATGGCCAGCTGTTAAATCAATTATAATATCAATGCTTGGAAGAGGAAAATCATCCATAGGACATTCCTTATTAAGGTCTTTGAAATCTATGCACACTCAAACACTTTTTTCAGGTTTGGATATAGGAACAATGTTGGAGATCCATTCCGCATAGTCAATTGATCTTATAAATCCTACATCGAGGAGTTTCTTAAGTTCTTCTTTAACTAATAGTGCCACATGAGGATGCATCTTTCTAAGTTTTTGTTTTATAGGCTTTAATCCTGGTTTAATTGATAAGTGATGCATTATAAGATTAGGATCAAGACCTGGCATGTCCACATAAGACTAGGAAAAATTGACTTGATTTACTCTAAGAAATTCCATGAATTCAGGTACTTCTTTATCTATCATTGATGCAGCTAACTGTAGAATCCTCAGTTTCTTTGTAGTTTCAAGATTAATTGATTTTGTAGGCTCAATAAAAATAGGTGATCACTCATGATAGTGTTCCGGGAGAGTGTCAATCATCCCATCATCTAGTTCCTTAAAAAGGTTTTCACCATCTGATATGCTCTTTGTTTTATCTTTTGTTTGATCTAACACTGCCAGATTCTAGTTTTCACCATTAGATCTTTCCTTTTTATTTTTACTTTTGCAGCTAGGAAACTTGAAACTCTCTTGACTAAGGATGTCATGCCAAAAATTTATAGTGGAACAATCATTTTCATCATCTGCAGAAAGGAATTTTACGATAGATTCATTAGTTGGAAACATAGGCATATCAGGAGGTTCAGATAGATTCTAGTCAATGAGATTGTGATGTATTAGCCAAGTGAGATCATGATGTATTAGCCGCAGCGGGTCATTAGGTTGTGTGAAATTGGCTATAGTTATGGTCATAACAGAGGTGTCTATAGGATCCAAGGTATGAGGTAGATCAATGATGGTACTGTCCTCGTGATAGTCTTGTTCAATTAAATCTGACTCGGTATCACTAGAATCATAGTTGCGTTGTAGTTCAGATTCATGTGGTTGGGTCCCTGAACCTTCTCCTTTGATTAGAGTAGGCGTATACTTGTGTATCACATCAACCTATTTATCCTTGTAGAATTCATCATTATGGATGGTATCCCATTCGTATTCTCCAGAATCTGTGTCAGAGTTATTATCAACAAAATTCTGAATCATTGTTAAGCATGATTCCTTTGGATCAGATCCTTCTTGTAATGTGAGTATAGTATTATTCAGTTGTTTGGATGTTGTTTCTTTTGAGTTAGTATCATAGCCCAGTCCTGTTTTAGCTTTTACAGCAAGTCTTGGAGGGTCAATAGGCTCAACTACTCTTTCTTTTCTTTTTCCGATAGGTCCATTACCCTCATAGCCCATCTTTTGCATGATTGAATATCCCTTACCATATTTATCCATTGGTAACTTGATATTAAGAACTGTTTCATCTTCATCTTCATCTCTATAGAGCCATTTTAGCATTTTTCTATCCTTAGGATCTTCCATCGGGAATTTCTCCTTGATAAATTGTCCACTGAATTTTTTGATTGGTTCTTTCGTTGACTATTTTGACATTGACATTGTAGATATTTGATGGTGTACAATAAAAGGTTGTCCATGTGATCGAGGTGATGTGGGAAGATTAGCCAGATAGAGAGAATATTCTCCTACACCATTATCCTTGAACCGTAATTGTTTGTAAATAGTTTTGGTTAGTTGATTGATTTGTGTATCAACTTTTGGAGAAGTGCTAGTGGTTGCTTCTCGATTGTTAGGAACCATGAGAATTAGCAGTCGATATCATGATATCCTATCCATGATAAGGAAACTTAAGACACTGATGATATGTAGATGGTACAATTTGCATGTTGTGGATCCAAGGATGCCCCAACACGATGTTGTATGCAAGATCATGGTCTAATACTTAACAGAAAGTATTTTTAATAATAAGGCCCACTCTGATTGGTAGCATGATTAAACCCTTGGATGCTCTTTTCTCATCATCATAGGATTTAATGGTAATCTTTCTTCTGGGATCAATGGAATCCTCAGAAAATCCTAAAGCCCAAATCAATTTCATGGTACATATGTTTAAACCAGCACCTCCATCTATTAGAACTCGTCTGACACGAAACTTGTGGACCATGACTTCTAAGTATAATGATGAATTATGGGGATGTGTCGTGGAACCATCATTTTTTTTAGAGAATGAAAGGAAAGTGGATGAGTACAAATGTCCCACCATGGCTTGAAATTGATCCGCATTCAGATCATCAGATACAATTGTTTCAATAAGGGCTTTATCTAGAATTTATTTATGCACCAGGGAAATCTTTAGAAGATCCAAGATAGATATCTGGGCAGAATTTTTTCCAAGTTGATTGATTAAATCATATTGATGTGATGGAAGTGGCACAATGGATTTTGAAGGAGCCCCTTTTAGAAAAACTTTAGCTTGTGCCCTTGTTATTACGTTAACTTCTCAATACTCCATTTTCTCTTTGACTTTTATAACATTAACTCACTCATCATCAGTGTAGATATGATTGATTATATGTTCATCAAAATTATTCATATTCTTTCTAGAAGACTCACCCTTTTGATAGTTGGGCAAAGGATTCCATAATGCTTGGTGGTCTTCGTTTGATTGTTGGTTCCCTTCTATTGTGACAATGTCTTTCTCAATTAAATCTTGAATCATGTTCATCAAAGCTTGGCAACTATTCATACGATGTCCTTTACATCTATGATATTCACAATAGTAGGCCCCAACATGATGTTGTATGTGAGATCACGGTCTAATACTTGACAGAAAGTATTTTTAATAATAGGGCTCACTCTGATTGGTAGCATGATTAAACCCTTGGATGCTCTTTTCTCATCATCATAGGCTTTAATGGTAATCTCTCTTCTAGGATCAATGGAATCCTCAGAAAATCCTAAAGCCCAAATCAATTTCATGGTACATATGTTTAAACCAGCACCTCCATCTATTAGAACTTGTCTGACACGAAACTTGTGGACCATGACTTCTAAGTATAATGATGAATTATGGGGGTGTGTTATGGAAACATCATCTTTTTCAGAGAATGAAAGGCATGTGGATGAGTACAAATGTCCCACCATGGCTTGAAATTGATCCACATTCAGATCATTAGATATAGTTGTTTCAATGAGGGCTTTGTCTAGAATTTCTTTATGCGCCAGGGAAATCTTTAGAAGCTCCAAGATAGATATCTGGGCAGAAGTTTTTCCAAGTTGATTGATTAAATCATATTGATGTGATGGCAGTGGCATGATGGATTTTGAAGGAGCCCCTTTTAGGACAACTTTAGCTTGTGCCCTTTTTGTTACGTTAACTTCTCAATACTCCATTTTCTCTTTGACTTTTATAACATTAACTCACTCGTCATCAGTGTAGATATGATTGATTATATGTTCATCGAAATTATTCACATTCTTTCTAGAAGACTCGCCCTTTTGATAGCTAGGAAAAGGATTCCATAATGCTTGGTGGTTTTCATTTGATTGTTGGTTCCCTTCTATTGTGACAATGTCTTTGTCAATTAAATCTTGAATCGTGTTCTTCAAAGCTTGGAAACTATTCATACGATGTCCTTTACATCTATGATATTCACAATAGTAGGCATCATTCCACGATGGTGGCTTCATAGTAGGTTTAAAGTTACATTGGGTTGGTAGGGTGATAACATTCTTTGCCATCAAGTCTTTAAGGGCATATTCTAGAGATTATCCCAATAGAGTAAAAGTTCTTCTCTTGGAGAAAAATGAATATGGTTGTGGATTTGAGTTTGATGTATTTCCTAAGGTATTGCTATTATTTCCATGATACCCTTGATTGTTGGTATTATTCTGATTTGGAACAAAAGTTGGGTTTTGGTTATTCCTTGTAGTAGGAGGGGAGTTGTTTCCCTAATTTGTAACTGAGTTGACATTGTTGAAGTTGTTATTGCAAGGAACATTAAGAATGACTGGCTTAGCTGAGACATGATGTGCATCCACAACACCATCATTCACCAAATTCTTGTTGCGAGTCCAAAACTTTGATTTGTCATTGTGGTGATTTGAAGAGCTAGGATTGTCTCTATAAAGTTTGATTATCCCCCTCTAGACTAATGCATTTTCGATTGTGATTGCATTCTCAATCAATTTCTTGAAAGAGGGAGGATAATGAAGATTTAGATGAGAACTCATTTCTTGATCCAAGCTATTTATAAATGTAGTGATCTTTTCCTTCTCCAAAACATGATGTGGATATCTAGCGAATAATCTTCTCCATCTCTGAAGAAATGTGATGAATGGTGCACCAATTTTTTGCTTAGCCTTGCATAGGTCAATCATGGTTATTTGGTGTTGTATGTTATAGGAATATTGTAAGATAAACTCGTTGATCAATTCTTCAAATGTTTTGACAGGCGGTGTAATTTTTGATAACCATTCCATAGATTGGCCTCCAAAACTTCATGGGAACAAACGCATTAAGTATGTATCCTCATGAGAAAATTCTAAAGTCATGTTTCAAAAGTCTCTAATATGGTCAATGGGAACCAATTTTTTGTTATAACGATCAAACTTTGGAATTTCACAATGCTTAGGAAACAAAATCATGTTGAGATGTCGATCGAAAGGATATGGACAAATATCATCAAGAGAGTATGTCTTTGTTGTTATTCCCCCTCTAGACCTTTAACTTTCTCTTCTAATGTTCTAATTGTTTTAGTCATGGTTCCAAAATCCGAGAAGGGTGTTTCATCAAGATTACTCTTTATGTTTGCAATATCAAAATCGTGAGGTAATTTGGCTCCTTTTTCAGCCAAGAATAGGAAATATTTTTGTTGATCACGTGCTACGAGCTTTTCTACCACTCTGAGAAATTTAGGATCTTGCTTAGCTTCTTTAAGGTGGCGTTCTTCTTCTTGTTCATCTTCACTATCCTCCAAGGTTTTTCTCATATTTTTGTCGGAAGTAAACGAATCCTTTGCTTCTTCAGTCATGTTGTCTTCATAAAAGGGATTTTGACTTACTTTATAAAGGGGATCACTACTTTCACCTTCTTCTTGAGTTGTTTGAATATCTTCCTTGAGTTTGTTGTATTGTGATTGTGTAAAAACAGGCATATGATTTCAAGATGTTCTCCTAAACCTAGATCATAGTTTGATGAGTGCAATGAATGATGATGTTTTAATTTGATAAGATGAAAATCTTATGATATGATCAAAACTATGTTTTCCTAATTCATGGTTGTGGCTTCCAATGATAAAGGATGTTAGAATCCTATTGGGAGAAGTTGAACCAAGAATTTAGATGTTTGTGATAGAAGGTGCACTTTGTAAGGTTTGATCTCTATTTTTAGAGAATGGTAAATATATCAAATAGGCTATTTCAACTCACTAAAGTATTTGAATAGGATGTGTCGAATATTCAATAGAAGGTTATGGTATGTAGTTGAAATCAAGAGGTTGATTGTGATTATGTCGTTGAGAGAGAGCTCTTCTTTGAAAATAGGCTTGTGAATCTAGAGGGTCCACAATGTATTCGTTAGTAAATCCTCTGACAAAATCTTGGTATCTATGGAGAAATTTGTGATAATGGAGCAAGAAATTTTGACTCTTGTATAAAAACTTCCTTCGTTGTAAAATTTTCTTGTAGCCTAGAGTTTTCTTGGGTTTCCTGATCCTATTTGACTTCTTAACAATCTTGGTAAATTTCCACTCCCTAAGCATGAGAGAAAATATGCTACTCGACCAGGAATGCTATAAACTCAGATCTGTTAGAAATAATGATTCAGGAAAGAAAAATAGATGCACTTTTTTGTTAACTATATGCACTTCAGGAATAGGGATATGTGCCAGAGAAATAGTTAAATGCACTTCAATATGTCCTAGATGCACTACTTTGCATCCTATATGTGCCTCAGAAAATATTTTGACAGTGACCCAAAACTGTTTGTAGAATACTCAGCCTATGCGCTAAAACAGACTCCAAATGTGCTAAAAAAGACTCTAAAATCATTGTTTTAACCATTGAATGTGCTAAAATAGACCTTAGATGCGCCAAGATATACCCTAGATGCACTAAAATAGTTTTTCCCAAGGTATTTTCCTGAACAGTTTTGCGAACAGTTTTCAGCTAAAATTTGACATGTTCATTTCAGATGATCTTTTATCTGAATTAGTGTGATTGAAAACATAGCAAGAACCTCAAAAATAGTTGTTTTTAAGCCCTATACTAAACATCAAGTGTATGATCAAAATGTTTTTCAAAAAAAAAATCATAGGTTTTATATATGATAGGAAATTCAGACAGACTCACTCTTAGTACTCAAGTAGGTCATCATAATAATCAACAGCCCGCATCTTAGAATTGTGTTGACTCACATAGCCGTGTCACCCCCAAAGGGGCACCCATGATTTTTTCTTTTCCAAGCACGTACTCAGAGTGACAAAAGTGGATACGGGATCCCCTAAGCAAATGGTCCTTGGCAATTATATGGTGAGTATCTTGGAGGTAGATTCTTCCCTCCCCTGCACTGTGATTATTATGATGTTCAGAAACTGACTTTGGCTGGATACTACACTAGGTTCATATTAGGGGTTTCTGTTCAGTGTGGCAATAATAAAATCCCTCGGGAGACCTCCCAACCTTTAGAACAAAGGCTTTGGGGATGGTTATCTTGCCGAGGATTTCTCCTAATTTGCTTTAAATTTTGTAGTGGGGTGGAATAGCTTGCCTTTGGCTTGAACCCACTTGAGTCATTCCTCTTGGGTGAGTACTTTTTCCCACAAGAGCAGGCCCTCTACAAGATGTAATAAAGCAGTAAATTTGCATGAATGTAAAAGGAAAGTCTGGTATTCTGGTCACCCAGTTAAGGGGAGAGCTTAGACCTATTGCCACATGCACAGTAGACAAAGTTCTTTTTAAATCACAATGATCTAAACTACGTGAAGATGTTTCTTCACAAAAAGCATGAGATTCATTTTAATTACAAAGTCAATGTCTGCTGACTATCCTAGATTGCTTCATTTTACATCCATGTCTATCCTAGGATTGTTTCTTTTTAAAACCATATGTGACTATCCTAGATTGGTTCTTTTTAAGCCAGAACAAGATTCTGTCTGCAGAAGGCATCAAACTCAAAACCTATTTAGTTACAACCTGTATGCACCAAAAGATCACCTGTATGCATCTCAAAAACAAGTAAATGTGCTAAAACAGAAAGTAGATGCGCTACAAAAATTCCTAAATGCACTATGAAAAATCCTAAATGCGCCAAAATAAAATGTAACAATTTTTTTTTTGTTTTCAAAATTTTCTAACAAACTAATTAGAATATATGCGCTAACACAATCCCTGGATGTGCCAACACAGTCCCTAGATGCGCCGAATCAGTCCCTAGATGTGCCAAAGTACCTGCAAGAGCGCCAAAAGAAACTACATATGCACTTTAAAATTTTTTGAATGTGCTTTAGAAATACATGGATGCGCTAAAACAGAAAATTTTCATCAAAAAGCCGAATTCCAGAATATAAAACCTATCAGAGAACTTGCAAGTAGATGTTAAAAAAAAAATGGGGCAAGGCCCCACGGTGGGCAGCAATAATGTGTGGTCAATTTTGTGAGCATTAAATATGTAAAACAAATAAATCAATCACACCAATAAGACATTATATCAATGATAGAATATTTAAAACAATAGAGATTTGCAAACTCAGTATCCTATCATCAATGTCGTCCTATTGTCCTCTATCTTTAGTATTTTCATTGATTCCAACTGGCTCTCAGATTGTATGCTAGGCTTAATGAACAATCCTCCTAAAGAATGAGATTGAATATGAAATTCATGTAATACTTATGCTAATACATGGTTTGCTGAAAAATGAAATACTATTGATGATGCTATGAATAATAAAACTAGAATACTATGATGCTAGAATGCAATTGATCTCTAATTACTCGGATATGCATTGTATGTGTGTGTAACCCTTGCTTGGATTGCCTATGCTATTTATAGAGTTTTTCAAAAACTTCTGATTGGTTGATATGATCAACGATCGTGAAAATTCCTAGTAGATCGAATAGTTGAGGATGGATAAGACTGAAGAAAAATAGAAGAAAGCAGAAAGCAAGATTTGTTTTTTTCTTTTTCTGGAAAAGAGGTAAGATAAGATGATGAAGATGATTTGTAAAAATCATCTTTTTATGAGATTATAAGAAGATTTTGAAGAAGATAAATAATGAATTATTGAATTCAATTATTTATTTATGGGTGACACAAAGATTCTTCTTAAAATAGAATATTTACCCTAGATTTGAAGAATAATGGAATATTTTCACAATTAAATAGAATATTTAGTCATGATTCTGAGAAGATATGGAAGATATTCAATTAAATAAAGATATTTAATTAAACCTTTAAGAAATGGTATGTAAATGAAATTAATTAAATAATATATTTAATTAACTAGAAGGAAGATTTGAAAATAAATATTTAAATTTAATAAAATAAAAAAGGACTTAATTAAATTAAAAAAGTGATAATTAATTAAAATAAATAAAATGTATTTATTTAATTAATTAAGTTGACATATGGATGTGGAATAATTAAATAAAAGTCTATTTATTTAATTATGACATAAGAATAAAATGAATGAACAATATAATTAAATTAATTAAATTTAATTATATGTAGAAGACTTTAGAGAAATTAATTAAATAATAAATATTTAATTAAATGCCAGGATTAATCAAATATGACCAATTTTATGCATCTACAGTAACATTTACTAATGACAACATAATGCAACTAATCAAAGCAACAACATATATCTATTTTCATCAATGAAAACACCAACTATTCATAATTACAAAAAATTTAAAATGAATTTTCATAATTAGAAAGGTATAAATCCCAATCCCCTTCCAAGTAGGAAACCCAAGAAGATTATCAAAAAGAGATAGAATACCATAATAAAAATTCCACACATTCTCTCCTTAAAGAGCACAAATCATCCATTTACTATAGACATTGATTAAATAGTAATACCTTTCCTCTAGATTCATATTGGAGGTAGGGGAACTCCCAAGCCACCTAATCAAGTACCTCATGCTTATTTCAAAATTCCAAAACAAAATTATGAAAAATTCTTTTTCTAGCTTCATGTAGAAATTCATAGAGGGAGCCTAGCATGAGTTATAACAAACATGAATGGTAGAAAGTATTTTAAAAAAAATAAAATTTCCTCACTAGAGATAAAAAAATTTTGACCCAATAATCCAATCTATTTCCAATTCTCAAAAAATTAAGTTGTTGCAAAGATTCCTTAGATTCCTAAAAAGAAAAGAGAAGACCAAAAAAATTGAAAATTTCACCATGCTCAATCCATTTCCAACAATAGTAATTGAACCAATGGTTGCAAGTAGGAATTATTTTTTGTAACATTGTGTCTTATGTTATTAATTATTAAAAATAAACACTTTACAAATAAATGTAGATAATATGAGTCTTTGTGGAAAAAATTTCCCCTTCTAAGGGAGTGAGAAAATAGTCATTAGAAATATGGCTATTAAAAAGATGAGTTTTGTTTCATTTTTTTATTAAATCTAAATTTTATTAACAAAATAAAAGAATTTGGCTTATAATATATATGTGACTAGGATATAACATTTTCTACATCAACCCAACCAAGCTATAGGAAATTAGATACAAAACATAATCAATATCATATCAATATTTTAAATGTCTATTTTCTCTTAAATTACATTACCAATATCAAATCATTTTTACTTAGTTTGAATGAATCAATCCTAAGAAAGGATCCTACCTATAGTGAAATTTGTTCCTTGTTGGCATATGGTTTGTTTGATGGCATGTGGATTCTAGTGTTGTCTAGAATGGTAACCTAAGTCATCCATCTAGTCTGCAGATCAAAATTTGCTCATACCGGAAGGAAATTTAGTAAACAGTATTTTACTGGAAGAAAGTATGAAGAATAGGGTATCTGGTTAGTGTATCGATCTGTATGCTTCATTGGATCATCATTTTGAGTTGTGGATCTATGAGAGATTTTTTTAAGCATCTATACTATCTTTTTGTTAAGATTTGTGATGTTGCATTGATTAGTGTATGAGTTAGGAGATCTGGTTGGATGCTTTGGCAAGATGTTTTTATGTTTATTTGCTCATTGTGGCCAACCTAGTGAATGTCGCACATCATAGATGTATAAGGAATAATTAATTAATTGTTTCTTGTGTTGGATATTTTGTTTTGGGCCCTAGCTATAGTCTAGCCAACTTGTGTGGGTGTGCATTAAATTTAATTTGAGATTTGAGCCGACCATTGAAGGATATTTCATGTTTTGTTAAAGCTAACTTGAAGCAATGAAATATTTATTAGTGGATATATATATGAGATCGATAATTTATTTTGAAATAGAGAAGAAAGTGTGAAAGTGTGTGAATGTGTGCGAAGAGTAGAGCAGATGTGTGTGTGAGTTTTAGAAGGGAAAAAAATTAGAGCAGAGCAAAAATATAGAATCAGTTAGAAGGGTTGAAGATCATCTACTAAGCTTCATTGGAACTGAATTTGGGAATTTGGAGATGTTATCTTCTTAGTTCAACTTTTTGTTGTAATCACAAACATTTTGTAAGGCAGTGAGTCTTCCATATTCTGAGTAGTGAGCTCTAGGAAGTGTGCATGAATGCATGTGCATTCCCTTTTATTCATACTTTTAACAGAGTATAATTATGGATTAATCTCCATCGTGATTTTTTCCCTAATAGGGTTCCCACATAAAAATATTGGTGTTATGGTGCTTTGATTATCTTGTTCATGTGCTTACATCTTTATTTCTATTTATGTGTTGTAAATGGTTTAAGATCTGGATTTAAAGTTTAAACTTGTTGAACACTGATTCATCCCCCCCTCTCAATGTTCCCTAAGTCCAACAATTGGTATCAGAGCAAGGTTTCTTTGCAGAAAGTTTAACAACTTGAGGTGGATCTTGAATTGCAATGGACTTAATTCCATGACTTATGCTTTAGATTGATCAAGATCATCAAGTGCCACCATAAGTTGTTGTTGAAGACCACCAAAAGCAAATATTGTGGATGCTAAGAAATTCATTCAATCATTGAAGGATAAAATCAATCAGTCAAGAGAAAAGAGGAAAGAACTTTGTGATCAATTGAAGCAGAAAGAAAATAAAATCTTGGAATATGTTCACCTAAATCAGACCCTAAAAGAAATAACTTAAGAATGTGAAAAACTTGTTAGGGACAATGCTACTCTAAATATTGAAATGGAATTTGTGGCAATGAAACTGACTGAGGAGATTGAATAAAGGAAGAAGAATGAGGAGAATTTGGCCTAGTCCTTAAAAGAAAAATTTGAAGAATGTAGCAGAGTAAATAGTGGATTCATTCAAATGGAGATTGAATTACAACAATCCATAAATAATGAACAAGAGCTTGAAAAACATATAGTTATTCTCAGAGATGAACTCACTACTACAAATGAATACAAGGAGAAGTCCAGGATCAGTTCCACTAAGCTTGATGAGCTGATTAAAGGACAAAAGGATGCAAATGAGAAGGAAGAAATCTCTAGATCTAAACATAAGGATTCCATACAAAGAAACTAGATAAAAAAAGGTAGAAGGTATCCGATAAGACAACCTAATTCTCATAATTTTATTGGTTATTGCTTTGCTTGCAATAAATTTAGTCAAATGGATTCTCAGTGTAGAGGTAAAATAAACTCAATAAGTCCATCATTTCTCAGTCAGTGCTTTAGTTGCAATAAGTTTGGTCATAAGTCAGTTGAATGCAAAAGTATGTCTGTCAGTGTAAGAATGTTAAATGCTACACCTGTAGAAAATTTGAGCATATTTCTAATCAATGTAGATCAAAGGGAAACCAATGGATTGAATGGTCTAGACAAAGAAATCTAGTGTGTTACAATTGGAATAGATTTTGTCCCATTGCAATATTCTATAGGAACAAAAACATGGATAGAAGATGTCCGATATACAAGGGAAAAATCTCACAGAAAGATGAAAAAGGAAAAGGGAAAGTGATTGTGGAAGAGACTAGAGATCAGATGAAGAAAACATGGGTAAGGAAGAGTGACTCTAATGAAAGGAATAAGTCCACATCAGAATCTTCTTCTGGTAATTCCTTCAAAAATTTATCTCAGGCCATAGGCCTAGGGGGAGTCTTTTCAAGAAAAATCCTTTGTTCCCCTGTCGATAGCTGGCACTGTAATGCAGGAAATCATTAGTAGCTATGATAGAAGTTTGGAAATGCATTAGTGATCACTTATGGAGAAACATGAGAAGTAAAAGGCCCGTAGGCAAATATTTCTTTTGTTGTCTAAGAAAATAGAGTACCCATAACTCCTAGGGAAAAATATTTAATGCAGAAAAAAGGTTAGGTGTGCGAAGTTAGAAAAGTGTATTTGGAACCCTCATTTGTCACCTTACATTGAAAAAGAATAGAAGAAGAGCCTCTGTAGTGAAATTTCAAAAGGAGTAAAGAAAATTTGGTGACGAATTCATCAAGTATTTCAGTTGCTTGCAGAATTTTGAATTTTGTGCTCAATAGAAAAAATTGTTTCGTAAAGAAAGAAAAATGAAGAAAATCAAAGGAATGATGAATCTAGATGATTATAGTAGTGGAAATATTATGGGTGTGATAAATTTGTTGCCAGCCAGTGAATTAAAGTGGCTTGAAGGTGCAAAACATAAAATTTTGGACATTTGGAATGAGTTTCCTTATTTCATCAATGCGAAAGTGGTTAGGTTTATCCTGAACATATTGAATCCAGACATTCTAACCTTAGATAAACCCTATCTTACTTTGAAGAATGTGATTAGAGATTTAACGTGTCTATGCAATGTTGGGGATATTCCAAAAAGAAGTTGATTCGTAAAAAGGAAGTTGAAACCCTAACCGAAGTGACATGACATCAGAGGGCTCTAGTAATTTCATCGATCAAAGATCCAATAACAAGGTACATTGCACATGGGATTTCATACAAAATTTTCTTCAGAAATAGGGAAGGCACAACTTCAGCAGGCACAATTTATATCACTCACAAAATGATAATGGAAGATGAAGACTTTGATTTGTGTGGTTTGCTGAAGGATCAATTAATGGAAAATGTGAATTTGACGAAAGAAGCAAATTACCCCTTCGGGTTTGGTACCTTGATAATATGTATCATAATGTATTTTTTGAATTGCTAGCCTTAGAATGATAATGTGGTATGGAAGGAAAGTGAACTAGTTTGTAAGAAATTTGTTGAGCATTCTAATGCTTTGGGAAATTATGAGCAAGTATATGCAAATTTCTTTAAGGAATTTCTATGGATGTTTGGAGAAGTCAACATTCCTCTTCTGGTGAAGTATTAGGGAAGAAGAAGAGAGCACAAGAAATTGCTGATGGCACCCCTTCGACACATAAGTTTCCAAAATATGAAGAAAAAATGAAAAGGAAAGATAATTGTGGATATACCAGATGAAGACTCTGATGAGTACACTCCTAGGGATGAACTGGAATTAGTTGAACTAGATGTAATAATAGTAGGAGGAAGTGATAAAGAAGGTGCTTTATTCAAAACAAAGATACTATAGATTGTTCAGAAGAAAGATGGAATGTAGAAGATTGCTGACATATGGTTAGATGGATCCTAATATGAACAAGATCTAATTGAGAACACATTGAGTTCTTAATTTGTGCATAATAACATTGGATTGGAAAGTTTGAAGAATGTGATTCCAAAATAAATAATTTAATGTATCAGGGAAGCTATGGCCTCTGAGTCTTAAGACATGAAAGAGGAAGAAGTAATTCTACATCTAAAGGATCAATTTAGACTATCCCTTACCAAATTAAAAAATAAAATGAATGAGTTGAGGCAATGCGCTAATTCAGTTAATAACATTTACAACTATTATCTTCGGTGGCCCCATGTTGTTGGGAGGTATAAGGAAAAGCTGGAGTAGATTGAAGCTGAGTTGATCAAAATTTGTCAAGATTACCATATCCTTCAAGACCAGGTGGAGTATTCAAGAAAAAGATTCATGAATTACAGTCTAAGCATGCAAAATTCCACCTTACCAGAAACACTCTTGTGGACACCTTTTGGAAAGTCAAGGACCTAACTAAATATAGATTGGAGTAGTTGATTAAGGTCTTGAGGAAAGGGGAAAAACTAGAATTAAAATCCCAGAATCCCTCATTCAAATTAGTAACAAGACATTTGAGAATAATAACATGATCTTAATCAATGGGATTTCTATAGAAGCATGGAAGAAATTTCTCTCGGGTATGAAGGATAAGTACAAGTTAATTTTTTAACTTAAGAAGTAGTTGTACTTCAAATTTTGAATTTTTGAAAAGGGGAGAGAGCTTAGTGAAGAATATATTATTCATTGATGTCAAAGGGGGAGGAGAGTAGTGAAAAATGCTTTATCATTCTAAGGGGGAGTTTGAGTTTTTAAATTTTGAATTCTGACACTTAGTCATTTTTCACTAAGTGTTGCCATCAGTGCCAAAGGGGGATATTATTGGCATATGGATTGTTTGATGGAATGTGGATTCTAGTGTTGTCATTGATGGCAACCTAAGTCATCCCTCCAGTCCGCAGATCAAAATTTACTCATACCAGAAGGAAATGTAGCGAACAATATTTTACTAGCAAAAAGTATGAAGAATAAGGTATCTAGTTAGTATATCAATCTATATGCTTCACCAGATGATCATTTTGAGTTATGGATCTCTGAGAGAGTTTTCTAAGCATATATATTATCTTTTTGTTAAGTTTTTTGATGTTGCATTGATCAGTGTATGAGTTAGGAGATCCGGTTGGATGCTTTGGCAGGATGTTTTTTTGTTTACTTGCTCATTGTGGCCAACCTAGTGAATGTCGCACATCGCAAATGTATAAGGAATAATTAATTAATTGATTTTTGTGTTGGTTATTTTGTTTTAGGTCCTAGATATAGTCTAGCTGACTTGTGTGCGTACACATTAAATTTAATTTGAGATTTGAGCCAACCATTGAAGGATATTTCATGTTTTGTCAAAGCCGACTTGAAGTAATGAAATATTTGTTAGCAGATATATATATATATATATATGAGATTGGTAATGCATTTCGAAATAGAGAAGAAAGTGTGAAATTTTTCAAATGTGTGTGAAGAGCATAACAAATGTGTGTGTGAGTATTAGAAGGGTGATTGAGTGATCTATGCATAGTTTCAGAAGGGTAGAAAAAATAGAGTAGAGTAGAACAAAGTAGAGCAAAAATACATAATCAATCAAAAGGGCTAAAGATCGCCTATTGAGCTTCATTGGAATTGAATCTAGGAATTTAGAGATGCTATCTTCTCAGTTCAACTTTTTTTCATAATCACAAACATTTTTTAAGGTAGTGAGCCTCCCATATTTTAAGCAGTGAGCTCTACACAGTGTACCTGAATGCATGTGCATTCCCTTTTATTCATACTTTTAATAGAGTAAAATTGTGGATTAATCTCCGCCATGGTTTTTTCCCTAGCAGAGTTTCCACATAAAAATATTGGTGTTATGGTGCTTTGATTATCTTGTTCATGTCCTTGCATATTTATTTTTTATTTGTGTTGTAAATGGTTTAAGATTTGGATTTAAAGTTTAAACTTGTTGAACTCTGATTCATCCCCCCTCTTAGTGTTCCCTGAGTCCAACATTCCCAACTACTATTGTCAAGTTTCTTATGGGTAATTTATAGATCCCTTAGTATTGCATCTCTTTGGTTCTTGCACTAATGAGTCTTGTAATACTTTTTTTAGAAGTCTAGGTAACCTTTCTAGAAGTATATTTTATCTTCCTTAGGTCTTGAGACCAAAAATTAGTTTCTTGGATATCAATCTCGAATAGTGAGCTAGCACATTCCTCCAAAATTTTCATAAACCTATTTGAAGTAATTCTCAATGCTAAGATTGACTCTTTAACAATCAAAAGATATGTGATTCTACATTTAGGCTCAATAAGAACCCTTCTTTTTCCCTAGTATAAGTGTTTCTTCCTCCTTTTCCCTAGAAACAACAAAATTTAAGAAGATGAAAATAACTAGAAAAATATTGACTTAGAATTAAGACATATAACATACCCACACAAAATTTAAAACCAAGAAATAACCTATATACAATCCTATCATAGAACATTAACCATGAACATTTAACAAATTATAGAGGCATATTAGCATTTTAAAAAGATGTGTCCTATATCTTCTGAAAACTTGCAAATAGAGCAAAGCAATGAACCAAGATCAGTAACCAACTTTTTAATCAACAACAACCATTTGAAATAACATTTTTTGGTTCAATTTTATTAAACCAGTAAACTTTGAAAATATCATATCACTATTTTTTCATAGTTTCTTCTTCAATTAATTATTGACATGATGAAGTACCTCTTGAGAGTGAGTAATCATTTCATATAGTTTAACTAACATAACATTAGGAGGGGAGTATCATCGATCCAAATGAAACTTGCATAGACTTCTTTCTCATATTTTTAATAGGAAATTAAAAATCAAGCCTAGTACCTAAATTTAGAAATAGAGAATGAACACAAGGAAATAGGGTGATCTACCTTTGAGGAGATGGTAAACCAAAGGGAAGGAAAAGGAAAGGGTTCCTTCTTCCTATTTCACTATAGTTCATTCAAGAAAAACCTAGACAACTCAATCTAGGGATGGAACTAGGGTAAAGATATCTACTATAAGGTGTCCTAGGGGTGTGATTAAAGACAAAAGGGGGTTCACCACTAAGCAAGTTCTTAGAAAGAAAGAGATGAATGTAACATGTAAAGCTAACTATGTAACCTAGAATATGAAACTAAAATTTAGAATAATTAATTGAGAGTGAATAGAGGGGAACCTCAAAAACTAAAGATGCTTGAAACAAGGTTTTCACTCTTGAAATTATGACTTTTGATGCACACTATGACTCATATGCCAGTTGGGGCAATTCAATCCAAGTTTAGGGTTTTAGGTTGAATCTAGAATTTGAATTTGTTGAACCAAGATCTATAGAATTTTTTTGAAAACTGGTATACTAGGACTCATACACACAAGGTGAAAATATAGTCCCACTATTATGGTTTTTCAAAAATTTTGGTGTCCTCTAGTGATCCTCTATTGCTTCTCTCCTATCAAATCATCTAGGTTGAAATCTTGAATTCTACTCTATAGACGATTTTTTGTAATCTTACAAGAAAGGTGATAACTTTGACAACTTGGAAACTTTCAAAACTTTCTCCAAGCTTTATTTTCAATGGATCTTCAACCTAAATATAGAAATTACACATTAGAGAGAGGGAAAAAATAATTTTTTAGTGGATAGGGATTTTCCTTCATTAAACCCTGTTTTGGTAATCAAAACTTGAAATGAAATAGAAAAGAAAAGAAATTTTGTAACTTACCAAATCCTTCGAATAAAAGGCTAGAATCTTGTATGAAATGGCTAGAATGAATGTGGATCTTGACTCTTGATTGAAGGTTATGAATCTTGACTTTAATACTTTCTTGAGTGATAAAATCCTACATCACAAATTCTAGCTCAAAAACACACATGATGCATTAAGATATTGACATGATGCTTGAATCTTGAATAATACTCAAAAATGTTTGATAATCGGCTCTTGAATGCCCTTGAATGCTCTTGAATGCTCTTGTAAAATATTTTGATCACAAAATTTCTATAAGGATACTTGCATAAAACTTCTAGCTTTGATGTTATGATTGCTTAGGTCACTTGTCAACTTGCTAGGTGAAAAGTGAGTGAAATAACCTTATATTTAAACTTTTTTATGCCAAATTTCCTGAAATTACAATACTACAAGCTAACATCAGATATAGGGGAAAAAAATCCCACCAATAATTAGAATTCAAAATAGGTCCAAGCTAAGCAGGACTCATATGCCAGTTGGCGCATATGAGTCCTAGTAGCGTAGGCTTTAGACACAAATTTCAAGAAAAGTTTAGTTTAATTCCAAATTTAGGATCAGGCCTCAAAACTTAGGTGTGACCCATACCCCCAAGGTGGCATAGGAGTCCCATATCATTTAATCTAGGACACATAACCCAAAAATAGATGAATTATGATTTTTTTTGGTTAAATTTTGAGATTATCCTCAGAAAGATGCATTTAATAAGGCTTGTGGATGTAAAATAAGGCCAATTAAAGCATAAAGAAACCAAATGAATTAATGAAGCCCTAGATTAGTGTGAAAGTGTAAAGGTACACTTTACAACACCCTAAGTATGGCACAGTTAGGTCCATTTAGTTTACAATGACCCTGGACTTAATTTGAATGTGTAAAACACATTACAACACTAAATCAAGGCAACATTAAGCTCAATTTAATATTAATTACTTCCAAATTAAGTGTGAAAAGGTAATACATTTTTTTACACTACATTTATCCCCCGCTTTAGTTAGATTAACTTGCTTCAAACTCATATTAATGTAGATGAATTCACATCAAGAGGGTTCCAAGTCTACCAATGCTAGCGAGATAGGATGGCAATGATCAAGAGGGATGATGAAGCCCCCGAGATCAAGATCATATGGAAAAACAACATCGAAACAAAAGAAAAAACATAAATAATGTCAGGAGCATTGAAAAGGTACACACATACACTACCAAAGACATAAATAAAAAGAAAAAAAAGCGGTCGATCAAGCCTTCACCGTTTCTCCTACACATTGTGGATTAGATCTAAGTTGTTTTTCCAAAAACGTTTACAAGTGGAATGTAATGTTCACTATGACCCAAAACTAACCATACCAAAGATATACCTATTGATAACTTTGATAAAGCGCCACACACCATGAACAATAGGATTCATGAGGCAAGAAAAACTTCATATGCCCATGAACAAACATGATGGCTCTAGAGGAAAGCAAAGTGCTTTATGCAAGGTGGCCATATAAAAATTATTGTAAATGTAAAATACTCTAAGGTATGTGTTGATGATGAAGTCACTCGCAACGATAGTGCAGATAAAATCCTCATAGGAAAATTGTGAAGACCCTCTCTTTCTTGAAAGACTTAACTAGGACAACCTTAGGGGGTGTTTCTCCATTTTATAAGAAAAGGTTGATGTAGCTTAATTACAAGTATTCAATAGTCAGGTTGTAACCATACTAGGTTCACTTTAGGGTATGATGTGATATTGTTGTTAATCTCAAAAGGTCTACGGTTGTCTTTAATTTTATTAGAATATAGTTTATAGTTTAATCAAAAAATAATATCATGAAATTAAAATATTTGCAATAATATTTCATGAGAATCAACAATATTGCTATCACTTAAGTAGATTTAGTTTTAAGCATTCAACAAATTAATGAGAAATGAAATATTTTGAATAATTTTCATTCATTCATCTATTTTTTTAAAAAAAATCAAGAATTTAAACATCTAGTCTAAAATAAAGCATAAAAAATACTAAAAAATAAAATTTCTCATGGTTATTCTCCATGCATGCCCCAAGAGTTAATCAAATAAAAAAAAAATATTTATACTTCAATAGATTTCTTCATAGCTACATATAAAATGGTGTGAGCTTTTAACTAAAGGGTTTTAGTTTGGAAACTGAGTAGGTTTTGCATCCACTCTTAAACAGTGTAGCACATAGTCTTGTTTGGTTGAACTAACAAAACCAACTACAAAAATTCATGAGATAGGCAGTGTAGACATCCAAATTTGACCACTCCCACATGGTCAAACCTATCTCCTCCATCTATTTATTTTATCAATATTAATTAAGTTATTTAATTAATATTTCTCCTTTCCCTAAGGTTCCTAAAGTATTTAATTTTAACAATTAAATACTTTACCTTTCATCTTTTCCTCTTTAAATTAAATAAACATATCAATTTATTTCATTTAGTCATCTGGCATTTTTGAATTAAAACAATTTTAAATTCTTGTTTTTTCTCTCTCCTTGTCATATCCTCCATAACCCTTTTCTAATTTGGATTAATTTAATTAATCCATGAATAGGATGTGCACACCTTAACTAGGATTAATGTCACATCATCCATATTCTCCCACTTGCCTCTAATCCCTTGTTAAGTTTCTTAATAACATGTTTGCACAACCTTAATCTAATCCCCTTGCTACATTTAGCATACCTTTTTGTTTAACTTTCACAATTTCCATATTTATCCTAGACCCTATTCCCCATGTGAATTTAAAATTCACATTTATCCCTCCAAAACTCTCCTCTTCCCAATGGAAGTTGTTAGAAGTTCTAGAACTCCTCTCTTGTCAAATCAATCGCATGGGGTCAAGAACCTTCTATTATAAGGACCTTGTCTTTTCCACAGGGTACTTTTTAGCTTCTCTCATAAGAACTTTGTCTTATCCATAAGGTGCTCCTCATATGAATTTAAAATTCATATTTATTCTCCCAACCACCTTATCCCTTGCAATCATGTGAATTTATAATTCACATTTATTTCCCCCAAACACTTCTCTCTTCCCTATGGGGATTTTTGAGGAATACTAAAATTCCTCATGTCACTTTCCTCTCATATGGGAACAAGAAGTTCCTTTTTGAGGAAATATTCTCCTCATCCCAAGGTACTTGCAAGTACCTCCACCTCACATGTCTCTTTTCTAACTCACATGTCCTTATGAAATTTCATCCTCCACATGGCAAGATGTGAGGGCTTGTGAGTCCTCAACTAACCACAACCCTTCATCTTTCCCACATTGGAAAGATCTCAACCATCCATTTCTCAAGAGAATTTATCTCTTAAAATGATAAATCTTCTCTCATTTCACACATTAGGAATTCACATAATTTGCATTCTCATTCAAGCTCTCAAGCACACTTGCACTCTTGCATTCAAGAAAAACCTCCATTGTTGCATACTTTCAAGCTTCCATCTCTTGCACTTGCATTCATCCATCCAACTACCCACATAGCTCATTGCATTCATCATCTATTTTAGCTCATTTTGAATCCATTTTTATCCATCTTGCCATCGAAGGAGCATACAAAACATCAAAGATCCAAGGGCCAACCAAGGAAAAACTTGAACAAAGGTAAAATTGTTGTTATTTATCTTTTCTTTTGTTTGAGTTAACGTAGCCCTATCATGAGGTGTTAAGTGTTGTTTGTTATCATTTTCATTTTTTTTGCATCATTTTGATAGGCTAACAACTCTTGATCACATTTTTGGCATGCCCGGTGGGACACACAGATAGGTCCTTTCACTTTTACATTTCCTATTTTTTGACATTTTGTAGGTTCAAGACATAGAGAGTGAGAACCTCCCCTAGACAAGGGTGAAACTACCCTAAATAGGTGTGAACTTGCCCAAGGATAGGTGAACCTACCCAACTACAGGTGACCCTGACTTGAACAAAGGCAACTCTACCTTGCAGAGTCGCCCTTCTGAGCAGTAGAACCCAAGTTTCTTCACTGTTTTCTACAAAGGGGTGAACTGCCCTAGATAGAGGCTTATACAAGGTAAAATAGTAGTTTACAGTTTAGTTTCAGACTATGTTTTCTATTGTTTCGATTAAAATTGACCTCCTAACTCATCCTATTGGTGATTGTGATAGTTTTTCTAACATATATACAAATGTTTAACACTTATTGAAGATGAAAATAAAGAATTCTAACATATTTTTTGCAGGGTGGATGGGTCCGCATTATTAGTTAGTTGTTTTTCTTTTATTTTTCTATTATCTAGGCACATAGTTTAATTAGGGGGGAGTCAACATACTATTTGTCATGTTTTTAAAGTCCTTTGTCACCTAAGAGGGTACTATTCCATTCAAAATCTCCCCTTTCACTTTGTGTGAGCTTGGGGAGTAGCAAGAAATGGTTAGTGTTCTCTTTTTAGCGGCACGTGCTTGGGGATTTCATCACCCCAAGGAACAATCCCAACCATATGTACTAACAGGGTATATAAAGGGGGGAGAGCCAAAGTTGTACCCCAATCCAGTCGAGTCATGTCTGGCAGAGCGTTGAAGCTAGGTTGATACCTAGATAGACATGAAGAGTTGGTCTGATCCTTCAGTACCTTGCAGGGGTTCTTGAATCATGCCTATGATAAGTTGGTGTTCACGGTTGTGCCTCACATACTATGTATATCGAGGAATCCCTAGTTTCCTTGTTCAACCTAGTTAGAGGACTATGTTGACCATACCCTTCATACTAATCATAGGATCGTGCTATTTGAACTATATTTTTTGTGTGAAACTAGTGAATTCATGTTCAGTCAAGTCAGCCTTATCTTCTGCTTGCTATTTGTTATGTTTTTGGTCCTTGCCATAGTTGTTTTCACTAGTCAAGTCTAGGTCTATTGCAGAGAGGCAGACCTGTCCTCTGTCTCAGTCATTTTTTAGCCTGTTTCTATCAAAATTTCCTATCTTTTTACTAAATAGGAAAACCTACCCTCAATAGGGTGAAGCTGGCCTCAACAGAGGAAAACTTGCACTCAACAGGGGTAAACCTGCCCCCTATTTCAGTCATTTTTAGCCTGTTTTTGTCAACATTGTCTAACTCTTCACTAGATAGGAAAAGTTTCCCACAATAGGGGAAAACTTGACCTCTAGTTGGGTAAACCTTCCCCAACTTGGGTGATCCTTTACCCCAAATAGCCAATTTCATCTTCTGTTTAGTCATTCTGATTACCCATATGCCCGTTCTAAGCATTTGTTCCCCATTTCAAGCACCTGTTTGCTTGTTCTAAACACCCATTTTCCTATTTCAAACACCCATTTACTCATTTCAAACACTCATTCGCCATTCTGGACACCCATTTTCCATTCCAAACACCTGTTTTCCTGTTCTAACCATCCATTTCCTCGTTACAAGCATCTGGTCTCCTATTTCTAGTATCTATTTCCCTGTTGAGAGTGTCCCTTCACTTGTTTTGATAGTCCATTTGACCTCTTTTCTGGTTTAGACAAGTCTGAAAGCTAAGTTAGGTGAACCTAACCTATACTTATGTGAACTTGACCTTGTTTTGGGTGAACCTGACCTATATTTTGGTGAACCTAACCTTTGGATAGGTGAAACTAACCCCTTGTTGGGTGAACATAATCTTTAGTTGGGCTACCTTTCCCCTAGTTGGCTAACCTGCACCTTGGTTAGATGAGTTTGATCTTTATCTAGTCATTCTGTATCTTCCATTCACTAGTAATTTGCATCTACACTCTCCATAGGTCACACATTTATCACCCGAATCATATAGGAACATCATAAACCAACCTCTAGGTTACCCATCCCTCATCATTTTCTCAATTCAAATCCTCTAAACTTTGTTTGAAGTCATTATCCAAATTGACCTAGGTGTTTGAAATTGATCATCATCCTACAATGTCTGCTTAGGATCGCCATCTGTCTTGATTCAGTCATCATCATTTGGCCCTATCAATCCACTTCCATCTCAAGTTGGATTAGATGCTACAATTTTCTATCCATCCTTAATCTGATCAATCAACACCTTAAGTCACCTAGGGTGATCCATAAACCTAGTTTAGAATCCCTTTTACCATCCAATTGAACAATCTTATCAATCATTTCATCAACTAATCTTATCTAATCCAAAATCATCCCTATCCAATCAACCAATCTTAGAAATCCTGCTAATGTTCAGATGATAGATCACCTCCTCAACAAGAGTGGGGATAAGATCCTTTCCACTTTGATCATGAAAGGGTTCAACCACCACCCAACTTTAATATGTCACAATATACTAGTGCCCAAACTCTTCCTGTACCTTAGGATCTACAGACCTCACAAAATGTTCCAAAAAAATTGTATGTTCATGAAGGTCCACCTATAGAGAATTAGTATCATCTTGAGTTTGGAAATGTTGTAATCCATCAATTTTCTAGTTATCCTCACCTCCAATCTATAACCTCTACAAATACACCTGATCCTAATGACCCCTATGCCTATGGCATGCCACAAAATATGTTTCCTGCTCCACCACTTCTACCTCAGCACCCTGGTCGACCATCTATCAATACTGGGGGCACTCCACTTCTTACTTCGATGCCACCTCTAGGACCTGCACCTACTGGTAATCTACTACTGCCACCCTAAGGTAATATCGCAGTGTTTCAACAGCCTCCCATTAATCCACATAAATCCACTATGATGCAAGCACCACCACAACACACCACTATCCCTTCACAAGCACTGCCACAACATGTTGTTGTTGCTATTATTTCATCTCAACCACCCCATCAACAACCCCCACATAAAAATGTCATTATCCCACAAATAGAACATCACCATTCCATAGAAAAACATTTCAATTCCTCAACAACACATTACTGTTTCTACACAACCCCCACATCAAGTCATGCAAACTGCTTCACAGCCACTGCAACCACCCAGTAATGATTCTACAGCAGTCCTACAACAACAATATATCCCATCTCATCCACTTTATTAGTAGCCACCACAACAACAACAACCACCCCAGCATACACATGTTCCCATGCAAATGCAAAGGAATCCCCTCACAATATCTTTACTATCCATCTAGTACATACATCGCTTATGTTGTTGTGTCCAATCCTAATCAAAAAATCCATGTGACGGCTCAGAATGCCCCATGGACTCAACTGCCTCCTTACACTAATTTTCTGAAATTGTACACAAACCCATACCAATAGAAATCTAATCCACAACAACCTCCATACGTCACACAACAACCCAACGTTGCATTTAATTATTAAGCCAATCCATACTATGCTCAACAACAACCACCTTATCAACAAGATGCTTCATCCACATCCTACTATCAACAACTTCCATCTTACCAGCAAAGGGATTCAATGTCATCATACTATCAAGCTGCTACACAATACCAGCAGGGTATCCCATCCACCTCATACTATCAATAGCAACCACCATACAAGAAAATGACTTCCACCTATTACCATCAAAATATGTCATCCTCCTATTTTCCTTACACCAATCCTCAATCCACTTACGCCAATCAATACCAACAAACATCCATGCACACCTCAACCTGCTTATGATCTAGCTACTTCAACACCATCCTTGTCATATCAGTAGTATCCTCCATGCAATCAACCTAATCCATCTAATCTGACTCCCGTAATGCCTATCAATAAAGACTTGGAAGAAGTCAAAGCTAGATTAAAGGACTGACAAGGAGGGACTGGCAAATAAAATTTCAAGTTTGAAGATATTTATCCTTACTTGTTTGATCCTTCAATCTCATTAGTTCCTTTCCTGAAGCATTTTGAAATGCCAAAATTTGATAAGTATAAAGGAACCAAAGACCCCAATTCTCACCTTCAAGATTTTTACGCCCACTATCAAGAAGTCATGCATAATGACAACTACCTCATGAGATTGTTTCCTAGGAGTTTGTAGGGAATAGCTCTTGACTAGTTCATGGGTCTCGAGAAGGGATCTATCAAGTCCTTTACATAGCTTTCAGAAGAGTTTGTCTCCCACTTTTCCTTTAATTTGGAGGACATCGATACACTAGATCTCCTAAGGAAAAAGCAGTGCGAGGGAGAAAACTTTGCAAGCTATCTTCAAAGATGGTGAGCCCTAGCCAATCACATGAAATCCCCACTAAGAGAAAAGGATATGGTCACCTTGTTCATTAAAAAATATCATTTGGATATGGCTCACAACTTTAGGCTCCACTATGTCACAACCCTTACAACAATAGTGGAGAAAGGTCATATTCTTGAGAGGGACCTTATCACTAAAGGGCTAGTCAAAATATTTAACTCTGATAAGGATAAGTCATATGGAGATAAGTCTTGTTATTAGAACAAAAAAAAATGTTGTCAATGATGATGTCACTGACACTAAACACGTACAGGTAGCCAATGCTTCCCATAAGCCACAATATCCCATTCCTCATTAGTCAAATCCTCACACCATATTTGTGCCTCAAGGGGCACCTTGTCCTAACCAACAATCCAATCAGAATAAACAAGGGAATGGAAAAAATCAATTCACTGAATTGGGAGAACCCCTAAGTTCCATGTTTAATAGGGTCCTCCAGGCTAATTACCCAATCACATATCCTATGACCAAGCCTATTGATGAATCCAAGCCTAAACTAGCATGGTACAAAGAAAACAAATATTGTGAATTCCACAAGATTAAAGGGTATACATTGAACAAGTTTCAAGGCTTGAAAACATGCATCCAAGATCTCATAGATCAAGGTGGCATACATGTGGATTCCAACATGGCACCTTCATCCAATGCTTAGTCCTAGCACATCAAACATGAACCCAAGGCCTAGCAATAACAATAATTAGAATAACAATACTAACAACATCAGCTAAAAAAATGTGCCACTTAATTATGAAGGGCTCATCATGCACATCAAATAAGTGGAACCAGGTATATCTATGATACACATAACAATAAAGGATTCTGAATATGTTGTTACCACTCATAAAAATCATATCATAGTCCCTAGAGCCTCCACATCCACCTAGCCACAACCTATGAACTCTCAACACAACATTATTGATCATCTGGGAAAGACTTCGACATAGATATCCATTTTGGACTTGCTTAAGTCTTCTCCCGTACACCAAGAAATCCTAAATAAGGCCCTATAGGACACCCAAGATCCTAACGACATAGACCCTACACAATTTCAAGCATTGGTAGGGCACCTTTCTACCACCTATCAACTGGGTTTTAGCCAAAATGACATGCTTTGCATCAACTCCAATCATAATCATCCCCTTCATCTAGAGGTCTTGGTAAACTGTCACAAAGTAAAAAGGGTCTTGGTAGATAATGGTTCTACCCTAAACCTTTGTACATTGAAATTCATAAAATAGGTTGGATGCACCCATGCTCATTTAAATAATCAAGTCATCACAATTAAGGCATATGATAATGTAGAGCATGATTCTGAAGGTACAATATGTCTCCCAATTTAGGTTGGTCCAGTTGTGCAATATACTACATGTCATGTCCTTGATATGGAATTTCCCTATAACCTCCTCCTCAGTCATCCATGGATTCACTCCATGCAAGCCATTCAGTCCACATACCATCAATGTCTAAAATTCCCATTCAATAGGGTAGAAGTTACCATACACCCAGATCCCCATATTTTCACACATTATAAGCTTATTTTTTGCATTCCCACTATTGTCCTATAGTGGAAACGAGACTTCCACAGACATCATCATCCCAATCATCTACCACCACTTCATCCACTCCATCATCCACATCTGATTCCACCCTCACTAAAGTCCATATCACTAACAAGGGATGTGATGAATATGAGATGCGCACAACCTTGAGTGTGGCAACTATGCCACCCTCACCGTAAACATATGGCCAACCTTCGTAGTCTACATCAAAACCAAAAGACAAAACCATCACCTTTAATGTTCTGAATGTGGTATCCAACACCTTTCACTCTCTCGGGTTAAGACAAGATGCGCCAAAAGATGACATAAGACAATGGGTCTACCATGAGGAACTTGATCCCTCCCCTTCTTTGAAAGAATATTTCTAGGAGAGTTATCCTTGGCCATCTAAGTTTGCAGAAAAGTACAATTATTAGGGGGAAGGACTTGGCTCTGAAGAGAAAGGAAGAAAACACCATATTGATGCTATAATAAGACCAAGAAACTTAAGCTTGGGTCATGACACAAAACATAAGGGACATGTAGCATCATCTAGTACCTCTAATAATGTCAATGAGAGAAACAACCTCCTTGAAGATATACCAGAGGAGGAATCCATCATACATGCATACGATGATGTAGATCACATCGACCTCTCTTCCATGTTTGACTGCTTACACATCTACACCATTATCCTATCTCTTAAACATCTTAAACTTATAGGCTGGGACCTACATGGTAGTGCACCCATTGATACCTTTCCTACAATGGATTAGTACGTACATATTATGGGATTGGGCGAGGATGAACACCCTAACCGCAAAAGTAAAAAGAAACAAAATTAAAAAAAGGTCATTGAGAAAAAACCTCCCTAAAGTGCTTCTTGATCTAGGAAAAGTAAAAACAAAGGGTTTATTTGATAGCGAAAACCTCAATGAGGCACTAGAAGATAGGTATGTTCATCTTCCCCTTGCAGGAACTCAACTCTCTAAACCATCATCCATCCTAATAGAAGAAACATAGGAAATAAATTTGGGAATTGAAGAGGATCCCAAAATTACATATGTATCCAAAGGACTTCCGAAAGAAGAATATTCTACCATCACCAAGCTTCTCAAAAAAGGCATCATCAACTTTGCATGGAAATATTTAGACATTTTAGGCCTTTTCCCCAATTTAGTGGTACATCACCTTGATGTACGTCCTGATGCCAAACTTGTAAAGAAAAATCTCTAGAAAATGCACCCCCAAGTGGCTCTACTAGTTAAGAAGGAATTAGAGAAGCTATTGGATGCTAGATTCATAAGGCCCATTGACTATTCATAATGGATCTTCAACATCGTGCCCATAGCTAAACCAAACAATGCTATGAAAGTTTGCACAGACTTTCATGACCTCAACAAGGCTTTCTCCAAAGATGATTTTCCTTTGTCGAACGTAGACATGTTTGTTGAATTCATTGTAGGAAATGAGATGCTTTCCCTCATGGATGGCTTCTCTAGATACAATCAAATTAGAATTGTGCCTGAAGACCAATATAAAACAAATTTCACTATTCCTTGGGGCACATTTTTCTATAATGTAATGCCCTTCAGCCTCAAAAACATGGGGGAAACCTATCAGTGAGATATGACCATTATCTACCATGACCTCATCCACATCATAATGGAAGATTATGTTGATGATATATTAGGAAATTCAAGAAAAAGGGAAGAACATCCTATGATCCTTTAGAAGATCTTTGAATGTTTAGATTAGTATATGCTAAGGCTAAATCAGAAGAAATGTGTCTTTGGGGCCACATCAGGCAAACTATTGGGCTTTATTTTCTCTCAAAGAGGTATAGAAGTTGATCCAACAAAAGTCAAGGAAATCATGGAAATTCCTCCACCACACAACCTCAAACAATTAAGAAGATGCCAAGGTAAACTACGATCCATCTGGTAGTTCATAGCTCAATTAGCTGACAAGTTTCAATCATTCACTCATCTCTTAAAGAAATACAATGCTTTTAAGTGGACTTAGCGGTGTCAACTCAACTTTGAAAATATTAAAGAGTATTTGTCTCACCCACCAATCCTTATGCCACTAATTCCTAGTAAGCCACTCTTGTTGTACATTTTTGCTACTTCAGTGGCACTAGGGGCATTACTGGGACAACACGATGAGTCATCAAAGGAAAGAGCAATCTATTACATTAGCCGAACCCTAGTAGGTTATGAGCTCAACTATTTCCCAATGGAAAAAGATTTCCTAGCCATGGTTTTTAGTTTGCAAAAGCTCTGACATTACATGCTCAGTCATCTGGTAAAGATCATATCTAAGGTTGATCAACTTAAATACCTATTATCAAGAACAATTCTAACTGGTCGCATGGCTAAGTGGGTCATGATTTTGAGTGAATTTGATATAGAATATGTGGATCAAAAAGTTATTAAAGGAAAAGTGATCGTTGATCAGTTGGAAAACGCTCCCCTTGTAGATTCCTATCCTTTGACTATATAATTTCCTGATGAAGGAGTCTTTGTAGTAATAGAAGTGGCCATGTGGACACTGTACTTTGACGGGTCATACCCACATAATGGATTGAGGGAAGGAATCTTGCTTGTCACCCCTCAAGGGGATTATATACCAAAATCATTTAGGTTGGCCTTCTCGTGCCCCAACAATATAGATGAATATGAAGCTCTTCTTACTGGCCGTAGAATTGTAATTTAGTGGCATATCACCCACCTCAGAGTCTTTGGTGATTCTCAATTAATCATCAAATAGGTCAAAGATGAGTTTCTGACAAAATATTATAAGTTAATGTCCTATAAATACATGGTAGACGACTTCAAGAAATATTTCACTTCCATCCAGTTTGATCAAATTCCAAGAGTCCAGAACAAAGTAGTAGATGCGATGGCTACCATTGGTTCCTTAATTGACATGCCCAAAGAGAAAACAACGTGTTAGTTTCTCATCGAACAACTCTTAATCCCGACCTATGATATCCCAGAAAGTGATATGGTGTGTGACATTGTAGGTCCCACATCCCCTTGGTACCATGATATCTATACCTATCTTCATGATAACATCCTACCTCTAGATCTCACATAAAACCAACGTAAGTCTTTCATCAAATGTATGCCCCATTACACCATTGTAGGTGATACATTTTATCGATGTGGGGATGATGGAACCCTCCTCCAATGTCTGAATGAGACTAAAGCCCACACTACATTAACAGAAGTACACAGTGGTGTATGTGGGGTCCACTCAAATGACATGGCCCTAGCTAAGAGAATTCTTCTAGTAGGCTACTATTGGCCCACATTATTACATGATTCTTGTGAGTTTGTCAAAAAATTCCTACCTTGTCAGCAACATGTCGATCTGATACATACTCCAACATAGGATCTGCAACCTATTGTAGCACCATGGCCTTTCTCTTAGTGGGGTTTCGACCTCATTGACAAGATCTATCCCCCATCCTCCAATGGCCATACCTTCATCATTATCACAACTAAGTACTTCACCTAGTGGGTGGAAGCAATGCCACTCTCACAAATCACAGGTACTCAAATTTACAAGTTTATCCTCTTCCATATTCTCTACATATATGCAATACGATCCACCATCATTTCTGACAATGGAAATCCTTTCAAGAACCAAGCTATGAAACACCTTTGTTACACCTTTTATATCCAATATCGTTGGTCAATGCCTTATTAACCCTAGGGTAATGGTCAGGCATAAGGCACCAACAAAACCCTCATTAGAATCCTTAAAAAGCTAGTCAACAGTATTGGTTGAGATTGTCACCTTCACATTCATCCTACCCTTTGGGGATACCACACTTCCATACACACCCCTACTGGTGCCACACCATATTCCCTCATCTATGGCTCCAAAGCCATCTTGCCAAATGAGGTATAGATTCCCTCATTGAGAATCTCCTTGAAGAATCTTATCAGTGATGAAGACACTCAAGTTGCAAGGCTCGGCCAACTAGAACTCTTAGATGAAAGATAGATCAAAGTATATGATCATCTTTAGAATTATCAAAATCACCTAAAAAGGACCTACAACAAGAAGGTCTATCCCAATTAGTTCAATGTTGGTGATCTAGTTCTCAAGTAAAATCAATATACTCAACAAGACCAAGAAAAGAAGGGAAAGTTTGAAGCAAATTGGATTGGTCTTTATGTCATCACCAAAAAATATGGATCAGGGGCCTACAAACTTGCTACACCTGAAGGAGAGCCCCTAGAGGAGCCCATTAACATCACGCACCTAAAAAAGTTCTACACTTAAATCTGTTGGGATATCGTATCCTGCAAAATAAAAAAATACAAAATAAACAAAAAAAATGTCAAAAAAACAAAAAATTAGAAAAACTCCATAAATAGTAAAGAGAAATAATTTGTCCTATGGTGGAAACCACCCTTGGTGGCACCTTGTATAAGTATGTTTGGTGAAAACCTGGTCATAGACACCATTTGTAGAGGGCTTAATGGTTATCTACCTTGCGTCCTAGTTGCTTCATGCTTCCATCCATCTAGGTCCCACATCTTTCATTTACACCTTTCATCCTATCACTGGGTATATTTTGGTTGAGCATTGGATGAGCTTCATCTTCTATCTGTTATCCTAAGCTTTTATCCTAATCTGAGCTTGTGTTTCTAGTCTAATCATCTTGTCAGTCCCTTCCTCCCATTTGGGTTTCTTCATCATGTTGGTCTTCATTTGGATCCCATCTTGTCATGTTAATCCCTTTTTTTCTTTGTTGAACTATGTTTCCCTTGCGCTTTCACCTAGGAAAGGTTGATCATTTGATATTCACCCAGGGCATTTTTTCCATCTTTTTTTTCTCATCCATTGTCGTCTCCATCATGCCCTTTACACTCTTGTCCTTGGTCCATATTTTTTCCTTTGTTGAACTATGTTTCCCCTGCACTTTCACATTGGCAAGGTCAATCATTTGATCTGCCCCCTGGGATTTTTCTATCCTATCTTTGTCATCTATCATCAGTTTTCATTTTCCTCTTTCCGCTTTTGTCCATGGTCTTTTATCCAACTATGAGGGATTTATATTTTCATGTAGGCAATGCAAATCTTTGATTGCCCCCCGAGTTCCTAGGTCATTAGGGTGTGTCAGTCTTGTGTCTTGCATCTTGTGTTGTGTCGTCAAGTATTTCCTTATCTAGCTAGTTCTTCACAAATGAGATCCACTTGTATCATGAGATTCAATCAGTTTTGGAGTCTCCTGTGTCATATTGATCTTTTAGTTTAATCTCCATCTTTTTTCTCAATAGGATGTATTCTTCCTAATAGACCTCATCAACCCCATCCATCCTATCGATCCTATGGAAAAGGATGTTTTGAAATTGATTGTGGTCTTTTGATACTTTTGGATTTCATTTATCATTTGAGCTCCTTATTACAACTTCTCAAGGCTGCCATGATCTATCATATTGTGGCATGTTTTGATTGGTTAACCTAGGGGCATATCTTGATCTTTCTTGATTTGTTTTTGTCCTCCTAGTTGTCCTATGTAGTACCCACCAAGATCCCCAAGGTCTTGTATTATGCTGGGACATCCTCTTGTGCTTTTGGTTATCCCAATACCTGGCTCGACCAAAGCCATGGTGACTTTGGGCTATTGGGATAGCCTTCCTTTTTTTTTTGTGCATTAGATGCTAATTCACCTTGGTTCACATACCATGGTACTTGGTGTCTTATTCTATAGCAAAAATATATGCTTCAAGAATAGAAAATTACATTAGGATTGAATTTCATGATCATTCCCATTACATTGCATTCATACCTAACCTATGACCTATGATTTTGGTTGTGCAAAAAATCACCTTCCATCTCCCATTCTTCTCCAGATACCTATGGTTCTTGACAGGTACAGTTTCACACCCATCTACCTTCATTGTTATGCAAGTCCTTATTGGCACTTATGTTCATGTTGCATTGCATTTAATGTTAGGTTATCACACTCATATCTCACACATCTTTATTTTATAAGAAACTTAATTGCATCATATCTCACATCATAGGTTATTCTAAGCATTTAAGATTCATTGCGTTATTCATTCATTTCCATATTAATCCATAATCATTAACACATTGCATACATCAGCACCTACATCACAAGTTGTTAGAACCATAACCATAACATATCAAGTCATAGACCAATCATCACATCCTACATCATACACGTTAGTCATAATACACGTTATACATATCATCCATGTAAGCAATAAAATACATCATCATAAGCATATTCATACATAATATCAAAATGATAATCCATAAATAAAATCATCAAAATACACATGCATAAATAAAATCATCCATCACATAAGCATCGCATAGTATCAATAAGGGTAGTCAGATATCATATATAAAGATAAAAATATGAATGTCCATCACATAGTCCATAATAATGTCCATAATATAACCAACATACATATATATCGCCTATATCATCAAATAAAGTACAAATACAAGGCTCTAGATCAACTCTAATGTATGCTGCCCAGTACTATACATCCATCATGCACCTTTAAAAAACTAGAATCATGTCACCTATCCTCTATCATCTCTACTGTGAACTGTCCACATCTTACCTTTTTCGAGAGTTAAGCACTAGCCCTCTGCAAGAAGGAGTCACTTGATAGTCATTATACCCTCGGGTACGTGTCCCTAGTGACTGGGATGGTGTAGGCATCTGAGGCACCTATTGGACATAGTGAGTTGTGCAATGTGTTGGATCTAGAATTTCCTACTAATAAGCACACATCTAGAAAGACACATCCCTCATATACTCATCTCTCTTTGTAGCTTGATACTTGTCTGTATTCCACTCATGTCTATATCTATCTCGATCCCCACAAATGGATCTTCGCTCCTGTGCCCATGCACCTTGTGCAAACCTTAGCTGATCTCTCTCTGCACCCATCCATGACACTTGCTTTATGGACATGTCCCTCTCAACCTCCATCACATGTATCTATGCCTACAATCTCTAAAATTTTATCCCTGTCTCACCACCCTCACCCTACGCTACCTAGGACTGGGCTTTTGTTGCATCTCTCTCTCTGTTGCTTGTGCTTGTGCCACTATTGTATCTCTCCCTCTGTAGGGTCTACACATGTACCAGTCTCAAATCCCTCTCCCTTTGTAGGGTTTGTACCTATATTTGTGCTACATCCCTCTCACTCTCCAAGGTATACACCTATATCTGTGCCAAATCCCTCTCACTCTACAGGGTCTACACCTATGTCTATATTGTGTCTCACTTTATCCTCATAACATCATCCCTCTCCTGCATCAGCCCTATGTCTCCCACTACTTGATCTGCTACATCAACCCTACCATGGAGCTCATCTCAATCCCATCTGAGTTCAGTCCTCTCTCTTAGTAGCCCCTCCACCTATATCCTTAAATCATCCATTTCTCTCTTAGCCTATGCCAAGGTCTCCGTTGATTCCTGGTCTATCACTCCTCCTAGCTCTCCCTATCCTCTCTCCTACCGTATAGCTGTCATTTCCTCTAACCTATCCCACTCCCATCTCATAGCCATCACCTCCTTATGCTCTTTGGATACCTCTCCCTCCAACCAAGTCACCTCTACCTATATTTGTCTCACCTCAACTCGTAGACCATCCCTCTCTACCTGTAACTCCTCATACTATGACACTACATTGGCTATGGATCTGAAAACCATCTCGCCCTCCACCTATGTGCTAGCCACCTCTACTCAGCCTACTCACCTCTACCTCTAATCTGCATCTTGCAACATCTGTATCTCTCAATCTTTACTTGGTGATCTATATTCTTGCCATGGCCCCTCTTAACAATATAGCTAGATATTGTGCTATTGGTGGCACCATGGCCAATGGGGGAATATCATGGACATCCATATCCATCGCCTTTGCTTCTCCCTCATCTCTCTCATCCATCATCTCCACATTTGCATCATCTCTCCCATCCTCTCCCTTGATCTCCACCCTAGCTCTCCTCCATGGTCTCCTCCTCCTCACCCTCTCCTGCTACTCTATGGCCCCAGCTACCATCTATCCCCTCTCTTACTACTCTACAGTCCTAGCCACCATCTATCCTCTCTCCAATTTCCCTACTAGTCTAACTCCCTCCTACACTCTCCCATCCCTCTCCACCATCCCTACCTCATCTCTCCTCTCCTCTACCTTGATCCTCACTCTAGATCTCCTCCACTATCTCCTCCTCCTCCTCATCCTCTCTGGCTATCCTATGGCCCCAGCCTCACCCTCTCCTCTATCCTATAGCCCCCACATCCACTTGCTGCCCTACGACTGTGACTGCCTCCTATCCTTTCCTTTGTTGTCCCTCCTCCCTCTCCTTTGGCCTACCAACCATAGCTCATCCTTGGGCCCAAATCCTAGTTCCCCTACAATTTGCTCCTCTAGAATAATCCATTTGGGTTGATGCTGAAGATACCACGATGCATATTGAATTGTCACTCCTACATCGATATCCCCCTAGTCCTATCCAGGTAGGGTACTAACTGCAATGTCTCGTAGTGCTCTCTTGCAAACCTCGGAGAAATCAGTTCTATGCATGGCCGCTCTTATGCAATCTATTGGAACCTATCTGGTCCATGCAGAATGTCTTGTGTAACCCCAAATTGTCTGGTCACCCTGTCTAGTCTATGTGCCTCCACTGTCCGTGGCTCCCTCTCAAATATGAAGCATCTAGTGTTGAAGTAGCCTTGGTGTCTCTCCTCATCCCTCCTCCATCCCAAAAATTGTCATGTCATATATGGTCTCCACACTATCTGCTCCTCCTGTAGGTTATCCAATGTCCTCCTCCATCTGTCTAGATCTTCCTATCCCTCATAGTGCCATACCCAACCATCGTCTAACCCATACCGCCAAGCTACTAGTGATGTATCATCCTCCACTCCTGCTCTCACCACTCTTGGCCTAGCAACACTAATATGCTCACAGGCCCATACCTACAACAATGTCACCTATGTCATGTTGAGCACCTCTCGGTAGCATATGACATGTATGTCTCTATAAAGATATGCTAGTATGCATGTACCCCATGAAAATTTCCCCTCTCTCCCCTTGATGATGTGTCAAATCACCTCCATGTAGCTCAAGCTATAGAAACACCCACTTTATTCTAGTAACAACAATCCACTAATTAGCCTACATAGGTATAATGGTAGTGCTGACATCCCCAACGCCAGACATCTGTCCATGTCCAACCTCCCCCTCTATATAGGTAGGTCATCTCATCCAAACAACAACCACACAATATGATCCAACTTTTATCCCCTTGATGTTGTCGCACTCACCAAGTGGCTTGCTATAGGAAGCTTCAATATCTACCATACATTCTCTAGCATCATAGTCATCTCCCCTATCTAGAGATGGAAAGTTGAAGTATCTAAACTCCACCGCTCTATCAACATTGTCACCATCGCTTGGTGAACTCTAATGGTAGGGTACCCTAATAAGTGTAGCAATCCTACCCATTATAGAGCCTCATGATCTGCTCTATTCATGGACACCATCATTCCCGCTAGCACCTCTAGCCACATCTTGTGTGTCCGTAAGTTGTCAAATCTCTGCATCCATACAACATCACATGTCAATCATCTTCTCTTTTTCCTCATCTTTTCCCTTTTCCTAGCCCAGGGTTATCTTTGCACTAATTTTTCCCCTCTCCCTTTATGGCCCCACTTTCCTCGTCTTTCCTAGTTTTATTTTTCTTACCTTTTTTTTCTATCTTTCCTCACCCCTTGGTGAACCCATCAACTTTGGGCTAACCTACCCCAACCCAGGGCAGACCCGCCCCAACCCGGGGTGAACCTGCCCCAATCGATGGGTAGACCTGCCCCAACTTGGGGTGAACCCAACTTGGCTTTGGGAAGACTTACCCCAACATGAGGCGGACTCACCCTAGCTTAGGGTGAGCCTACCCTAGCCAATGGATGAAGCCGCCCCAACCGGCAAGCAAACCCACCCTAGCCCAAAGTGGACTAACCTTGGCTAGTAAGAAAACTTACCCAGGTTTGAGGCAAGCCCACCCCAACTAGTAGGTGGAATTGCCTTGATTTGGGGTGAGCCTACCCTAGCCCGGGGTAGACCCATCCTGACTCAGGGTGGACTTGCCCCAGCTTGGGGTGAACCCATCCTTACCATGGGTTGACCTGCCCTACCAAGGGTAGACCCACCCCAAGGGCAGGTGAACCCACCTAAGCAGGGTCACCCGTTCTTGGACAGGGTTGCCCATGTACTCTGTCGGGTAGCCCAACTAACTCTCCTTTTATTTTTCGAGAGGATTTTCCCATGCCTAGGGCACATCAACCCTACCCTCTTGTCCCTTTGCCCTTTTTAGGCATTTATTTTTATTTTTTTGGGTACATTTGCCCTCTCATTGGGAAAATTCACCCCCCCTTTCTTCCACCTCTAACAAATGATTCTGCCTACCCGTTTGATGAAATCAAAATTTCAAACTCAACCCATTTTTCTAAACTAACCCAATCCCAAAACCCACATTTTCAAAAAGCATTAAAACTCAAAAATACATCATAAAATGCTTAAAATCAGAAAGAGGGTTTTTGAATCTAACCTGGCGTGAAACCGCGTGCTCATGGTAAAATTGTCATACCTCATCCCCCCAATGGATGATGTTAGAGTCGTAATCATCTAGCATCCTCATCTCCTTGTGTCCTTCCTATCCTCTTCTTTCTCTCTCTCAGTCAACTACTAGGTGTGCAAGTGAGGAGAGGTAATTTCTCAAATTACCTTATATAGCTTTTTCCCTCTTTTTTTCACTTTTTTAAGTGAAGGGTATATTTACCCTTCATTTAAACCTCTTTTAATTCAACAAATCCTCTAACTTCCCAGGGCTACCATTTGTAAACCGTGTGTCCATTTGAATCTATTCAAAATTTTCATGGTTTTTTGAGCTCTATCCAACCACGCCTTTTATTTCCTCATATCAAGAAGTTTCCTAAGGCCCTTTTTCCTTCCCCATCCACCCTCTCGAGGGGCATACCTTACCATTTTCCTCCATTCCTCCATCATGGTCATTCCCTTGAGAGACTGGGCCATCTACATTCATTTCCCTCCATTTGGAAAGCTCATGCAACTTCTCCCATGTTGGGGCATCATTCTCTAGTCACTTCCTCTATATAGTCATTTGCATTTTCTTTTCTTCAAAACACTGTTATTCTAACAATATTTTGAAGAGGGGAAAAATGTAGACATCCAAATTTGACCACTACGACATGGTCAAACTCATCTCTTTCATCCATTTATTTTATCAATATTAATTAAGTTACTTATTTAATTAATATTTCTCCTTTCCCTAAGGTTCCTAAAGTATTTAATTTTAACAATTAAATACTTTACCTTTCATCTTTTCCTCTCTAAATTAAATGAACATATCAATTTATTTAATTTAGTCATTTGGCCTTTTTGAATTAAAACAATTTTAAATTCCTCTTTTTTCTCTCTCCTTGTCACATCCTCCATAACGCTCTTCTAATTTGGATTATTTTAATTAATCCATGATTAGGATGTGCACACCTTGATCAAGATTAATGTCACATCATCCATATTCTCCCACTTTTCTCTAATCCCTCGTTAAGTTTCTTAATCACCTATTTGCACAACCTTAATCTAATCCCCTTGATAGATTTAGCATACTTTTTTGGTCAACCTTCACAATTTCCACATTTATCCTAGACCCTCTTCCCCATATGAATTTAAAATTCACATTTATCCCTCCAAGAATCTCGTCTTACCCATACAAGTTGTTAGAAGTTTTAGAACTTCTCTCTTGTCACATTAGTCACATGGGTTGAAGAACCTTCTATTATAAGGACTTTGTCTTATCCACAATGTACTTTTAAGCTTCTTTCATAAGAACCTTGTCTTATCCACAATATGAATTTAAAATTCATATTTATTCTCCCAACCACCTTATCCCTTCCAATCACATGAATTTAAAATTCACATTTATTTCCCCAACCACTTCTCTCTTCCCCATGGATATTTTTGAGGAATACTAAAATTCCTCAAACGTCACTTTCCTCACATATGGGAACAAGAAGTTCCTTTTTGAGGAAATCTTCTCCTCATCCCAAGGTACTTGCAAGTACCTCCACCTCACATGTCCCTTTTCCAACTCACTTTCCCTTGTGACACTTCATCCTCCACATGGCAAGATGTGAGGGCCTGTGAGTCCTCAACTCACCATAGACTTCATCTTGCCCATGTTGACAAGAGCTCAACCATCCATTTTTCAAGAGAATTCCTCTCTTAAAATGAAATTTTTTCTCTAATTTCACACATTAGGCATTCACATAATTTGCATTCTCATTCAATCTCTCAAGCATGCTTGAATTATTGCATTCAAGAAAACCTCCATTGTTGCATACTTTCAATCTTCCATCTCTTGCACTTGCATTCATCCATCCAACTACCCACATAGCTCATTGTATTCCTCATCTAGTTTAGCTCATTTTGAATCCATTTTTATCTAGCTTTCCATTGAAGGAGCATACAAAACATCAAAGATCCAAGGGCCAACAAAGGAGCAACTTGAACAAAGGTAAAATCTATTGTTTTTCATCTTTTCTTTTGTTTGAGTTAACGTAGCCCTATAATGAGGTGTTAAGTGTTGTTTGTTATCTTTTGCATTTTGTTCTACATCATTTAGATAGGCTAACAACTCTTGATCATAGGTCGCTATCAAATTGGCTTCAATATTGATTAAATTCTATGTCCATACAAGTTTTTAGTCTAGAATGATTCAGAACATAGGAAAAAAGAAAAAAACTTAAAGAAGTTTTGGCTCTTTTGACATCCACAAAATCTAAACTTAAAAAGAAGTATCTCTTGGCCTTTGTAAGAGAATTGAAAATGAAGTCAACAAAAGTCAACCTTCATGTGCACGTTGAAGTCCTTCAGGTTTTATCTTCTTTCATCAGGGTTCCTTCCTGGAACCAAATAAATCTACATAAAAAAATGTAGGAAATTCCCATACATTTAGAATGGGGTATGTGCAAGATCATCATGGAAAAAATAGGCCCTTAAGTGGCAAAAAATTTAGAAAATTCAGACTTAGGCAACTTGACGTAAAAAATTGAATAAATTATTTCTATTATTTCAAAAATATGTAAGAATATAATTTGTAGCAAATTGAATGTAGTTTCTAAAATACTAGGTTTATTTTTTAAAAACAAAATCTATTTGGTGAAAATTTAAAATTTCAATGCAATAGTACTTATATTTCAGGAAAAAATAAGTAGGCATCTGTCTGACCACCCTAACCAAAATAAAATGATAATATTTTTTTATAATATTTTAGATATAAGTAGAGGACTCATGTCCTGATGTGATGCATATTCTTTGTAATTTTTTTCCAAGTAAATAATTAATTATGATTTTTTTATTACAACTTTTAAAAAATATAAAAACTCGTACGTCTAACCACCTTAACTTGGTCAAAACTTCATGAAATTCAATTTTTTTTTTAATCCTATATTATATGAAGCATAGAATGTAGCACATGTTTCGGATTCAAAAAATGTGATACCATTTGAAAGCTATAGATGTTTCTCAATCAACTTATCAATCAGGACTTTAGTCGTAATTCAAATAGAAAATGAATAATAATTATTTATTAAATTCAAAGTAAAACATAAGTTATATTGGTGGAAAGCTGAGAATCTCCTTTAAAAACCCTTTTTGTTTCATTAATTTTGGGTAAAAAAAGAGTCATCAACCACATACCCTACAAATACCCATCATATCGCCACTTTTTGGCCCATCATGATCCTGCACATACCCAATGACCAGGTGGAACTTATTTCCCTACACTTAGATTCAATCTTGATTTGAACATTCTAGGAATGAGTAATCTCGAGAGTGAACACATTTCTTTGTTGCATGCTTAAACTCCATAGTTCTAGTTTCCTGGTATTGGTGTATCTTTGCAATGAAATCTATCCCATCATGAGCTTCTAAATTGCATCATTGAACTTAGTAACACCATCATATTTTCTTGCAACTTTGATTTTCTTGGAAGTCAATACCTGAACTGTGCATCAGAATCTACTTCTCCTACAATCACAAATTCCACTCATTAAATCCCTTTTTAAAAAAACATTTAAAAAAAAAATCTCATGTAAACAAAACCATCATTAAATTGGTTATCATATAAATCCATCATAAATAATAAACCTTCCAAAAATAACAAATTCTTGCTTAATTACCCTTATATATTGGATTACCAGACTATCAGACTTTTGGATAACCTTTAAATTTTAAAACTTTATTTTGTAGCATTACCTGGTACCTAGTATTGATCTTTACCCATGAATTTCCCTTTACCAAAACTTCCATTTCCATCGGACCTTGACTATCTGAGCAGAACACTTTGCTCAAAATTTATATTACCTTTTTCTCTTTTTTACATTCTTAGTTCCCAGTATCTGATACTAGGAACACTACATTACAAAGTACTTTTCTTTTAAAAATTTCTATTTGCTCTTTACTTTTGGTGATTTTTTCAAACTAGCCAACACCTACCATAAGCATTAGTTTTCACTTGTGTCCCCAAGTCTTACATTCTTGGGGTGTGTTGTGACACCACACAACAACTTGCAACCAATAAAACCAAATTCAAACCAAAACAGGAGATTAAATCACCCATTATAAATTATAAATTATGCATATTTTAAAACAATAACTCTTTATGTTTACCTAGATTCTAACATAAAAATAGTTAAATTCCTTTGGAAACATCCATGTGTGATTTGATTAATTCTTGTTTCTGGAACTTCATGAAAAACAATTAGTCCATTGACACTGAACTACATAATATGGTAATCCTCCAAATCCAGCCAAGGCTAGAGCTTTGCTACTAGTCAAGCATCCATGGCCCCAACAAGGTTATCTCTGTAATTCCCCCAAACATAGCTCTACTTCTAGTCAAGTGTCTATAGCCTCAATAGACATATTTGGATAGTCTAAAGAGTTGATTTATATATATATATCTTTTGACATTTCATTGATAGCTCATTTCAACTTGCAAGCAATGAAGCTCGCTATTAGGTTGGGATTTATAGTGGTAGCAAAGGTTAGCTTTTTATTTTTCATTCAATGAAAATCCCTTCATCGTTTCACTACTTCCCAAAAAACTCATTTAATAGTTCCTAGTTGGAGTGTATTTCCATCTAAACTTTAATACTTTTATGTCAAATCCTAGCTAAATGCAACTTACTATATGTTGGAAGATATGCATAAATTAAAATTTAGCAGCAAACAATATAATCACCAAATTTAAATCTAAATTTAGATATTTTTCTTTTTGTTTCACACACATAAGCACCTTCATTATTAATATGGCTTAATAAAACACAATGAAATGACCACCATTAATGTCAAAATCTTTAACTTGCTTGATTCACAATCTTCGTACAAGGCAAATTTGAAGCAAATTGTCACCAATTGTGTGTAAAAATTAATTTGATTTAACATTCCACTCTGGAGAAATTCATTTGGTTGCCACCTTGCTTACAGTTTCCAAGACTTCAATCCAAGCAACTAGCACCATAACTTCCTCACAATTTTCTATAAATTTTGTATTTCTCTCGAATTGTTCACACTTTTACTTTGCGCTCTTTTGTTTTTTCTGTTGTCTACTAGTGCTTTCTTGCTTCTAGGTCATGGATACTCCCATTTTCTTGACCTACTCTTGCCACCAAAATTTTTTTTGTGGTTGAATCATGACCCAAAGGCTTGAAAATGTTTTCCTCATTTGGACTACTAGTTTTACTGTACCAAACTTGTGCTTAGTCCTTGGGGAAAAATATGTAAAATCTAGCTAATACTATTAGTTCTATTATGAATTAGCTTCTCACTTTGCAACATCACTCTTGGATATTGGGCTTCCTTTTGAAGATGTTTGCTTAGCTATGAATTTGATAGTGCAGCCTAAATATTTGGAAATTTTGGATATTATTCTATCTGTTGCACATCTGACCATCAGGATTCCTTCCATGGATGATATTCCTCGGTTCTTGGAACCTATGCAAGTGGTTCCACTCTGGCCTTTCCTTTCTAACCTCTATATTCATAACTTTGAATCTCACAGGGAAATTGTCTACGTAGGGTATTTAGCCCTGATGGATGAGGCATCCTAGATTGACTAAATGGCTACTCCTATCTGCAGTTTAGCTACCTCTTTCTAGTTTTTTTATCTCTTGAAGTAATAATTTTGATACTTCCATGTATATACATGACATACACACACATATATAAGCTTTGTCATACATTTTAAAGTGTGTATTTACTATGTATGGTTTCATCATTTTACATTTCATAGCATAATTTTACAAATGCTTGAATTAACTCTCATGCATATGATAAATTAAGGAGAATTTGTTAATGCAAAGGGACAAATGGAAAAGGAAATAAATAAAAACAAAAAGAAAAATTAGAAAAAATCCTAAAAAAAAGAAAATTAACCGTAACTAACCAAAACTCTAGTCTAACAAACTACTAGCCCTCACAAAAAAAAATAAAAAATTCTATGACTATTTCCATTGTTGTTTTAGTGTGAATCACAGTAGGTTTATCCTTAAATTCATTCAAATAATTTTCAAATGTCCTATTGTAGCAATGAATTATTTTAAATTTTATGCATTTAACAAATGTAAATTAAAAGGTGTACTTACTAATGACTTGGCTTATATGTACAAAAATGACCTCATTAAAGGTCGATCACACACACTTCTTCTAACTAAGCAATTCTCTACCTTCATCTAGCCCTAGTTCATGCTTTCCCTCTTTACTCTACTGAGCTCCATGAATGACTGTGTCCATTTCCTAAGATTATTTTCCTCCAAAAAATTTCATGTCTTTGGTCCTATCTTCACTTTGAACTTGTTCAGAACAAGAAATATCACAATTTATATTGTTATTAGAGAGAGAAAAAGTAAAAATTTGATATTCTATATCTTGCATTTAAAATAAATAAAATTTCCTTTTTTAGCTTGTGACTTTTCAAGTTGGAATGGAAAACACGCGTCTCCTACTCAATTTTCCTGCTCCTTCTCTTCACTTGCATTTTCCATGTATAAATAGAATTATGACTCATCGATGTCATTTCCTCATTTTTTATGCAATGTTTCTAAATCTTAGCATTCTCACCTATCTTCCTACAAAATGTTAAGATTTTATTTATAACAATTGTAGTTATCAAACCATTTTGATATATCAGTTAACAAAACCACTTTACACATAGCTAAACTAACCCTAGTTAAAAATATTTCAAAATCAAGTTCACTGTGATCAATTGTATCACGAATTCTAAACTTGATGACTCTACCAAAAGTGAATAAACTCAAAAGATGTAATTTTTGGTTAAGAATTTTCTAGAGTTTTTCAACATCCATTTTGAAATAATAGCTTCTACTAGACTTTCACATTACAATCTATCTCTTAAAACCGAGACTAGAAAAATTTCATGAGGCCCCTCCTTCTAGTGCCAGTTCTTGTTGGCAATGATGTCATTGCAGCAACAGTGTAGATAAAGTCCTCATAGGAAAACTCCAAAGAACATATCTTTCTTGAAAGACTAAACCAAGATAACCTTAGCAGGTTTTTCTCCATGTTATAAGAAAAGGATGACTTAGCTTAATCCCAAGTCACTTTAGGGTATGATGTGATATTGTTATTAATCCCAAAGGGTCTACGATTTTCTTTAATTTTATTAAGAATAAAGTTTCCAATTTAATAAGAAAATAATATCATGATATCAAAAGATTTGCAATATTATTTCATGAACATTAACAATTTTTGTATCACTTAAGTAGATTTAGCTTTAGGCATTCAACAATTTCATAAGAAATGAAAAAAATTCAATAATTTTCATTCATTCATCTATTTTTTGAAACATTTTCAATAATTTAAACATCTAATCTAAAATAAAGCATTAAAATACTAAAAAAATAAAATTTCTCCTGGTTATTCTCCACACATGCCCCAAGAGTTAATCAAATCAAAGAAAACCACTTTATACTTCACCAAATTGCTTCACAACTACATATAAAATGATGCAAGCTTTTAAAGAAATGGTTTTAGTTTGGACACCAAGTAGGTTCTGCATGCACCCTTAAATGGCACAACACGCAATCTTGTTCGGCTTAACTAACAAAACCAGCTACAAAAATTCATGACATAGATAGCTATCAAATTGTCTTAGATATTGATTAAATTCTATGTGCATACAAGTTTTTAGTTTGGAATGATTCAAAAAATAGGAAGAAAGAACAAAACTTAGAAAAGTTTTGGCTCTTTTAACATCCACAAACTCTGAACTTAACTTAAAAAGAGGTAACCCCTAGCCTTTTATACAAGTAAGACACAGTTAGGATAATACAAATACATGAGGAAATATAAGGGATAAATCACATCAAGGCACATGGAATGTAGTGACTGGTAAGAGAATTGCAAACAAAGTCAATGAAAGTCAACCTTCATCTGCACATTGAAGTCCTTTGGGTTTTATCTTCTTTTATCAGGGTTCCTTCTTGGAACCAAAAAAACCCGCATAAAAAAAATTTGTAGGAAATTTCCATACATTCAAAATGATCGGGTGAAATTTCTTTTCCTACACTTACATTCAATCTCGATTTGAACATTCCAGGAATAAGTAATCTCGGGAATGAACACACTTCCTTGTTGCATGCTTAAACTCTAGAATTTTGGTTTCTTGGTATTCAGTGTATCTTTGCAACAAACTCTATCCCAACATGAGCTTCCAAAGTGCATTTTTGAACTTGGTAACACCATAAAATCTGTTTGCAACTTTGATTTTCCTAACCATCTATGTACCCGAACTCTACATCACAATCTGCTTCTCTTGCAATCAAAAATTCCACTCATTAAATCCCTTTCTTTAAAAAAACATTTTAAAACAAAATCTCATGTAAACAAAACCATCATTAAATTTGTTATCATATAAATCCATCATAAATAACACACCTTCCAAAAAGAACAAATTCTTGCATAATTATCCATTATATACCAGATTACCAGACTATTGAACTTTTGGATAAACTTTAAATTTTAAAACTTTACTTTGCATCATTACCCAGTACTCAGGACTTGGTATTCAGATTTACCCATGAATTTCCCCGGACTTCGGTTTTACTGAAACTTCCATTTCCACCGGACCTTGACTACCAGACTGGAACACTTTGCTCAACATTTATATTACATTTTTCCCTTTTTAATATTCTTGGTTCCTAGAACACTATGTTATGAAGTACTTTTCTTTTAAAAAATTATCTTTTCTCTTTACTTCCAATGATCTTTTCAAACTAGTCAGCACCTACTGTAAGTGCTAGTTTCACTTGGGTCCCCAAGTCTTACAATCTTGGGGCATGTTGTGGTGATACCACACAATAGTACATTCAAAAGGGGTTTTTCTTAGTTCATGTAAGGTCTCAACTTAGGGAACATCATGTCTAATGTCTCCAAGAGAGGACCAATCGAATAATAGAAGATTCAAAAGTTAGGGGATGTAGTGTGTTGCATCAAGCCACTAAGAGGAATATAATATGATAGGAGAGATCATTCTCTTGAAGGAAATCACACCTAATGTCACCAGAAAGTGAAAGATGCATCACATGAAGTAAGAAAACCACACAATAAAACATGAGTTGTAATTGAAATGTAAAAGAATAATGCCAATGTATGCCCCCACTTTAAAGAAATTCATAAACACCATGTTGTGAGCAATTACTTTAAAGTAGCAAATGATAAATGCTAAAAATACATGAGAACTTATTCAGAAAGTCCTATGAAAAGTCATATGTTTTCAAATGAAGCTACGTCATGAAAAGGGGTTTCCCTCAAAATAGAATCCCAAAATCACACCTAAGGGATCCATAGATTTAGGGTCAGTATGTCTTTGCTACAATGTTGTTTTAGAGCTTGGAAAAATCATCATTCCCCAAATACTCATGGAATGGGAAGAATGACACATAGAGAGTAAAAATAAAGAAAAATACTTTTGGGTCAACATGGAAGAGACCTAAATGTCTCAACGCCTTGTGTCATCCCTAAAATGAAAACACAAGACAAATGAAAAATCTTTACGACATAGAGAAGAATGTAGGTACAAATAGAGGAATGTCACAAAAAGAGATACATCAAATAGAACTGTATGGGGAGATCAAATTATGCACATGCAATTTCACACTCATAACATGGAGAAAAACAAAGACAATACTAGTGAGGAACATGTGAGTCAACCTATAGCAATTCATTCACATCCCAATCTTAGTTGATATAAACAAAAGGAAGACAACTAGCCAAAGGGACAACAATGAGTGTGGTACTAGTATCATCACCAAGTTCCACACTCTTCTTAGGATAATTGTCAATTAAGCTCATAGAAGAGGAAAATAGTGTATTCAATTCATTATGCACTTCCTCATCAGTTTTAGTAATCTCATCATCATCATCGTCCAAGTTAATCACAATGGGAGGTTGAATGATAATGTTCAAAGAAGGATTTATCTCTTGTTTCGGTTTCAACATAGGATCTTTTTGTTGCGGAAAAGAGGGAGACTCATTGTGTATTGCTGAAATTAAGTTTGGATGTTGATTTTCTTTGTTGTTCTTGTCTTCTTGATTTAATAATATACGAGCAATAGAACAATTTCTATGCCTATTCTCTTTATCATTTTTGTTTCTTTTAGTATGATTTTAATGTTGTTTTTGTGTAGGAGTGGGTTTATCAACCACAGGTTTATTTTCATCCCTTAGATGTGGAACGAAAGGAACCACAGGAGGTTGTTCAACCACTTTCTCTTTAGCTTAGTAAACTTGTTTTATCTTAGGAGGTGTTGAGGTATTGTTTTGGTTATCTCTTGGTTATTTGTAGGAGATAGGCAAAGGATCTATGTTAGATTGGTCTTGGTTACTTGGAAGGCCATTTGGTTCAATCATAGTTTCTTCAAGTATAGGAGGCTCAATCATGGGTTGAGGCATGTTTTGAAGGGATAGTTTTGGTATACATTTTTCTTTAAACTTTTGATATGATTTGAAAAAGAAATATTCACATGGTTTAATAGGTTCCATAGGCTCAGGCCAAAAGAAATCTAATGATAAATTCCCATGAGAAGACACATGATTAAAGCCACTATGATGTATAGTAAAGATGTCATTATCAAAGGGAAACTTTAAGAATCTATGCATGAACAACATGATGGACTCCATGGAGCATAGCCATGGGTAACTAAGCTTCACATGGAATTGATCCGATGTTGGGATAATGGAGAATGAGAAATCTAATTGTTTAGGTCTTACTTTTAGAGGAAGGGTGATCAATCCCATTGTCGGGAAAGAAAAACTATTATTCATTTTTATCCATGCATTTATTTTATCATATGTTTCTTTATAGAATCCATGTACAAGTAAGAATTATTTGATGATCACATTCTCTCCACATACGGGATTATTTAATATCCCATTAGTTGGCTTGTTGTAGATTCAGTTGGCCATGTAAAGAGGACCATGGGGTGTGTGTTTAATAATATATCATCAGGAGAAATCAATGTCAAGAGGCTTTTTAGTTTGGCCCTTTAGAGGTTGTGTTTCAATCAACACAACTATATCATCCATAAGACCTTGTGTACTAGTATTGATAGGACCTTGTTCAATAGTATCCATGTTTTCATCATCCATATCAACATTGATAACATCATTCTTCTTAGTTTCATTAGCTTTCACAAATGAAATGTTATGATTTGGAAATGGGGTTGGTAAATATTTGTAAGTTTTGGTTAGGAAAGGCAATGGATTTGTTTCCTTGATCATTAACACCTCCAATTTGAAGATGATTAGAATCAATGAGGTCTTGCACAAGATGTTTAAGACACTTACATTGTTCCATATCATGTCCATTTTGTTGGTGATAATGGCAATAGGAATTTGATCTAAATTTTGGACGTAAATGTTTATTAGGACCAGGAGTTCTTACGAGAGGTAAGGATATCATGTTATATTAAATAAGTTGTAACATGGTGTTATGGAGGGTATTGGGTACGGGAGTAAACTATTTATTTAGATCCCCAAATATAAAATGATTTTTGTTCTTTAAAGCAGCCACTTGGTTATTAACATGTTGACTTGGTTGAGGGGGGTTTAGTTAAAGAAATCCTTTATTTTATTTTTTGAAAGGTTGATAAGTGTTTTGATTTGCGGATTCAAACTTTTTAGGATGGATAGAGGTGGATTGTGTTTCATGACTACTAATCGAGCTTTGATAATCATGAGGGGTAGTACAAAAGTGTACAAAGGAAGGAAATTTCATCATGCCAATCTTATCTTGTACATTATTTTTTAAGATCTTGATGGAAATTTGTTGAAAGTGAGGATCAAGAATTTGCATGTCAGTTTGGGAATAAAGAAATTAGTAGCATGAAATAAAGTGAGTAACCTTCTCATTATTCTTTTGCTTACATCTCATCAAATAAGCTAAATTCATCTTAGGATTCGTGTGCACCTGGAAATGGTTTATAAAGGCATCAACAAGTTCATTGAATTAACACATTGAGTTATTTATTAATGAGGAAAACCATTCTAAGGTGGTATCTTTCAAGGATCTAGGAAATAGTTTAGCCAAAAGTTTATCTTCAAAGATGAAATCACTACAAAGGGTGGTAAAAGTGGAAACATGGCTAATAGGATCTCCTTTCCCACCATATTTCTCAAACCATGGAACTTCTACACCTTGTGGAATTTGTTCTCTCAATATCTCCAAGGATAGGGGATTTGTTTTGATGTATTGTGAAGGTTGTCCATTGTTTCTTGGATTTAGGGTTGTGACTTATTGTTGAAGGGATTTCATGCTTTGTAAAAGTGTGTTATTGATAGTGTCATTGTTGTTGTAAGGTGGAGGGGTATAAGGTGGAGTGGGGTATGTATATGGAGCACAAGTAAATTGTAATTTTTTGATGGAGTAGTTTTTGAGGAGATATTGTATTTGAATGCACAATACTAGAAGGATTCCCTATGGAAATACCTAAGGAAGTGTTCACACTACTAGTAAGTTGAATTGTTGTGGTAGGTTGAGTACTACTGTATGTAGGAATGGAAACATGTATTGTAGAGGAAGGGATTGAAGTTCCACTTTGGTTTTGAGTACATCCCAAAGCTTGAGTGGAACTAGAGATGGTAGGGATAGTGTTGTTAAAATTAAGAACAATGGTTGTAGGCATGGCAGTGATGGGAAATGAAGTATGCATACTACAATCCATAGAGGGTTGATTATCAACACTATTAGGAAGAGAGCTAGAAAACCCAAGGTCCATGAAAAATGGTGTATCATGGGATGGCATGAGTCTCAAACTACATCTCACAATAGTATTTCTAATAGGACACCGAGTTGTAAAGATCATACAAGATTTCACAAAATTAGTTTACAAATCCAAAATGGAAAGAGGTAAAGTGCAATGCAATGACCTAATTTAATGAAATGTGTAAATGCAAGTTTCATATTCAAAATAATCTAATTTGTTGATTAGACTATGTAACAATCTAAAAATGAAATGTTGTAAATGAAAATTTGAATTTAAGCTAGATCTAATCAAATGCATGAAATAAGAACTCAATAAACTAAAAAAAAAATCTAGTAACATCAAACTAAAACACATAAACAAAGTTTTAAATGCTATAAAATGTAGTTTTAGGTCTAACACAGGACTAAATAACCTAGAGGGGTTTATGAGTCCTAGTTAGGGTTTTTGAAGGGTTTAAATGTTGAAAAATAGTTAACATAGAATTCCCAAAAATTAGGTAAAACCACCTGTACTGGGACTTACTTTCCCAAAGGGGTGTATAAGTCCCAGATTAGGGTTTTGACACTAAATTAAAAAAAAATTGAGTGAATGTTAAGGTTTTTGGTTTGTATATTTTCTAGACTAATTGTAATTATAGATTTCAATGATGCAACATGCAAAATAGCAACCTATATGAGTTTTCACTAATGTAAGATTTAGAAGCCCTAAATGCAAATTAACTAATGAAAAACCTAATGAAAAGTTAGTGTAAGCTAGATCTAGGACTATGATGCACTCTGAATTAGAAAATAAGGTTTCCAAAGGTTAGGTTCACCAAAATTAACTCAAGGAAATATAGTGCTCCACCTTTGAGGAGATGGAACACTAAGGGGAAGGAAAAGGAAAGGGTTCCTTCCTCCATTTTTGCTATAGGTCATTCAAGGAAACCCTAGAGATCTCAATCTAGGGATGCAATTAGGATAAATAGATCTACTATAGAGTGCCATAGGGGTGTGATTAAAGATAAAAGGGGGTTCACCACTAAGCAAGTGCTTAGAAAGAAAGAGATCAATGTAACATGTCAAACTAACTATGTAACCTAAAATATGAAATTGAAAATCAGAATAATGAACTAAGAATGAATAGAGGGGCACCTAGAAAATTGAAGATGCGTGAAACAAGGTTTGCAATCCCAAAATTATGAATTTTGATGCACACTAGGACTCATACGCCTATTGGGGCAATTTAGCCCTAGTTTAGGGTTTTGGGCTAAATCTAGAATTTGAAACTATTGAACTAGGATCTACAAAAAATGTATGAAATGTGGTATACTATGACTCATATGCCCAAGGTGGTGATTTAGTCCCAGTATTAGGGTTTTTTTGAAATTCTGGTATCCTCTATTGATCTTTTGTAGCTTCTCTCTTGTCAAATCTTCAAGTCTGGAACCTTAAATCCTGCTTTGTAGGTGACATTATGTGATCTTAAAAGAAAGGTGACAACAATTTACAAATTACACATCAAAGAGAGGGGAAAATATTGATTCGTTAGTGGATTGGGTTTTTCCTTGGTCAAACTCTGTTTTGGTAATCAAACCATGAAATGAAATAGAAAAGAATGAAGGAATGATGAATGAAAAAAATCAATGTTGCAACTCACGAAACCCTTTGAATAAAAGGTTGCAATCTTGTATGAAATGGCTAGCATGAATGTGGATCTTGACAATTGATTGAAGGTTATAAATTTTGACTTGAATGCTTGCTTGAATCATAAAACCCTACAGCACAAATGTTAGCTCAAAAGCACACATGATGCCTGAATCTTGAATAATGCTCCAAAATGCGTGATAATCAGGTCTTGAATGCTCTTGTAAACTATTTTGATCATAAAATTGCTATAAAGATGCTTACATAAAACTTCTAGCTTTGATCTTATGATTGCTTAGGTCACTTGTAAACTTGCTAGGTGAAAAATGAGTGAAATAACCTTGTATTTATACTTGTTTATTCCAAATTTCCTTAAATTACAACACTACTAGCCAGCATCAAATTTAAGAGAATAAAATCCCACCAAGAATTTGAATTAAAAATTGGTCCAAGATAACCATGACTCATATGCCAGTTGGGGCGTATGAGTCCTAGTAGCCTAGGCTTGGGAGACAAATTTCAAGAAAAGTTTAGTTTAATTCTAAATTCTAGATCAAGCCCCAAAACATAGGTGGGACCCATATGCCCAAGGTGGCTTATGAGTCCCAAATCATTAAGTATAGGACACATAACCAAAAAATACATGAATTATGATTGGTTATTTGTTAAATATCAAGATTATCCTCAAAAAATTGCATTTAATAAGACTAATTAAAGCATAAAGAATCCAAATTAATTAATGATGCCCTAGATTAGTGTGAAAGTGTAAAGGTACACTTTACAACACCCTAAATAAGGAAAAATTAGGTCCATTTGGTTTACAATGACCCTAGAGTTAATGAGAATGTGTAAAACACATTTCAACACTAAATCAAGGCAACATTAGGCTTAGTTTAATATTAATTACTTTCATATTAAGTGGGAAAAAGGGATACATTTTTCTACACTATAGAGAATAGTGTCTTATTACAATCTAGATTATAAAATTCACTTTTTGTTTGGTCCTATGTCTTCATATTATATTACAAAAAAAATCATTAAGATAGGATAATTTTTTGTAGTTCCATTTCATGGTTGAGAAATCTTGCACTAAATCTAGAGGCTTGTTTTTAATTAGATGAAAAATAGGTTTTGAATGGAGCTAAAATGATTTACAACATGATGTTTTGAATGGACCTGAAACCATCAAGTTTTAAGGGGACACAAAACCCACACAAAGAAGAACAAGCTTCCCTAAAGATAGATTCAAAGTCAATCAGTAGTGTAACAGGGAAGCAACAAGTCATCAACTAGCCAAAAGCCAGTGGGGCACCCAAAAAAGAGCCAAGTTATTACATGAATCTTTAACTTGTTGGTTTTGATGGGCCCAACAACCCACTACAACCCATTGGTTTTGACAAGACCACAAACCCATTAAAACAAAATTTTGATCGAGACCTTAAACCCAAATGTATGGATTTTGAAGGGATCCACAATCCTGTACATCCAGGTATTGATAGGGATCATGAACCCAAGGATATTACTTGCAAAGCATAAATTAGGAATAGAGCACCAATGGAAGAAGTTTTTGAGCCTAGCAAAACACCCTTTCCACCTCTATAGGGTAGGTCATCACAAATGCACAAGGCTCCCTCAACCATATAAGGGTTTTGATAGGAATCCAACCTGAAACATGGGTTTTAAATGGATCTGATAACCATGAATGGAGGTTTCCATAATAAGGCAGCCACAGGCTGAACAACTCAGAGCATCAAACAACCTCCAAAAGCTGCAATATGCATCTTCCTTGTAGCCCTTCACCATCTCCAAATGAGAAGAATTCTTACATGAACACATCTCTTCTCCCAAGCAACCCTTCTTCACCTCAATAGAAGAGGCATTCACCTCAACATAATGAGCTATAGAAGAAAAGGAGTGAAGATAGAAAGAATACCACCCCTAGCACCAACAAACTGCCTCTCCCCTACACACCTTCTCCACCTCTATAGAAGAAGCATCCACCACCATATGATTAACAAGAGAGAAAATAAAAAGCTGACAACAAAGATATTTACTGCCAATCAGAATCTTCACCTCTATAGAAGACTTTAGACCAAATAGAAAAGGAAGGACTAAAGAAACCCTAAACAACATAAAATCTTTGAAACACACAGGGGTCTTGAAAATCATCTCACATAACCATATCTCTTCAAAAAATATAGGGGAGGTCCTTGACCAACAAAAGAAAGGGCTAAGAAAGATCAACCAATAAACATTTAGACCCCTACACAAACAAAACTAGAGAGAAACCTCCAACCAATATTTACTCATAGCTGCCATAGGAAACAAGAAGCCTGCAAAAGAACAAGAGGCAACATCACCAAGCCTTGTAGGGCCAAATTCCCTAGAAAAACTAGAGCCTCTCCAAGCAGAATAGCTACCTAACTGCAACAAGAAAACAAAACTAGGGGAAAGAGGTACCACCAAGGGAAACGAAAGTATACAAGCTTCAGAGATAGCTAGCCTAGCAGCTACAACTGCAAGATTTGAATCAAGACAACACTATGGCTCTCCAAACAACATCTCAATCCTCACAACATTCACCCAAGACATAACCCTACCCCTAGAAATTTCATTTCTAGCAGCAACCACCAAAAACACTCCAGCATACATCCATAGACAAGGGCCAAACCATAACAATAGGAGATCCTCAAATAGGGAAATGAGAAAAGATCCCCCCTCCATAATAGAAATAGCCCAGAATAAAAGGCCATGGCCACCATCACCAAGAAGAATGGTGAAAGATGTCCTCAAAATAGAGGGTCAAGTGCACACAGACCCCAGTCCCACAACACTCCCTAGCCAATAGTCTCCCCAAAGCAAAATCCAACTACCATCACGCTCCCCTAGATCTCCATCATCCTCATCCTCCTTTGATTCCCCTTCACTAATAGCAAATTTCAAACCACCTCCTCACGCATGCTCTTCCACTCTCACCATATAGATCTAAAACCCCATGTTGTTGCTACTTTTACATACTAATTCACCACCTAAAATGATATTCCGACAAGGCTCCTAGGCCTTTAAAGCTCTATAAAAGATCACTAAACTAGAGGGTTTTATACTAAAATTGTCAAACATGCTATCATTAATATGCAATTTTTTTCATACCTTTACCTTTTTTGGAATTTAAATTATTGATTTTTTTATAATAAAGGATTTCAAAGGTATATTACCTACCAATTTACTTTACAATTTATTTAGAAGATAAGGCCATACCTTGAATCCCTAATTTCTTTAAGTGAAACCCCTCCTCTTCCTTTCAAACACAACACCATTTCCATTTAATAACATGTTTCTTCTCATTTCCTTTTCCATCTGACCAGAAAAAATTTATTATGATCTTTTGTACATTATTAATTTGATAACTTGTAAAGATATTAGTGACACATAATAAATGGAGCAAGATGATATAATTTTTAGATAGACTTGTACTCTTCTAGTAAGGGAAAGATAATTGTTATTCCAATTTTTTTTTATTTTTTTCTCAATTTTTGCAAATTATCAATTTCAAAATTACTTTTAATGATTAAAGGAGAAGAGGATACCTAAATATATGAAAATTATGTTTTTTAAAACCACTCCTAGTTAAATTTTTAGAACCACATGGGTGGATCTATTTTATAATTTAGTAGTAAGGATTTAGCATCTGAAATTTTTGAGTTGAAGGTTTGTTAGAAAAATTTCACATGGTGATGAAAAGGGAGACTTATACCCTTCAAATCTAAAATCAAAAACTTTATACACTGTAAACCCTCTCCAAAATATTTCACAACAAAAACTTAAATTAGAAATCAAGAACTTGCAAATTAAACTCCACAATTTGTTTGCACAAGAAAACGTTAAATTACTCAGCTAAAGAAAGTCGATTACAAATTGATTTTCAGTCATCATTGGACTGATGAGAAGAAAATAAATCCTTACAACATCTAATATTCTAATAGTAAAATATCCAAACACAATCCATGCTCAATCTTGTGTGTTTTTGTAAACATATACTCATTCCAACACCTCAACTCCACATGTAGCTCCTGTGAATTCTACCTATTCATCTAGAAACTTAATGGAATAGTATAAATCAATCATAACCAATAGAAAAAAAAACATCCATGAGGATTCTCCAAGAATGCTATGCCTCCCCTTTTCTCCTCCCAAAATTTATCTTTTAATTTTTTTCAATGAAAACAAGATTTTCTATTGCTTAACTTCTCCTATCATAGAATTAATTTCATATGCTTAATTTTTCCCTTTCCAATATGGAATTATCCTTGTTGTTGCTGAATATGAAAACCTTCAAAAATGAATTAAAAATCATTAAAAACCCATTTCTAGCAGCCTTGTCAAAGATAGGATGTTACAATTTTTATTCTCCACCTTTAATTCCTGAAAAAAGCAGAAAATCAAGGAAAGTCCTGGGCTCCCACTTCTCTAGTCCCTAATATTTAGGGATCATGATGAGGTGTTGTGAATCCTCAATTTCAAAAATCCAAATTCCCATATAATCTTTTGAAGTAATTTCCAATTAAATATTTAAGTTGCTTTTCTTACTTCTTTACCCCACTAGCCAATTTTTCAATGTGCAAGGAAAATATTTGGAAAATTTAATTATTCAAAAATAAACCATTTTCTATCCTACAACATGAGTTAAAGAAAAAATTAACTTAATTCAACGATAAAAAATTTCTCAATTGAAAATTAACCTATTTTTTAATACAAGATACCCAAATGCAATGGATGCTCCTACATCAGACACCAATGGTAGAGAAGAAATGTTTCATGAGTGTGAATCCTAAAAATTTATAGAATCTTTGCCTATATTTGATCCATCTTATTAATTTTTCCATTGGAATCTTCTTATTCATCAAATTCTACAAGATTACAATATTATATCCTTTCAATTTTACTCCTCTACCCTTCATGTATTTCAAAACTTTTAATCTAACCTCCCACAAATATATTCCAATGAAATTAACAATCAAATATATTCCTCCACCTTCAAAAAAAAATGTACTTGATTTCCTCTATTGATTTTTTACCTTTTTCCTCCTCCTTTACCTAGCATTGGTTGTTTTCAACGAACCAAGTAGATCTCATAGATGCCTATGAGTTTTTTTAGAATCAATTTTTGAATACCTGCATGATAAGTGGTCAAAAAATGAGATGTAGCACTAATTGCTTTATCTCCTACACTTTGGGCTCTACAAAACCAAGGAGGGTGATTACACAATGTATATTATACAATTCTTTTAGGCAATTTACATATGCATTGCATAATTAAGAAGATACAATCTCATCAGTGACTAATAAGATGAAATCCTTCAAGAAATTGGCATTTCCTTCAATGAATTATGCTTCTTAAGCTAAGAATACAAGACAACACCAACCACAAAAAATTAAAGATATATTCAATGATTATTTAAAATTATTTTCTTAATTCAGGTAACTAGAACCATATGAAAGGCTTAAAGGGCTTTAGATTAGTGCCATTATATATGGGCTAGGAGTCTAAGAAAAATGAAATATAAGGCATAATTAATTCTGAACACCCATGATCTAAGTGAAATTACTTTGCAACTCACAAATTTGTAACTAGATTCTAAAGACTAATTATTAGACCCAATCACCCTACACATGAATTTATGATTTAATTGATTCTTTGAACGAGAGCTAAAACCAAAACATATACCAAAGTATGAAAGCGATGAAATTAATTAAATGATCTTAGATCAGAATTTTAATTAATGATTCAAGTACAAATCTAAGTTGGAGAGTCTATAAACTCATAAAAAATGAATTATCATTCAGATATGCTCAGGAACCATACATTTTATGAAATTTACTATCTAGGCTCAAAGCATTAGACAAATACTTCTAACATATTCACTTTGTGTTGTCTATTTTCACAATTTGATTCTAGAATTCAACTAAAGACCCACACAAATGGCCCTAAATTCCATTTTATAGAATAAGGGAGCAAAAACAAGCTTTAGTCCAGATGTACACATGTCACATTCCAATTAGACCACTACAAAACATATTCTCTAATTTAGTTATATTTACATCTTTCAAATTGGAGGGAATACATATGAAACAAATATTATTTTTGTTTTTTGTAAGAAGCAACTTCACCTTCCAAAAAACAAATGTCAAAAGGAATAATATTCTATGTTGTAACACGTCCATTCCATTGAACACGATGAAAAAATGTTGCAAAGAAAAAAGTGAATCAGCATCCCGGTCAACATTCCACATCATCAACAACTAACGTTTACCTGTGAAACATATATTTTATATGTTGCAATTTTTGAGGCCAGACCTATACAATACTTGATCAATTATATATGTTTCACATCTACACTTACTAACCCAATCAACCAATAAATACCCTTCTCCATTCTTCATATTCATGATCAGGTGGCCAATTGAAGTTGATGATTTCATCCAATTTTTTCCTTTATGGAGAATACTTTGTCATTACAAAATTAGAATCTTTGTTGAAATATTTCAAAAAGTTGTTGATAAATGAAAATTTTTCCAAAGTGTCATTTAAAATACTAATGTCAACTTCTTTACAAATGTGATATACTTGGGAAGCAATAGCATTATCCACCTCACTTTTCCACACTTTTAGTGGCTTCACTTCATCATTGGTGTGCTGAATATCTAGCAACACTAACAAATCTGCCAAATCCCAATGAGCCTTTTGTTGGCATATGGCTTTGATGAGGTCGACTTTGGTTACTTGTGTTGTCATTGATGGCAACTTGAGTCTACAATTTGATCCACAGTATTAGTTGCACTTATACTGACAGAGAATCTAAGTCTTTGTATTCTACCCACAGAGAAAGTAAAGAACATGACATTTGGTTGGTATGCTGATCCGACTACTTCACCAGATCACTATTTTGAAGTGTGGATCTCCAAGGAAGTTTTCTTAGCTCGTACACTATTCTACTGAATAATTTTTGTGGTGTTGTATTAATCATAGCTCAAGTTAAGAGGTTCGGTGGCATGTTTTATGATCTATTTTTCATTGTGGCCGACATGCTTGATGTGGTGGATCGTGGATGTATGTGGAATAATTATCTTGCTATATTTTATGTTTAGAACCATGGTGTGGGTCCCTTCTATAAGTCTAGCTAACCTATGAAGGTACGCTTCATTTCTAATTAAATATTTAAGGCCGGCATGGCCGATATATGCAAAGAATATTATATTTTGTTGAAAGGCCAACATGTATTGAATTTTGGAGTTAGCGGATATTAAGGAAGATCGAAAATTAACTTTGTGTGTGTGTGGTATGCATGATGTGAAGAGAGATGTATATGTTTCTGAAAAGGAGTAGAGCAGTTGATTGATTAAATATTAGTTGTACTATTGAAGGGTTTTCAATAGGAGAATAGAGTAGATCAGAATAGATTTGAGTAGAAAGTCCTAAGTCAGATTGTACACTACAGTGGAACTAAATCAAGGCATTTGTAGATGCTATATTCTCAGTTCAAAATTTTTTGTAACCTAGATTATAATTGTATGCTAGTGAGCCTCTTTCTTTGAGTAGTGAGCTCTAGCCAGTGTGCCTGAATGCAAGTTCATTCCCCTCTTTTGTTTTTCTTTTAACAGAGTAAACTTTGTGGATTAATCTCCACTATGATTTTTCCCCTAATAGGGTTTCCACGTAAAATATCTAGTGTTTTGGTGATTATTGATGTTACTGCATGTTTTCATCTATTATGTGTTGCTAATGTGATATAAAGTTCTATTATTGTTGTTGATGGTTTTTAGATCTGATTTGTTAATAAAAATCATTGAACACTAATTCACCCTCCCCTCTCAGTGTTCCTTGCATCTAGCACCTTTAGTTCTCTTATTTTCTACTCCAGTGGGGTAATATATCCCTAAAACTTTTGATCAATAAGTTCATAGACAAATGTATATGTTGGAATCACCTTAAGATATCTATCCTCCTACTGGTTAGCTCCACCTACCATAAAATTTAATCTCTTAGCCCTTGGGATCCACTTATTCAGGATTGGGATAGCCAAATCCTTATCCCTTTGAGATAACCCTATTGCTCGCAACATCAAGGAGTAATTGGCATGACCACCATTCAATTTAGCCTGGATCTTCTTAGTCAAATTTTTCAAGACACCATGAATAATCTTTGAGATGCTTTCATACATTATGTCTTGTGCTTGTTCGAACAACTTCTTAGATGTTTCAACTTGTGAAAGGAGTTGTTCTCTTGTAGGTTCATTACATGAACTAGGACCTGATTTACTTGGTTCCTCTATTGAGAGTGGCTCTTGTCCCAAATTATATGGTACTATTTCCAATGTTTGATCTCGAGGGGAAGGTTGGGAAGATGCAATTGGAGAAGATGGAGGTGGATGACTTGAGTTGGCTTGGCCTTGATTTCTCTGCACTTCTTCCCTCTACTTATAGAATGTCAACTTAGTCTCTAGCACAACTACCTTCTACTGACTATTATCATATTCATCAAGGAGCTCATGGTACTTATTCTTGAAATCGTCCCTTTCAAGGGTGAGATTTTCCACAATTGCTTTAGAAAATCTAGCCACATTAACAACCATGTCTGCTACCTCCAAGGCTGGAGTATCAACAACTCTCTTCACAAGTAATTTCCCACTAAAATATGATGGCTTAGCAAGTATTAGTTTCCTAGATCCCATGGATAATGACCAATTACTAGTGCATCCCAATCTTCACTAAATGAACACCCCCGAAGTGCCATATTCAATTCCTCCTTTGTTTGCACTAGGGGCTTTTCAACCCTCCTTATGGTATCCAAAACTATAGCATAAACAATATCCCACTCTGGCAGCAACAACTCACCACATTTCTTCACAGTTTCTCTGCCATTCTTGGTAGTAATCTTTTAGAATTCATCCCTCATAGAACTTCTCACATTAACATGAATGAAACTCTCAAGAAGCTTTGGATGTAAGCTCGTCTCAGTGGCTACCTTCTCTCCATACTTTGTAGCTTTGTATCTCCATAAGAAATCTCTAAATGCAGGTGTTTCAACAAAGGAGTCATCTTCCATAAATTTCTTACAAGCCTCTAACCTCAAATCATCTGCATTGTTTAAACCATTGATATCAAGTTTTCCCACCATGAGGCTTCTTTCTCTTGAACTTAAGGCAACTTTCCCTATAGGGGGAGGCATTCCAAGTTGCATATACTCATGAGTGATAATGATATCTTCATCATCTGTATTAGAATACTCAACCACTCCTCTTTCCTCAGTCATTTGCTTCTTAAGGGGTGGTTGCTCCAATGGAGCGAAACTTCCTAGAGGTTAATCAAGATCAATTACAGCTGGGGGAACCTTCCTTGGAGGTGATGGCATTGCACTTTTAGGAAAAATTTTGCTTGATCCCTTAGAAGTAATAGGGGTCGACTAAGTTTGTTCTTCATCTACCACTTTCTTCCTCCTAGAATAGATTCTTATTTTCTTAGGTGGTTAATAAGTGGACCTTTCTTCCAACTCCATAGTAGTATCTTCTTCAACCACTCTTTCTTTTCCTTTATCTATAACCTCACGTTGCTCCCTTAAGACACCAACTATACTTTCAAAATTATCCATAACATACATGACCTGGCTGAATTCATCAAATATATTTGGCAAAGGATCATAATTGGGATCTCTTTTCTAGGCCTTCTATATCATCTTCTTGAAAGCAAGATACTTAGATTTCCTTTCATCCTGTTCTAGAAAGATAGAAATGTTCCTGATTACATCTTCAGGATAGTAGAAATTGTGCACAAAATTACCAAGCCTTTTATCTACTTTTAATCCAATAATAAAACCATTAGGGTCATGATTCCTTCTGTAGTGCCCCTCCGTTGTGACCTTTCCAGATTTTGTGTAAGTGTTTAATTGTGTTATTGTTGTTTTGTGTGTGATTAGTTTATGCAGTTAACATAATATTTGATGGAATTTGTACTCAATTAATTAAAATAGCATTGAGTAAATAAAACTAGAAATAAAGATAAAAATTAAATAAATTAGTTTTATAAAATATTAAGTAAAGAGTTATTAATAAATAAATAAACTAATTGTTTTGTAAAAAGTATTCTTTAATGATATTTGATAATAATTAATAATTTATTAGTTTTTCAAAGATAATCATTATAATAAGGAATTTAAATGGATAGGAAGCTGAAGTCTCTTAAATAAGAAAAGTTGGAAAGAAACTACACCTATAAAGCAATTGGAAGTTGAAGAGAACTGGAGAATATGAAAAATAAATAATAACTTTATTTAGCTTTGGAGGGGAAATGGTTTTTGTCATTCAATAGGGGGATCGAAAACTGAATCGCTGGGACGAAGTGGAGCTTTTTCAAGCGTAACGATGGATTTCGGCAATGCTCACCCTCTCTTTTTGTTGCGTTGGAAACCAGGTTCAATCTTTTCAGCTAACCCATTTTGGGCGCACCCCTGCTGCTTTCTATTTGGAATTCATGTTGTTTGGTATGGTGTTTATTCTATCTGTGAGAGGTCGATGCCTTCACATCAGCTTCTATGTACACCATAGTGTTGGAAATTTGTTTAAGACACTGTACTTGAGGGTTAATGCGTCCATAGTGCATCCCTTCTTGTATGTGGATTTGGATTCGTGCAAGGTGTTTTGATAGGAGATTTATTTAGGCTGCTTGTTGCATGTGCGTGACCCCTTCTCCCTTTTGATTCTTGCCTTTTATCCTATGTGGGGATGCTCCTATGGTTGTGTGCACCTCTGCTTTGCCCTCTTTTCCCTAGCTAGGCGCCAACCATAAAGCAATTAGTAAAATGTCTAAAATAGTTAATGAAATTAAGTTACCACTCCTCAACATATCGCTTGGTTAAGAAAATTATTCATAGGCAGTTTTAAACACACTTTTCTATGGTGTTCAACTTTCATTTCCATCTCATAATTTTCTCACTGCATTCACACTTGGAAAACTAACTGTAAGGTGCAAATTTTATGTTATGGGGTTATTTGGATCTACATATTTAATATATACATGGTGACTGCAAATATAGGTATTAAATGTTGCAATTTAAATATTGATACTTTCCAGAGCCTGCCAATATATTTTACCCTTAAGCATATGGCTGTTATGTTTGCCCTTTTTGTGTTTGGATTTGATGGTCATGGAATATCTTTGTGTTGATGGTCCTTTATCTTTTGATGCTGGATAAGTCTCACCCTTGTGGATGGCGGTGAAACTCGCACCCTTTCAAGCCCTTCTCCAGCGTGGTTCTCTTTACTTTTATATTCCTTCGTTGCTTCTGATCGTCATGGGTATAGATCCCTTATACCATATGGTTAATATGTTTGAATCCTTGAGTTTCAAGGAATTCCCTTAACATAGTTACTGTAAGCTCAAGGCTAGCTTGGAGTCGGCATTAAAGTCAAAACTTAGAACAATGAAAATTATTTGTATATAAATCCTTTCCTTCTCACTGGCTTTTATTACACTTGATCTTCTCTCATTGCATACCTGTGACCTCATTTCTTGGAGGCATTCTGTCAAATAGTTCACATGCTCTGTCATTGCATTCTCAATCTGCAGACATGTCTACCAAGGAAATTGCAACCTTATCATCTGACAAAATTCCTCTATCCCTTATGCTTCGATGATGTCCATTTTCAGCTCATCAAGATTGTGCTCAAATATTATTAAATAGCATCCCTGAACCATTGATCAAACTTCAATCTTGAGCGCGTCTCTGGAAACTTGCCAGCAAATAGAAATTCGTACATTAACTCTCCTCTTAAGTCACGTATTTGCACCTCACCTTTCTCCTTCAGTCTTGCGGATAACATTTGAGATTTGATAATAATGCAAGTAGAGGGCGATATTTCTAAATTCCAATATTCACTTTCTTATATTCTTGGCATCTTGTGACTGTCTCGCCATTTAGAGTGGAGGCATTGTGCAGAATTAAATAGTCTCCCTGAAACCATTGGTAACCATCTCAGCAGCGCACCTAATCATGGTAGGGTGTATAGATTCATATAAACTCTCTGATTTCATTGTCCTCTGGTCACAGCCGCACACTTGAATATAATAGGAAGTTTTAAATTTTTAAATAATCTCTCTGATTTTATTGTTAACCTATCTCTTTGTGGCTTCCTGTCAAATGATCCAGATGCCTGGTCCATGCTTGCATGTTTAGCATCCATCATTAACTGTGTTTTCCTTGCTACGCTTATTTTGGACGCTACAGACTTTCGGCCCGCCTTGGATCTCAGGATATTTGATTTACTTTCATCAACCTCCTTGCTATCTTACGTCCCCCTCACCTCAATCTCTAACTTGACTACTAGCCCGTGCGTTTGAAGGAGGATTTTGTGTGCTTGTCGAAAGGGTATATTTAAGGATCGACTTCTGTATGTAAAAATTTAGATTTATGTATATATATATATTCATACATAGGAAAATGCGTCCATGTTCATCATCACCTTAACCGAGATAATGTTCTTTAACTTGCATCCATCTAAATGTTATGTATCTTCACCCGCACCCATTAATATAAATACCTATCAATGCAAGTTAATAAATTGTTTACTTTTATACCTATATTTATGTGTTACAAAATACGTTTATATGGTTCCATAATTATGTGAAATGATTTCTTAGTAAGTGTCGAACTAAAATATTAGTGGTCATATTCTTGTCTCATGAAATAATTGATAATAGTTTGGAAGATAATCAAGGGAGACATATTTCCTCTATAGTCAAATGTGAGAAAATAACATTGGGGTCCCTTTTAGTAGATGAGTATTTTAGATAAGGAATTGAAAATATTGACCTATAAGAGTTTTCATTGTAACTTTCTTGTGAGCATTTGGGATTATAGGAAACTTGGGTTATTTGTGTCACTAGGGGAAATTAAGTGGTCAAGTGGCTAGATAAATAAATAAACATATCATGGTTAGAGTAGGTTGGATTTTGTGTCTAATTGCTTTTAGATTATTTGAATTTATTGTTTTGTATGGATAAATTGAATGATTGTAAGACAAAGCATGATATCCAACATTTCTAAACAATTCATGGTATCTGACATGGTATAGAAATATGAAGTGATACCTCATCTAGGTAAAGTCTAGTAAAATGTGATTAAATCATTAGCTATTCAGTATTTTGAGTACGGGGCAATAGATCGTTGATGAATTTTATGTTGTGAGTTGCATATTTTGTATTAACTTAGGTATGACATTCATTATGGAAGTGTTATAAACTTGAATCAATGAAATAAATTATTCCTTGAATTGAGTTTTCATTCTTAATTATTTCTTTTGGATTGTTAGCTAGTGGATCACTTTATGACAATTTGAGTGTCTAATCATGGATTGTTATTTAGAACCTTGAGATTGTAATTGGGAACTTGTATTTTGTTGATGAGTTGTGGAAGTTGATCTTCTTGGAATTCCCATTTATTTTGTATCAAAGTTGTTATGTGGTTTGGATGGAGTTGTTGATCTTATTTTAATGTATTCACTCATTATATTTGAATTGAAAATAGTTCTTGTGGCCTTGCAATTATTGTTGTCATTGATATGTTGTTGATTTTATAAAGGTGATTTGTGTACCACTATAAGTGGTTGTTGTGAGGAGAAAATTGAGGTCTCCCATGGAATACCTAGTTGGTGGATTTTGGTTTTGTTAAGTGGTTTTGTTGAATTGAAGGTTGATTTTCTTTTGCGTGTTCCTATTTGAGGTGACACCATTGTTGATTTGTGGATGGGTCTTGATGAAACTTCCCTTTTTATGGATTTTCTGAGTTACTCTCATATTTGGTGAAATTATATCCTTGTGTTGGAATTATTGGAGAAATATGCTTGATGCTTCACTTTACCCTCATTGTGGGTTTTTCATTCTTTTGGCTTCCAGAGGCTTGAGATGATTGATAATTGATGTTCTCTCTTTATGTGCCCTTGATGTGGCAAGTGTTTTGGTTTCATGATTTTGAAAGGGTTGTACGGGAATTGTTGAGACTTTGATTATGTATTTATAGCGAGATGGGTAATGCCTCGCATGTTTCTCTATTGTGATCTAATGTTCTTATAATGATGGTACAACCCTTGGTTTCTTGGTCGTTATGTTGTTGGGTCTCTAGGGAGAGTGGCTCCTCATGGGGGCCAGCGCCCCCTTTAAGGGGAAGGGCACAAGATAACCCATGAGTGAGTTAGTAATCAAGTGAAAACCTAATAATTAACTTAGGAGGGTTGGGTAGTAATATCATTACAAGATTTTAAAAAAATGGATGACTCTTCATTAGTGCTTCCACAGACTAATGGAAGGCTGAGAAGGCCGTGGTTGGCAAGGTCGTAACCTCGTCCTCATGAGAGGTTATCGGCTCCGCATGAGCTACCCTATGGTGTCGGCGCCTCAAGTAGGAGGAAGGGCCAGGATATCCATAGATGGGGGCCGGCACCTCAGTTTGGAGGAAGGGCTAGGATAACCCATGTAGGCTATGTGATGACACTCTCCCCTAGTTGCCCATGTGTTTTACTTTATTGTGTTCCTCTAGAAGTAGGTTATGGGAGTTGGTTTAGATTGTTGGCTATATTGATTTAAATTGATTATTGTTTTAATACATCCTTAGTATATTTTTTTGTCTTGTATGATCTCATTTATATTTGATTTACGATCTTGTATTCTTATGGAACTGTGTTATGATGTTTAATTACAATTTGGAATTGTATTATGTTTATTAATTCAGTTTGATTTGGAAGTGTTTCATGATCATTCTTTGGTTACTTGTTATTGGTCATTTCTTTGATTTATGTGATGAGATGTATGATTTTAAGTTATTTTAATGACTCTTGGATGTTGTGGATTATGTCTTTGTAATTCTTGAGTTTTATGATACTTTTGTATGGCATTGAGTCTTGTGATTCCGTGTTTGGATGTTCTTGGTTGAGGACTCTTCTTGTCAGCTCCTAGCACGAGGGGTGGGTCTTCGGACTCACATGGTCGGGTGGAACGTGCTATGCACCCCATTGGGTCCCCAATCAAGGATTGAGAGGTGCGGATTGGTGCTGTTGCAGCGACTCCAGAGTTGTATCTGTCTTGGAGCCAGTTATGATATTGTGCATCATGTTATCTTGTTGTATGGTTTCCATTTGGTTGGAAACACTTTTGTATTATTGTATCTCTAGAACATTGTACTGTAATGTAATGTTAAACTCGGTGTGATTATTGGCCATGGCAGTTGTTATTCATTGTGTTGAGTTAATTATGTATATGCTGTACTTACTCAAATGGTTTCTTATCAATGGTTATCATGTATGTGTTATATTTGTTAATGCTTATTTTGTTATGGGTTATATCTTTGGATTTTATTCTTTATTGTCGTTGTGTGGATCTCAGTCTCATAATGACTCCTCGTGTACCCCAAGGGATATATGTGTTAATGAATCTGCTTAAATGAAATTCTTGTCATGACTTAATGTGTATTACAAGTATGTTATGTTACTTAAAAAAAAAATTGTGCAGTGATTATTGTTTAAATGTCCTTTGGGGTTCGCACGACGGGGTGTTACAACATTGGTATCAGAGCCTAGGTTCATGCACTGGGCACTATGTGTGTTCACTATGTAACCTTGCTCTTAGACCTGTGAGTCTTGAGTTTCGCTTTGTTTTTGTCATTGTTGTGAACTTGAATTTCTTTTGTTAGTTGGTGTCGGGTCGATGGTGCGGGAACTGATGGGAAAGGATAGGACCCTCGGTGTAGTGCGCAATGCACTGATATCCTTCCTGTCAGGGATGCTCTATGGAACCTTGAGTTTTAGTGTGATGTGTTCTTGGTGATGTGTTTTATGTGTGTGAATGTGTCATGTGTGTGTGGAATTTGCGATTTTGTTGTCCTTGAGTGATGAACTATGTTTTCTTGAATTTGTGAAGGTGTAAAATTTTACCCTTTTTATTGAAATTGTTGTGAGTTTTGGTGTTGAATAATGGTTAAAGTGGAGATTATTTGTGTGAAAATTATGAGTTTTAACGAAAATGTAAGGTTTTGGTGGATAATTATTCTATGATTTTTAGCAGAATATGGTATCTTGGGGATAAGATGCAACTTGAATTATTGGTACTAATGTGCAATGTCCTATGGTAGCTTTTGATTTACAGGAAGTTGGCTTCAGAAAGCATAGTGATGAAGGTAATGTAATTGTAATATGCAGGTATAGATACTTATAATTTCAAGTAGTAATTAATTTTGATATAGTAGACGAATTAGGTTTATGGTTAACATCCTTATGCGAATATTGCCTAACTAATAAGAAGCAACTGTTTACGAGTTACTAGAATTGTTTTGGCTATTTTGTGTGGTTTGGTGGGAGGGACAGTGTGGTATCACTCGTTCGCGAGTGCCCTACTATGCTAGGATTTCCTCTCATGATGTATTTGTGATATATATGTATTGTGCACAACGTTGTTTGCATGCAGGATTGCAGGAACTAAGTCTCGATTCCACCTGCATTGTCAGGACATGGTGAGCGTCATAAACACCCAATGGGATTGATGTGGAAAATAGGAACTGACAAGAAAGTTTCCCCAACCTAGTTCATCATCTGTCCTTGTGTTTGTCAAATTGGTTTGGTTGCAACCCCATCAGCAGTTTTGTTTTGGTATCATTTCCTTATTTTTGGTTTGTTTAATTTTCGTTCCTTACTTGATGACGTTTAATCGATGTTTTAATTTATGGTGTTGATGTGCTTATGATCATTGATATTGTTGTGTTACCATGTTTGTGCATGGGCTCGACTTCCAGGAGTAAGTCGATGTCTATGGGGGGGAGGATGTAGTGCCCCTCCGTTGTGACCTTTTCGGATTTTGTGTAAGTGTTTAATTGTGTTATTGTTGTTTTGTGAGTGATTAGTTTATGCAGTTAACATAATATTTGATGGAATTTGTACTCAATTAATTAAAATAGCATTCAGTAAATAAAACTAGAAATAAAGATAAAAATTAAATAAATTAGTTTTATAAAATATTAAGTAAAGAGTTATTAATAAATAAATAAACTAATTGTTTTGTAAAAAGTATTTTTTAATGATATTCAATAATAATTAATAATTTATTAGTTGTTCAAAGATAATCATTATAATAAGGAATTTAAATAGATAGGAAGTTGAAGTGTCTTAAATAAGAAAAGTTGGAAAGAAACTACACCTATAAAGCAATTGGAAGTTGAAGAGAACTGGAGAATATGAAAAATAAATAATAACTTTATTTAGCTTTGGAGGGGAAATGGTTTTTGTCATTCAATAGGGGGATCAAAAACTAAATCGCTGGGACAAAGTGGAGCTTTGGCAAATGTAATGATGGATTTCGGCAACACTCACCCTCTCTTTTTGTTGCATTGGAAACCAGGTTCAATCTTTTCACCTAACCCATTTTGGGCGCACCCCTGTTGCTTTCTGTTTGGAATTCATGTTGTTTGGTATGGCGTTTATTCTATCTGTGAGAGGTTGATGCCTTCACATCAGCTTCTATGTACACCATAGTGTTGGAAATTTGTTTAAGACACTGTACTTGAGGGTTAATGCATCCATAGTGCATCCCTTCTTGTATGAGGATTTGGATTCGTGCAAGGTGTTTTGATAGGAGATTTATTTAGGCTACTTGTTGCATGTGCGTGACCCCTTATCCCTTTTGATTCTTGCCTTTTATCCTATGTGGGGATGCTCCTATGGTTGTGTGCCCCTCTGCTTTTCCCTCTTTTCCCTAGCTAGGCACCAACCATAAAGCAATTAATAAAATGTCTAAAATAGTTAATGAAATTAAGTTACCACTCCTTCTCAACATATCGCTTGGTTGGTAAAATTATTCATAGGAAGTTTTAAACACACTTTTCTGTGGTGCTCAACTTTCATTTCGATCTGGTAATTTTCTCACTGCATTCACACTTGGAAAACTAACTATAAGGTGCAAATTTTATGTTATGGGGTTATTTGGATCTACATATTTAATATATACATGGTGACTGCAAATATAGGTATTAAATGTTGTAATTTAAATATTGATACTTTCCAGAGCCTGCAAATATATTTTACTCTTAAGCATATGGCTGTTACGTTTGCCCTTTTTGTGTTTGGATTTGATGGTCATGGAATATCTTTGTGTTGATGGTCCTTTATCTTTTGATGCTGGGTAAGTCTCACCCTTGTGGATGGCGGTGAAACTCGTGCCCTTTCAAGCCCTTCTCCAGCGTGGTTCTCTTTACTTTTATATTCCTTTGTTGCTTCTGATCGTCATGGGTATAGATCCCTTATACCATATGGTTAATATGTTTGAATCCTTGAGTTTCAAGGAATTCCCTTAACATAGTTACTGTAAGCTCAAGGCTAGCTTGGAGTCGGCATTAAAGTCAAAACTTAGAACAATGAAAATTATTCGTATATAAATCATTTCCTTCTCACTGGCTTTTATTACACTTGATCTTCTCTCATTGCATACCTGTGACCTCATTTCTTGGAGGCATTCTGTCAAATAGTTCACATGCTCTGTCATTGCGTTCTCAATCTACAGACATGTCTACCAAGGAAATTGCAACCTTATCATCTGACAAAATTCCTCTATCCCTTATGCTTCGATGATGTCCATTTTCAGCTCATCAAGATTGTGCTCAAAGATTATTAAATAGCATCCCTGAACCATTGATCAAACTTCAATCTTGAGCGCGTCTCTGGAAACTTGCCAGCAAACAAAAATTCGTACATTAACTCTCCTTCTCTTAAGTCACGTATTTGCACCTCACCTTTCTCCTTCAGTCTTGTGGATAACATTTGAGATTTGATAATAATGCAAGTAGAGGGCGATATTTCTAAATTCCAATATTCACTTTCTTATATTCTTGGCATCTTTTCACTGTCTCACCATTTAGAGAGGAGGCATTGTGCAGAATTAAATAGTCTCCCTGAAACCATTGGTAACCGTCTCAGCAGTGCACCTAATCATGGTAGGGTGTATAGATTCATATAAACTCTCTGATTTCATTGTCCTCTAGTCACAGCCACACACTTGAATATAATAGGAAGTTTTAAATTTTTAAATAATCTCTCTGATTTTATTGTTAACCCGTCTCTTTGTGGCTTCCTGTCAAACGATCCAGATGCCTGGTCCATGCTTGCATGTTTAGCATCCATCGTTAACTATGTTTTCCTTGCTATGCTTATTTTGGATGCTGTAAACTTTCATCCCGCCTTGGATCTTAGGATATTTGATTTACTTTTGTCAACCTCCTTGCTATCTTACGCCCCCCTCACCTCAATCTCTAACTTGACTGCTAGCCCGTGCGTTTGAAGGAGGATTTTGTGTGCTTGTCAAAAGGGTATATTTAAGGATTGACTTTCTGTATATAAAAATTTAGATTTATGTATATATATATTCATACATAGGAAAATGCGTCCATGTTCATCATCACCTTAACCGAGATAATGTTCTTTAACTTGCACCCATCTAAATGTTATGTATCTTCACCCGCACCCATTAATATAAATACCTATCAACGCAAGTTAATAAATTGTTTACTTTTATACCTATATTTATGTGTTACAAAATAAGTTTATATGGTTCCATAATTATGTGAAATGATTTCTTAGTAAGTGTCGAACTAAAATATTAGTGGTCATATTCTTGTCTCATGAAATAATTGATAATAGTTTGGAAGATAATCAAGGGAGACATATTTCCTCTATAGTCAAATGTGAGAAAATAACATTGGGGTCCCTTTTAGTAGATGAGTATTTTAGATAAGGAATTGAAAATATTGACCAATAAGAGTTTTCATTGTAACTTTCTTGTGGGTGTTTGGGATTATAGGAAACTTGGGTTATTTGTGTCACTTGGGGAAATTAAGTGGTCAAGTAGCTAGATAAATAAATAAACATATCATGGGTAGAGTAGATTGGAATTTGTGTCTAATTGCTTTTAGATTATTTGAATTTATTGTTTTGTATGGATAAATTGAATGATTGTAAGACAAAGCATGATATCCAACATTTCTAAATAGTTCATGGTATCTGACATGGTATAGAAATATGAAGTGATACCTCATCTAGGTAAAGTCTAGTAAAATGTGATTGAATCATTAGCTATTCAGTATTTTGAGTACGGGGCAATAGATCGTTGAAGAATTTTATGTTGTGAGTTGCATATTTTGTATTAACTTAGGTATGACATTCATTATGGAAGTGTTATAAACTTGAATCAATGAAATAAATTATTCCTTGAATTGAGTTTTCATTCTTAATTATTTCTTTTGGATTGTTAGCTAGTGGATTACTTTATGACAATTTGAGTGTCTAATCATGGATTGTTATTTAGAACCTTGAGATTGTAATTGGGAACTTGTATTTTGTTGATGAGTTGTGGAAGTTGATCTTCTTGGAATTCTGATTTATTTTGCATCAAAGTTGTTATGTGGTTTGGATGGAGTTGTTGATCTTATTTTAATGTATTCACTCATTATATTTGAATTGAAAATAGTTCTTGTGGCCTTGCAATTATTGTTGTCATTGCTATGTTGTTGATTTTATAAAGGTTATTTGTGTACCACTATAAGGGGTTCTTTTGAGGAGAAAATTGAGGTCTCCCATGGAATACCTAGTTGGTGGTTTTTGGTTTTGTTAAGTGGTTTTGTTGAATTGAAGGTTGATTTTCTTTTGCGTGTTCCTATTTGAGGTGACACCATTGTTGATTTGTAGATGGGTCTTGATGAACCTTCCCTTTTTATGGATTTTCTGAGTTACTCTCATATTTGGTGAAATTATATCCTTGTGTTGGAATTATTGGAGAAATACGCTTGATGCTTCACTTTACCCTTGTTGTGGGTTTTTCATTCTTTTGGCTTCCAGAGGCTTAAGATGATTGATAATTGATGTTCTCTCTCTTTATGTGCCCTTGATGTGGCAAGTGTTTTGGTTTCATGATTTTGAAAGGGTTGTATGGGAATTGTTGAGACTTTGATTATGTATTTATAGCGAGATGGGTAATGCCTCGCATGTTTTGTGATCTAATGTTCTTATTATGATGGTACAACCCTTGGTTTCTTGGTTGTTATGTTGTTGGGTCTCTAGGGAGAGTGGCTCCTCGTGGGGGCCAGCGCCCTGTTTAAGGGGAAGGGCACAGGATAACCCATGAGTGAGTTAGTAATCAAGTGAAAACCTAATAATTAACTTAGGAGGGTTGGGTAGTAATATCATTACAAGACTTTAAAAAAATGGATGCCTCGTCTTCATTAGTGCTTCCACAGACTAATGGAAGGCTGAGAAGGCCGTGGTTGGCAAGGTCGTAACCTCGTCCTCACGAGAGGTTATCGGCTCCGCATGAGCTACCCTATGGTGCCGGCGCCTCAAGTAGGAGGAAGGGCCAGGATATCCATAGATGGGGGTCGGCGCCTCAGTTTGGAGGAAGGGCCAGGATAACCCATGTAGGCTATGCGATGACACTCTCCCCTAGTTGCCCATGTGTTTTACTTTATTGTGTTCCTCTGGAAGTAGGTTATGGGAGTTGGTTTAGATTGTTGGCTATATTGATTTAAATTGATTATTGTTTTAATACATCCTGAGTATATTTTGTGGTCTTGTATGATCTGATTTATATTTGATTTACGATCTTGTATTCTTATGGAACTGTGTTATGATGTTTAATTACAATTTGGAATTGTATTATGTTTATTAATTCAGTTTGATTTGGAAGTGTTTCATGATCATTCTTCGGTTACTTGTTATTGGTCATTGCTTTGATTTATGTGATGAGATTTATGATTTTAAGTTATTTTAATGACTCTTGGATGTTGTGGATTATGTCTTTGTAATTCTTGAGTTTTATGATACTTTTTTATGGTGTTAAGTCTTGTGATTCCATGTTTGGATATTCTTGGTTGAGGACTCTTCTTGTCAGCTCCTAGCATGGGGGGTGGGTCTTCAGACTCACATGGTTGGGTGGAACGTGCTATGCACCCCATTGGGTCCCCAATCAAGGATCGAGAGGTGCAGATTGGTGCTGTTGCAGTGGCTCCAGAGTTGTATCTATCTTGGAGCTAGTTATGATATTGTGCATCATGTTATCTTGTTGTATGGTTTACATTTGGTTGGAAACACTTTTGTATTATTGTATCTCTAGAACATTGTACTGTAATGTAATGTTAAACTCGGTGTGTAATGCCCCGCCACGCGACCCTAGAGGAAGTTGCAATTCACTACTTAAATGCACCAATTTTTTATTTTTTTTAATACAATTAACATGATAAATGAATACGCATTGCCAACAACCTCTAAGGCCACGAGAAAAAGATTACTTTAGAACCCAAACAACAACAAACATTAATAAAAACCGAAACGATAAACACTTAAGGAAATGAGACAACATACATTCCATACAAGATAGCTTGCAACAAAAGATAAGAAATACCAAAAGATTTCAATTACATGAATTACCATAAGATTACAATACTCATTCCCCGAATGAGGTAAGTCCAAAAGTTATGATTACACTTTACAAATTCCACCTCGATAACAAATGAGGGGTAATAAAATACAATAAGAGCGGAAAGAAAGAAGTGTGAGAAGAATCTGATTCCCACGAGCTCTCCAATAGGAAACACGATCAAACGAACATGAATAAGGACCAACGGAAGAAGATGCACGCCACCCGACCACGTGGAAACCAAAAGGTTCCACTCCCTCCGTGCTAGGAGATAGTAACCAGGAATTCCTACCAAGACCATCTACCACTAGACACGGGCCACACAAAGAAGAAACAAAATAAATACAAGACCTCATCTCAAGACTGAACGGTCATACGTACAACTCTAGGTGCGACTCACACAAAACTGCCACAGGTTACATTGCTTCCCGACATAGAATAGATCAAGAGTGCCACAACTACAAAAACAAACTGCTGACTTAGGAAGAGTGTCATCGCATAGTTCGTCAAGGGATATCCTCTGGGAATCTTCCTAGGCCCCGGCCCCCACTACACGGGTATCCTGGTAGCCTCTACCGCATTCCCGGCACCCATGCTTACTCATGCGGAACCAAATACCTCTCGTAAAGACGAGATAGATGATCTTGCCATTCCAGGCCTTCCCGTCTCATCCCAAGTCTACAACAAGCCCTTGGGTCCATGAGCGAGGCATACTTAATCTTATTTAATGTTTGATGCATCCTAAACTTCTGAAAGTTTATTTAGTTATCACTGAATTAACCAACTTGCAAAGGGTTATCCTGGTGCCACTTTGTGCACCGGCGCCCGTTTGCAAGCCACTCTCCTAAGACAACACACATGATCATAATCACAATAGGTGACCAGATGACACGACCTCTCTAATCCAAGGAGATAACAAAACAAGAAAGCTCACTCCAACCACTGGAGGAAAACAAGGTTTAAACCCTCTCCACACACTAGAGGAAAGCAAAGGACAAACCCACTCCAAACATAGGAGGAAACCAATTACAGAAACCCACTCCTTCCAAAGGAGGTACAAAATACATTACCCTCTCCTATTCCAAAGGAGGCACAAATTACAAAACCCGAATGTGAAAACCGGGTGAAACAACTTGGTGACACATGCACAAATCCCAAGGCACCACAAAATTGACTCACGTACCACAATCCCAAACAAATACATGAACCCCAAACTGGAAGACTTCAACGTTGACTCTATTCTCCCAACATAAAGGATGAACGTTACAACATTGCAAGCATTCCGGACAGTTAAGTAAACTAATGTTCGGGTTTCCTAAACCCAGTCAAACACAGTTACATGACTTGCATTTATCAAACAATCGAACCCATTTCTTTTCACCACGAGAAATACGCAAGGAATATATCACATACTCGAAAGTTCATATACTAAAACTAAGACATTTAATAGATAACATCATTAAAATGGAATAGACCAATCAATCACTCTATGCCTTACATTCCTATACTGTAAATAAAATTACTCGATTAGCAAAACATTTCCATTAAATAATGAGTCCTTCATTTCTCTAAGTTTTTCCATTATATTATATAATTAAAACACCTTGATAGATAGCACTTAAATCAACAAATCAATCTCCAATTTCACTCAACATTAAATAAATCAACTATACTCATTTCTACTTGAACACAATATGTTTCCAATCAATTTTACTAAATAGTAAATGCATATGCCCTCTTACCAACATTAAAGAGTTTAATCCAATAATACAACTTTACTTGATCAATTTATAATTAATCAACATCAAAATTATCAATAAACCAACATCTGACAAACAAAGTTCTTTGATGGCAATGAATCATTCGTTATTTCTACGTTTTCTCATACGTATTCTATATTTAGAATATTTTGATAAATAAATCAGTCTTTCCTTTCAACTCGCATTAATAAATCAAATAAATCTTCAACTAAGTCTCATCTCTACTAGAGTACGAATCCATTCCAACAAATGTACTTAATAGAGCCTACTCAATGTATATACTGTTACATACTAAATATTTAAATAACACTATTAACATTTAAGAATCTATAACAATACTTTATATTTCATTTCCCCAATCTCATATCTAAACAAAACCTTTGATTATCTAGACTCTATCCTTTAAAATTAATCACTGACTATTCAAAATTCAAGGTTCTAGATATTCCATTTGAATATAAAATCTACTTTTGCTTCTATTTCGAATCAAAATCATCTTCAAGTTATCTACATTTAAATCTACCCCTTTAATTTCATTTGCCACGATTGTCCGCAAAAATCAAAACTGAATTATAAATAATTCAAACTTTTGATAATTAAAATAACCGAATAAAATAAATATTTCATTATCTCTTAGTTTCCTACTTAAATTCCGTATTCAAACTTTTAATAACTAAGGTCATTTATCTGAAATAATTCATTTATTTAATCTCATTTCATAATGGAAATCATAATCAAATTCATAAAGAAACGAATTCATTTGTTAGCCAGTAGATCGATTAATTTGTACTAAGTTACTAGATCCTCAAATTTGAAACAATTAATAAATAACCATTTATTTAAAATAATTTAAATCTTATTTCAACATAGAACGATCAGTTAATTATATTAAATCTTACATCGACTGAATATATTGTCACAACTATATTACATTTTACTAAAATATCAGCTTTCCTTAACTACCTTTATCTCATGATCAATTTTAAAATTCCTATTTAACATTTAACTTCATTTAATATGTCAAATCAAAAATAATTTTTATTTGCATAATAATAAATTATTTAAGGCCTAATTACATAATATTACACATCACTGATATTCTGATAAATCATTTATATATATAATCATTATTTCTTAAATATTAAATATATATCATATTAAATATTCAATATATATACATATCATTTACATATATATTAATATTTAATATTGAATATATATATAATATTAAATATAATATAAACTTTTATATTAAAAAAAATAAAACTAAAAGAAAACGCGTTTCATTTTTGAAAGGCCGAAGCCCTAACAGCAGCCTCCCCTGCCTCCCGAGGGCGGCGGGGCTGTGCTCTACACACAGCCCACCGCCTCCCATGGCGGCGGAGCTGTGTGCAAAGCACACAGCCCACGTCGCCAGGGCAGCGGAGCTGTGCGCTCCGCACACAGCGGCCGTCGCCTGCGGGCGGCGGAGCTGTGTGCCGAGCACACAGCAACGCCGGCGGGGGCGACTGTGGTGGGGGATTAATCTCCCCACCCCAAACATAAAAATAAATAAATTTTAATTTATACTTTGCTTTCAAAAATAAAATCAAATTCCATTTTCCCTCTTCTGCTATAAACCAGAAAAAAAATAAAAAAAACAGGGAAGGAAAAACATAAACAAATTTTTATTTTAAAAGGAGAAAAATTTCAATTTAGCATTTCCAGTTCAAGCTGAGAAAATGAGCAAGACTTTTTGCCAATCTCAACAAATTTATCCAACAACAAGAGGGTTTAACAATTCAATTTGAAGAGGAGTTTTTCTGTTGGGTTTTCAATCCAAAATTCAACCATTTTGCAAACTTTCATAGGAATAAATCATGGGTTTTATAAGATTCAACAACCTTTCATAGATTTCTCACACATCCAACAAGATTTTCAACAAGCAATTACAAAGATTAAACTATTTAAAAATGAACAAAACAAACACAAAGAAAACCCGGTTTCTTCCTCCAAGATTTGAAGCCTTCAAACATGGAGTTTGTTCCAAGTCCTCCATTGAATCCCCTCCAAGCATGAGTCTCCACCTCCTTCTCAAACCCAAGTCCAAGCACCCCAACACAAAAACCTCCAAAAATGAAATATAATCTCTCCCCAAATCAAATTCAACTCAAATTCAGATTTTCCTCAAATTCAATTTCAAGTTCAAATTAAATTCAAATTTAATTTGCAAACTCCAATTTCAATTCCAAGTTCAAACTCACAAATATCTCATACCAAAATAGTCAACTATTCCCCAAAACAAATATCTTTTCTACAAAATCCTTATATTTTGAAACCTTTGAACTTTAAATAACTTAAACAAAATTCTATTTTTTTCAAATAAAATGTAATACCTTTTAATTTAATTTAATTTTATTTACTTTATTTCTTCTTTTCAACTTTTATTTATAAAAGTAAAATGTAAAGCATAATTCCAATTTTGATTAACCCAAAATCTAAAGATGTCTACCCAACCAAATTGATTTAATTTAACCCTATTAATTTAATTAGTCAATAAAATACATCTAATTCAAAATTAGATTATTTTATTAATTAAATTAAATTAATTAATCACTCACTAATTTTCTCACATTTCAATAAGATCAAACCATCATCATTTATAAATTTCAAAAGTCATTTAATCACTTTAACATGCAATTTAAACACATTTAGTCATAAATTAAACTACACAAGTCATTCAATATACTTTACACTTGAAATTAAATAAACACTCAAGGGAAACTAACCAAGCTAAAACAACTGACCCAGACGACAACCCAACAACACGCTATGACTAGGGTGACGACTTGGTTCGGAAAACCTAGCTACTATCTCCCAATTAATTTCCGTTGGTCAATGGACACGCTCAGACCTGGAAACCAGGTGGAGTCGATGTCATGTACCTGCCAACCTGCAACAAAGAACATGTCGAACGTGCAACATATATATGCATATTATGATCAAACACGCCGTGAAGAGGAAATCTCAGAATTGTAGGGCACTCGCAAGCGAGTGATACAATCCTGTCCCCTTCACCAATACACAATTACTAATGATTCTAACATCAATGATATGATCACAAGCATAAAACATCATTTAATCAGCTATATTCTAAATTACTCCAAATCATGCCATATAGATAACATTAGAATAAGATCCCATCACATCAACCTATAATTTCACATCGTTTAATCAATCATCATCACAAGTAATCAAGTTCCAAAAGTCAAGGCCTGTTCAAACACAATCGACACAACATGATATAACATGCACATTACTAAATAGTTCATGATTAAATAATCACTAAGTTTCCAGTCACAACAAGCATAATCAAACCTTACCAAAAAAAATAGTGTCGATCCAAATATCCAAAACGGAGGGGTGTTACATCCTCCCCCCGAAGGGTTAGGCTTACTCCTGGAAGCCTACAAGCAAGAATAGGGATAGAACGCCCTCAAGGCCAACTATCACACTATCAACCCATACATTCAACGTGGTGAAGCATCCCACCATCAAACCTCTAAGTCAGACAATCAAGGATTAACATACGTAGTGCCTTATGCATCAATACACATCATCAAGAATCATCATAAAGCCGCACCTAACGTAATATCATTTCAATGTTCATCTAACTTTTGCATTTAAATCCAAGTACAATAGTTTAACATCTATATGATCTCTTAAGTCCTAATAATAAAGTTGGGGACTATAGGTCACACCAACATATGCACCTATAATGCAATTATCTTTAACATGCAGTTGTTTCGCTAGTTTCATCTCTCTAAACTTTTATTTACTGCAAAATGATTTCTCTATTCGTACTATACATTTTCCATAGTTTATGAATGCAACTTGGGGACTTAGGTCCTTTACCCAAGGTTCAATTTAATAAAACAAACATTCATGAATACAAAAACATTTCTCATAAGACGCAACATATCCCACTCATTTAAGGACCAACATCTTCATTAACCCAATAGAAAGAGAGAGAAGACAAGATATTCACAATTCTAACATAGGTACGAATATAATCATGGTTTTCAAAATCACTCACGCACTTCCACACAATGCATCAACCACATGAGAGCATGCACAAATCTCTATACTAATCAACATATTCATTCATTTCCTATTACAAATTTCATAGTTCATTAATCAATACAACATGCAAAAGAAATCTCTGACACCACACATAAGGGTCAATCAAGCAATCACTTGCACAAAAGATAAGGCACAAAAGAACACGCATCAGATACTTGCATGAAGAAGGAGACAACAAGACTCCAAAAGAGGATACACACCCAAGGAATTCCTTGATACCCTCAAGGTCAAACGAAGCTCCCAAAAACATGAGCATCAATCCTCCACAACACAGGACAAGGTTGGAAAATTTCACCTTCAGAAACGCCATCCTAAGGCACTCAATGCAAGAGGTCCTATGACTATCTCGCCCCCCAAGCACTTGGAACACACCCATGAAACACACTACAACCACACTCAAGAACCACTCAAGGGTCTCAACCCTTTACACAATGAAAAGGCCAAGCAACAAGAAGGAAGCCAAACAAAACACACCTCTTGGTTGGCTTGCGAGCCTATCCCTCACAAAAACATTCAACAAAAGACATGCAAGGGTGGAAACTACAACAAAACTGATTGTTTTCCACCACACACATAACACACCACATTTACGCACTACATAACCGTCCATGATGCATTCTTCCAGTAGAAAGGATATCGGTGCATTGCGCACTACACCGAGGATCCTATCCTTCCCACTAGTTTCCTGCACCATTGGACCTATACCACTTAACGACAACTTCTAGGCAGACAAGAGAAATCAACCCAAACGGAAAACCACACGAAAGAGAAAGACAACTAGGTCAATACAATGGGCTCATAGTGTCCAGAGTATAAACCTACACAACTTACAACATAATGGGTCCAACATAATCCTAGAGTTCCCAGTGTTTAAACCTTGGCTCTGATACCATGTGTAATACCCCGCCACGCGACCCTAGAGGAAGTTGCAATTCACTACTTAAATGCACCAATTTTTTTTTTTTTTAATACAATTAACATGATAAATGAATACGCATTGCCAACAACCTCTAAGGCCACGAGACAAAGATTACTTTAGAACCCAAACAACAACAAACATTAATAAAAATCGAAACGATAAACACTTAAGGAAATGAGACAACATACATTCCATACAAGATAGCTTGCAACAAAAGATAAGAAATACCAAAAGATTTCAATTACATGAATTACCATAAGATTACAATACTCATTCCCCGAATGAGGTAAGTCCAAAAGTTATGATTACACTTTACAAATTCCACCTCGATAACAAATGAGGGGTAATAAAATACAATAAGAGCGGAAAGAAAGAAGTGTGAGAAGAATCTGATTCCCACGAGCTCTCCAATAGGAAACACGATCAAACGAACATGAAGAAGGACCAACGGAAGAAGATGCACGCCACCCGACCACGTGGAAACCAAAAGGTTCCACTCCCTCCGTGCTAGGAGATAGTAACCAGGAATTCCTACCAAGACCATCTACCACTAGACACGGGCCACACAAAGAAGAAACAAAATAAATGCAAGACCTCATCTCAAGACTGAACGGTCATACGTACAACTCTAGGTGCGACTCACACAAAACTGCCACAGGTTACATTGCTTCCCGACATAGAATAGATCAAGAGTGCCACAACTACAAAAACAAACTGCTGACTTAGGAAGAGTGTCATCGCATAGTTCGTCAAGGGATATCCTCTGGGAATCTTCCTAGGCCCCGGCCCCCACTACACGGGTATCCTGGTAGCCTCTACTGCATTCCCGGCACCCATGCTTACTCATGCGGAACCAAATACCTCTCGTAAAGACGAGATAGATGATCTTGCCATTCCAGGCCTTCCCGTCTCATCCCAAGTCTACAACAAGCCCTTGGGTCCATGAGCGAGGCATACTTAATCTTATTTAATGTTTGATGCATCCTAAACTTCTGAAAGTTTATTTAGTTATCACTGAATTAACCAACTTGCAAAGGGTTATCCTGGTGCCACTTTGTGCACCGGCGCCCGTTTGCAAGCCACTCTCCTAAGACAACACACATGATCATAATCACAATAGGTGACCAGATGACACGACCTCTCTAATCCAAGGAGATAACAAAACAAGAAAGCTCACTCCAACCACTGGAGGAAAACAAGGTTTAAACCCTCTCCACACACTAGAGGAAAGCAAAGGACAAACCCACTCCAAACATAGGAGGAAACCAATTACAGAAACCCACTCCTTCCAAAGGAGGTACAAAATACATTACCCTCTCCTATTCCAAAGGAGGCACAAATTACAAAACCCAAATGTGACAACCGGGTGAAACAACTTGGTGACACATGCACAAATCCCAAGGCACCACAAAATTGACTCACGTACCACAATCCCAAACAAATACATGAACCCCAAACTGGAAGACTTCAACGTTGACTCTATTCTCCCAACATAAAGGACGAACGTTACAACATTGCAAGCATTCCGGACAGTTAAGTAAACTAATGTTCGGGTTTCCTAAACCCAGTCAAACACAGTTACATGACTTGCATTTATCAAACAATCGAACCCATTTCTTTTCACCACGAGAAATACGCAAGGAATATATCACATACTCGAAAGTTCATATACTAAAACTAAGACATTTAATAGATAACATCATTAAAATGGAATAGACCAATCAATCACTCTATGCCTTACATTCCTATACTGTAAATAAAATTACTCGATTAGCAAAACATTTCCATTAAATAATGAGTCCTTCCTTTCTCTAAGTTTTGCCATTATATTATATAATTAAAACACCTTGATAGATAGCACTTAAATCAACAAATCAATCTCCAATCTCACTCAACATTAAATAAATCAACTATACTCATTTCTACTTGAACACAATATGTTTCCAATCAATTTTACTAAATAGTAAATGCATATGCCCTCTTACCAACATTAAAGAGTTTAATCCAATAATACAACTTTACTTGATCAATTTATAATTAATCAACATCAAAATTATCAATAAACCAACATCTGACAAACAAAGTTCTTTGATGGCAATGAATCATTCGTTATTTCTACGTTTTCTCATACGTATTCTATATTTAGAATATTTTGATAAATAAATCAGTCTTTCCTTTCAACTCGCATTAATAAATCAAATAAATCTTCAACTAAGTCTCATCTCTACTAGAGTACGAATCCATTCCAACAAATGTACTTAATAGAGCCTACTCAATGTATATACTGTTACATACTAAATATTTAAATAACACTATTAACATTTAAGAATCTATAACAATACTTTATATTTCATTTCCCCAATCTCATATCTAAACAAAACCTTTGATTATCTAGACTCTATCCTTTAAAATTAATCACTGACTATTCAAAATTCAAGGTTCTAGATATTCCATTTGAATATAAAATCTACTTTTGCTTCTATTTCGAATCAAAATCATCTTCAAGTTATCTACATTTAAATCTACCCCTTTAATTTCATTTGCCACGATTGTCCGCAAAAATCAAAACTGAATTATAAATAATTCAAACTTTTGATAATTAAAATAACCGAATAAAATAAATATTTCATTATCTCTTAGTTTCCTACTTAAATTCCGTATTCAAACTTTTAATAACTAAGGTCATTTAACTGAAATAATTCATTTATTTAATCTCATTTCATAATGGAAATCATAATCAAATTCATAAAGAAACGAATTCATTTGTTAGCCAGTAGATCGATTAATTTGTACTAAGTTACTAGATCCTCAAATTTGAAACAATTAATAAATAACCATTTATTTAAAATAATTTAAATCTTATTTCAACATAGAACGATCAGTTAATTATATTAAATCTTACATCGACTGAATATATTGTCACAACTATATTACATTTTACTAAAATATCAGCTTTCCTTAACTACCTTTATCTCATGATCAATTTTAAAATTCCTATTTAACATTTAACTTCATTTAATATGTCAAATCAAAAATAATTTTTATTTGCATAATAATAAATTATTTAAGGCCTAATTACATAATATTACACATCACTGATATTCTGATAAATCCTTTATATATATAATCATTATTTCTTAAATATTAAATATATATCATATTAAATATTCAATATATATACATATCATTTACATATATATTAATATTTAATATTGAATATATATATAATATTAAATATAATATAAACTTTTATATTAAAAAAAATAAAACTAAAAGAAAACGCGTTTCATTTTTGAAAGGCCGAAGCCCTAACAGTAGCCTCCCCTGCCTCCCGAGGGCGGCGGGGCTGTGCTCTGCACACAGCCCACCGCCTCCCACGGCGGCAGAGCTATGTGCAAAGCACACAGCCCACGTCGCCAGGGCGGCGGAGCTGTGCGCTCCGCACACAGCGGCCGTCGCCTGCGGGCGGCAGAGCTGTGTGCCGAGCACACAGCAACGCCGGCGGCGGCGACTGTGGTGGGGGATTAATCTCCCCACCCCAAACATAAAAATAAATAAATTTTAATTTATACTTTGCTTTCAAAAATAAAATCAAATTCCATTTTCCCTCTTCTGCTATAAACCAGAAAAAAAATAAAAAAAACAGGGAAGGAAAAACATAAACAAATTTTTATTTTAAAAGGAGAAAAATTTTAATTTAGCATTTCCAGTTCAAGCTGAGAAAATGAGCAAGACTTTTTGCCAATCTCAACAAATTTATCCAACAACAAGAGGGTTTAACAATTCAATTTGAAGAGGAGTTTTTCTGTTGGGTTTTCAATCCAAAATTCAACCATTTTGCAAACTTTCATAGGAATAAATCATGGGTTTTATAAGATTCAACAACCTTTCATAGATTTCTCACACATCCAACAAGATTTTCAACAAGCAATTACAAAGATTAAACTATTTAAAAATGAACAAAACAAACACAAAGAAAACCTGGTTTCTTCCTCCAAGATTTGAAGCCTTCAAACATGGAGTTTGTTCCAAGTCCTCCATTGAATCCCCTCCAAGCAAGAGTCTCCACCTCCTTCTCAAACCCAAGTCCAAGCACCCCAAAACAAAAACCTCCAAAAATGAAATATAATCTCTCCCCAAATCAAATTCAACTCAAATTCAGATTTTCCTCAAATTCAATTTCAAGTTCAAATTAAATTCAAATTTAATTTGCAAACTCCAATTTCAATTCCAAGTTCAAACTCACAAATATCTCATACCAAAATAGTCAACTATTCCCCAAAACAAATATCTTTTCTACAAAATCCTTATATTTTGAAACCTTTGAACTTTAAATAACTTAAACAAAATTCTATTTTTTTTAAATAAAATGTAATACCTTTTAATTTAATTTAATTTTATTTACTTTATTTCTTCTTTTCAACTTTTATTTATAAAAGTAAAATGTAAAGCATAATTCCAATTTTGATTAACCCAAAATCTAAAGATGTCTACCCAACCAAATTGATTTAATTTAACCCTATTAATTTAATTAGTCAATAAAATACATCTAATTCAAAATTAGATTATTTTATTAATTAAATTAAATTAATTAATCACTCACTAATTTTCTCACATTTCAATAAGATCAAACCATCATCATTTATAAATTTCAAAAGTCATTTAATCACTTTAACATGCAATTTAAACACATTTAGTCATAAATTAAACTACACAAGTCATTCAATATACTTTACACTTGAAATTAAATAAACACTCAAGGGAAACTAACCAAGTTAAAACAACTGACCCAGACGACAACCCAACAACACGCTATGACTAGGGTGACGACTTGGTTCGGAAAACCTAGCTACTATCTCCCAATTAATTTCCGTTGGTCAATGGACACGCTCAGACCTGGAAACCAGGTGGAGTCGATGTCATGTACCTGCCAACCTGCAACAAAGAACATGTCGAACGTGCAACATATATATGCATATTATGATCAAACACGCCGTGAAGAGGAAATCTCAGAATTGTAGGGCACTCGCAAGCGAGTGATACAATCCTGTCCCCTTCACCAATACACAATTACTAATGATTCTAACATCAATGATATGATCACAAGCATAAAACATCATTTAATCAGCTATATTCTAAATTACTCCAAATCATGCCATATAGATAACATTAGAATAAGATCCCATCACATCAACCTATAATTTCACATCGTTTAATCAATCATCATCACAAGTAATCAAGTTCCAAAAGTCAAGGCCTGTTCAAACACAATCGACACAACATGATATAACATGCACATTACTAAATAGTTCATGATTAAATAATCACTAAGTTTCCAGTCACAACAAGCATAATCAAACCTTACCAAAAAAAATAGTGTCGATCCAAATATCCAAAACGGAGGGGTGTTACATCCTCCCCCCGAAGGGTTAGGCTTACTCCTGGAAGCCTACAAGCAAGAATAGGGATAGAACGCCCTCAAGGCCAACTATCACACTATCAACCCATACATTCAACGTGGTGAAGCATCCCACCATCAAACCTCTAAGTCAGAAAATCAAGGATTAACATACGTAGTGCCTTATGCGTCAATACACATCATCAAGAATCATCATAAAGCCGCACCTAACGTAATATCATTTCAATGTTCATCTAACTTTTGCATTTAAATCCAAGTACAATAGTTTAACATCTATATGATCTCTTAAGTCCTAATAATAAAGTTGGGGACTATAGGTCACACCAACATATGCACCTATAATGCAATTATCTTTAACATGCAGTTGTTTCGCTAGTTTCATCTCTCTAAACTTTTATTTACTGCAAAATGATTTCTCTATTCGTACTATACATTTTCCATAGTTTATGAATGCAACTTGGGGACTTAGGTCCTTTACCCAAGGTTCAATTTAATAAAACAAACATTCATGAATACAAAAACATTTCTCATAAGACGCAACATATCCCACTCATTTAAGGACCAACATCTTCATTAACCCAATAGAAAGAGAGAGAAGACAAGATATTCACAATTCTAACATAGGTACGAATATAATCATGGTTTTCAAAATCACTCACGCACTTCCACACAATGCATCAACCACATGAGAGCATGCACAAATCTCTATACTAATCAACATATTCATTCATTTCCTATTACACATTTCATAGTTCATTAATCAATATAACATGCAAAAGCAATCTCCGACACCACACATAAGGGTGAATCAAGCAATCACTTGCACAAAAGATAAGGCACAAAAGAACACGCATCAGATACTTGCATGAAGAAGGAGACAACAAGACCCCAAAAGAGGGTACACACCCAAGGAATTCCTTGATACCCTCAAGGTCAAACGAAGCTCCCAAAAACATGAGAATCAATCCTCCACAACACAGGACAAGGTTGGAAAATTTCACCTTCAGAAACGCCATCCTAAGGCACTCAATGCAAGAGGTCCTATGACTATCTCGCCCCCCAAGCACTTGGAACACACCCATGAAACACACTACAACCACACTCAAGAACCACTCAAGGGTCTCAACCCTTTACACAATGAAAAGGCCAAGCAACAAGAAGGAAGCCAAACAAAACACACCTCTTGGTTGGCTTGCGAGCCTATCCCTCACAAAAACATTCAACAAAAGACATGCAAGGGTGGAAACTACAACAAAACTGATTGTTTTCCACCACACACATAACACACCACATTTACGCACTACATAACCGTCCATGATGCATTCTTCCAGTAGAAAGGATATCGGTGCATTGCGCACTACACCGAGGATCCTATCCTTCCCACTAGTTTCCTGCACCATTGGACCTATACCACTTAACGACAACTTCTAGGCAGACAAGAGAAATCAACCCAAATGGAAAACCACACGAAAGAGAAAGACAACTAGGTCAATACAATGGGCTCATAGTGTCCAGAGTATAAACCTACACAACTTACAACATAATGGGTCCAACATAATCCTAGAGTTCCCAGTGTTTAAACCTTGGCTCTGATACCATGTGTAATACCCCGCCACGCGACCCTAGAGGAAGTTGCAATTCACTACTTAAATGCACCAATTTTTTTTTTTTTTTAATACAATTAACATGATAAATGAATACGCATTGCCAACAACCTCTAAGGCCACGAGACAAAGATTACTTTAGAACCCAAACAACAACAAACATTAATAAAAATCGAAACGATAAACACTTAAGGAAATGAGACAACATACATTCCATACAAGATAGCTTGCAACAAAAGATAAGAAATACCAAAAGATTTCAATTACATGAATTACCATAAGATTACAATACTCATTCCCCGAATGAGGTAAGTCCAAAAGTTGTGATTACACTTTACAAATTCCACCTCGATAACAAATGAGGGGTAATAAAATACAATAAGAGCGGAAAGAAAGAAGTGTGAGAAGAATATGATTCCCACGAGCTCTCCAATAGGAAACACGATCAAACGAACATGAAGAAGGACCAACGGAAGAAGATGCACGCCACCCGACCACGTGGAAACCAAAAGGTTCCACTCCCTCCATGCTAGGAGATAGTAACCAGGAATTCCTACCAAGACCATCTACCACTAGACACGGGCCACACAAAGAAGAAACAAAATAAATGCAAGACCTCATCTCAAGACTGAACGGTCATACGTACAACTCTAGGTGCGACTCACACAAAACTGCCACAGGTTACATTGCTTCCCGACATAGAATAGATCAAGAGTGCCACAACTACAAAAACAAACTGCTGACTTAGGAAGAGTGTCATCGCATAGTTCGTCAAGGGATATCCTCTGGGAATCTTCCTAGGCCCCGGCCCCCACTACACGGGTATCCTGGTAGCTACTGCATTCCCGGCACCCATGCTTACTCATGCGGAACCAAATACCTCTCGTAAAGACGAGATAGATGATCTTGCCATTCCAGGCCTTCCCGTCTCATCCCAAGTCTACAACAAGCCCTTGGGTCCATGAGCGAGGCATACTTAATCTTATTTAATGTTTGATGCATCCTAAACTTCTGAAAGTTTATTTAGTTATCACTGAATTAACCAACTTGCAAAGGGTTATCCTGGTGCCACTTTGTGCACCGGCGCCCATTTGCAAGCCACTCTCCTAAGACAACACACATGATCATAATCACAATAGGTGACCAGATGACACGACCTCTCTAATCCAAGGAGATAACAAAACAAGAAAGCTCACTCCAACCACTGGAGGAAAACAAGGTTTAAACCCTCTCCACACACTAGAGGAAAGCAAAGGACAAACCCACTCCAAACATAGGAGGAAACCAATTACAGAAACCCACTCCTTCCAAAGGAGGTACAAAATACATTACCCTCTCCTATTCCAAAGGAGGCACAAATTACAAAACCCGAAATGTGAAAACCGGGTGAAACAACTTGGTGACACATGCACAAATCCCAAGGCACCACAAAATTGACTCACGTACCACAATCCCAAACAAATACATGAACCCCAAACTGGAAGACTTCAACGTTGACTCTATTCTCCCAACATAAAGGACGAACGTTACAACATTGCAAGCATTCCGGACAGTTAAGTAAACTAATGTTCGGGTTTCCTAAACCCAGTCAAACACAGTTACATGACTTGCATTTATCAAACAATCGAACCCATTTCTTTTCACCACGAGAAATACGCAAGGAATATATCACATACTCGAAAGTTCATATACTAAAACTAAGACATTTAATAGATAACATCATTAAAATGGAATAGACCAATCAATCACTCTATGCCTTACATTCCTATACTGTAAATAAAATTACTCGATTAGCAAAACATTTCCATTAAATAATGAGTCCTTCCTTTCTCTAAGTTTTGCCATTATATTATATAATTAAAACACCTTGATAGATAGCACTTAAATCAACAAATCAATCTCCAATCTCACTCAACATTAAATAAATCAACTATACTCATTTCTACTTGAACACAATATGTTTCCAATCAATTTTACTAAATAGTAAATGCATATGCCCTCTTACCAACATTAAAGAGTTTAATCCAATAATACAACTTTACTTGATCAATTTATAATTAATCAACATCAAAATTATCAATAAACCAACATCTGACAAACAAAGTTCTTTGATGGCAATGAATCATTCATTATTTCTACGTTTTCTCATACGTATTCTATATTTAGAATATTTTGATAAATAAATTAGTCTTTCCTTTCAACTCGCATTAATAAATCAAATAAATCTTCAACTAAGTCTCATCTCTACTAGAGTACGAATCCATTCCAACAAATGTATTTAATAGAGCCTACTCAATGTATATACTGTTACATACTAAATATTTAAATAACACTATTAACATTTAAGAATCTATAACAATACTTTATATTTCATTTCCCCAATCTCATATCTAAACAAAACCTTTGATTATCTAGACTCTATCCTTTAAAATTAATCACTGACTATTCAAAATTCAAGGTTCTAGATATTCCATTTGAATATAAAATCTACTTTTGCTTCTATTTCGAATCAAAATCATCTTCAAGTTATCTACATTTAAATCTACCCCTTTAATTTCATTTGCCACGATTGTCCGCAAAAATCAAAACTGAATTATAAATAATTCAAACTTTTGATAATTAAAATAACCAAATAAAATAAATATTTCATTATCTCTTAGTTTCCTACTTAAATTCCGTATTCAAACTTTTAATAACTAAGGTCATTTAACTGAAATAATTCATTTATTTAATCTCATTTCATAATGGAAATCATAATCAAATTCATAAAGAAACGAATTCATTTGTTAGCCAGTAGATCGATTAATTTGTACTAAGTTACTAGATCCTCAAATTTGAAACAATTAATAAATAACCATTTATTTGAAATAATTCTAAATTCATTCCAAATATAGAACTAACATCACTAATTATATTAAAATCTTACATCGAATAATATACTGTCACAAATTCATATCATATCTTTTACCAAAATAATTCTTAACTAACCAATTTTATCCTATGACTGGACTTTTAAAATCTCTATTTAAATAGATTTAACTCTATAATTTTAATATGTATTTCAAAAATAAATTTTACTCTGCATAATAACAAATTATTTAAGGCCTAATTACATAATATTACACATCACTGATATTCTGATAAATCCTGTATATATATAATCATTATTTCTTAAATATTAAATATATATCATATTAAATATTCAATATATATACATATCATTTACATATATATTAATATTTAATACTGGAATATATATAATACAAATATAATATAAACTTTTAGTATTAAAAAAATAAAACTCAAAAGAAAACGCCGCTTCATTTCCTTTTGAAAGGCCAAGCCCTACTAAAGAGTCAGCCCTCCCCGCCCCCGTGGCGCGGGTCGTACCGCGATTACTGCTTCCACCGCCTCCCATGGTGGGCGTGGAGCTCGCGCCAATACAGCCCACGCCGCCAGAGCGGCGGATCGCGGCGCCTCCGTGACATACGGCCACGTCACGGGCGGGCTGGCCGCGTCGAAAGCATTACGTTAACGCCGGCTGGGCGGCGGACGCGGGTGTGGGATTTTTAATCTCCCCACCCCAAACATAAAAAAAAATAAATAAATTTTAATTTTATATTTCCTTTGCTTCAAAAATAAAATCAAATTCTCCTCTTCCATGCAGTAAAACTAAAAATAAAAAAAACAGGGAAGGAAAAACATAAACAAATTTTTATTTTAAAAGGAGAAAAATTTCAATTTAGCATTTCCAGTTCAAGCTGAGAAAATGAGCAAGACTTTTTGCCAATCTCAACAAATTTATCCAACAACAAGAGGGTTTAACAATTCAATTTGAAGAGGAGTTTTTCTGTTGGGTTTTCAATCCAAAATTCAACCATTTTGCAAACTTTCATAGGAATAAATCATGGGTTTTATAAGATTCAACAACCTTTCATAGATTTCTCACACATCCAACAAGATTTTCAACAAGCAATTACAAAGATTAAACTATTTAAAAATGAACAAAACAAACACAAAGAAAACCCGGTTTCTTCCTCCAAGATTTGAAGCCTTCAAACATGGAGTTTGTTCCAAGTCCTCCATTGAATCCCCTCCAAGCATGAGTCTCCACCTCCTTCTCAAACCCAAGTCCAAGCACCCCAACACAAAAACCTCCAAAAATGAAATATAATCTCTCCCCAAATCAAATTCAACTCAAATTCAGATTTTCCTCAAATTCAATTTCAAGTTCAAATTAAATTCAAATTTAATTTGCAAACTCCAATTTCAATTCCAAGTTCAAACTCACAAATATCTCATACCAAAATAGTCAACTATTCCCCAAAACAAATATCTTTTCTACAAAATCCTTATATTTTGAAACCTTTGAACTTTAAATAACTTAAACAAAATTCTATTTTTTTTAAATAAAATGTAATACCTTTTAATTTAATTTAATTTTATTTACTTTATTTCTTCTTTTCAACTTTTATTTATAAAAGTAAAATGTAAAGCATAATTCCAATTTTGATTAACCCAAAATCTAAAGATGTCTACCCAACCAAATTGATTTAATTTAACCCTATTAATTTAATTAGTCAATAAAATACATCTAATTCAAAATTAGATTATTTTATTAATTAAATTAAATTAATTAATCACTCTGCTACCAATTTTCCTTTAAGCATTTCCAATAAGATCAAAATTCATCATCATTTATAAATTTCAAAAGTCATTTAATCACTTTAACATGCAATTTAAACACATTTAGTCATAAATTAAACTACACAAGTCATTCAATATACTTTACACTTGAAATTAAATAAACACTCAAGGGAAACTAACCAAGTTAAAACAACTGACCCAGACGACAACCCAACAACACGCTATGACTAGGGTGACGACTTGGTTCGGAAAACCTAGCTACTATCTCCCAATTAATTTCCGTTGGTCAATGGACACGCTCAGACCTGGAAACCAGGTGGAGTCGATGTCATGTACCTTCCAACCTGCAACAAAGAACATGTCGAACGTGCAACATATATATGCATATTATGATCAAACACGCCGTGAAGAGGAAATCTCAGAATTGTAGGGCACTCGCAAGCGAGTGATACAATCCTGTCCCCTTCACCAATACACAATTACTAATGATTCTAACATCAATGATATGATCACAAGCATAAAACATCATTTAATCAGCTATATTCTAAATTACTCCAAATCATGCCATATAGATAACATTAGAATAAGATCCCATTACATCAACCTATAATTTCACATCGTTTAATCAATCATCATCACAAGTAATCAAGTTCCAAAATTCAAGGCCTGTTCAAACACAATTGACACAACATGATATAACATGCACATTACTAAATAGTTCATGATTAAATAATCACTAAGTTTCCAGTCACAACAAGCATAATCAAACCTTACCAAAAAAAACAGTGTCGATCCAAATATCCAAAACGGAGGGGTGTTACACGGTGTGATTATTGGCCATGGTAGTTGTTATTCATTGTGTTGAGTTAATTATGTATATGTTGTACTTACTCAAATGGTTTGTTATCAATGGTTATCATGTATGTGTTATATTTTTTAATGTTTATTTTGTTATGGGTTATATCTTTGGATTTTATTCTTTATTGATGTTGTGTGGATCTCAATCTCATAATGACTCCTCGTGTACCCCAAGGGATGTATGTGTTAATGAATCTGCTTAAATGAAATTCTTGTCATGACTTAATGTGTATTACAAGTATGTTATGTTACTTTAAAAAAAAATTGTGCAGTGATTACTGTTTAAATGGCCTTTGGGGTTCGTACGACGGGGCGTTACACCTTCGGCATATAGTTTCCAACTTGTAAGGTGCTAGAAGATGCAATAATTCCCTCCATGCCTCTTTAACCATAACAAAATCAACAAACATTGTCCACTCTAGAAAGAATGAGCCTTTCTTTGTTGTATTAGGTAAATGTGATTCCTGAGAAGCTCCCAATTTCCTCATGATTTCAAGAATCCCTATCCTTAATGACACATCTCTTGGCAGAACATATGGATCTATACTGGTGCCATATACTCTAAAGATTGTTTTATCAAGGTATAAAATCAAGTCTCCCCAATTGTGACTCAAATTCAAGCCAGGCGTCATCTCCATAGGTCTCAAGAATTCATAAATTTCATTAGGAATCCTTGGTGGTTCATAGATCAAGGAACTCTTTAGTTTCAATGCAAAAGCATTCTAACACACAACATAATTATACTTCTGGTCATCTTTATCCAAAATCTAGATCCAACATTGAATAGGAAAATTAACACCCTCTACCTTCTTTCTCAAAGTTATGTCTTTCTCAAAAACCTCCTCCCCTTTATCAAAGAACATAAGCATTAATAAAGATTACGACCAAAATTTCACCCATTCTTTCCCTTCCTTCAGCTCAACTAGACCTTTGTGGATATTTTTTTCCAAATATCTAGCATAATCATAAACTATGTTGTAAGTTGGGTGTTGTATATATGTTGCCATATATCTGTATTCCCTCTACAATGTGTCATGTGGAGAAAAATTGATGATTTGGCACAAAGAATATACAATCTTCTTAAAGTAGCTAGAAAAATATTTCATTAGGAAGGGATCAATCTTCTTTTCATTGATTTTGATTTGTTTTCTATTCTCCCTAGTACTAGTGCTAGTATTATGCAAGGGCAACATATTTTTTCTAATGAATACCTTTGTTTTTTCATATTCCTTCTTGATAAAATCCATATCTAGAGGGAATAAATCCTAATTCCTTACTCCACTTGTGCAAATCAAAAACATCTTCAATTTCTTGTCTAGTTATCCTTACCATTTCTTTCCCATCAAATG